>JANAVB010016197.1:55827998-56102998 GCA_029216955.1 Iris pallida | reverse complement strand
TGTCCATGTCCGATTTGGACACCGAAAATGTGTCAAATCAAGATCCGTCTTCACGAAAGTTGTTTCAAATATAAATATCAACAACTTCGTGAAAACAGAATCGAAAAATTTCGATTCTAAGAGGCATTTCGTCGAACACGTATTCTAATACACCGACACGTGTCCGATACGCCGATCAAACGGATACGAAAACCTACCAAACTATATGTACATGTGCAGGGTACCTAGATGGATGCATCTATTAAGAGAAATCAGAATTTATAAGTGTTTAGAGGGGTTTGGCTATTTAGAGTCAATATCTCAATGAAATGAGCCTCCAAATGCGTCGACGCCAATTTTCTCCCGTTCAAACCATTCGATTCCTTGCTAGGAAGTCTCTAGCAAGTTCCTCTCCTCCCAAGGATCTAAATGCACTTCTTTTGGATTGATTTGGATGAGAATTGAGAAAAATGGGCTCTTTTGAAGAAAGGGAAAAATTAGGGTTTGTAAAGAGGCTTGGTGGCTACATGCTAAGTTATATAAGAGGGGGGGTTGATGTTGGCCGGCCAAGCTGCTGTCTAGGGTTAGGGTTAGGGTTTAGGTAAGGGCCAAACTCACTTAAGTTATTTTAAGCCTTTTAGCAAAAAGCCCAAAAAGTCAAATAACTTAAAACCCTAAAAATCAATTCAAGAAGTTCCCTAATTAAGACTAAAAACATAAAATTCAAAATCTAACTTGGTAATTAGGTTTCTAATGTCATGATTAGTCTCTAATCATGGTTAGCTAAGGTTAAACCGACTGCTAACACAACACCAATTAAAATATTATAAATTAATCCAAAAATAAAAAAAATTACATAATTACCAAAATATCCCTAATCTAGAAAAGTGGTAGTGAAAAATGCAATATATTTTCTATTCATAATCAATTATAGGGAGTCTATTGTATACTCAAGTATGTACATATCAGGATATTGTGTACATAATTGGGATGTTAGTTAGATATTTAAGCAAATATGGGATGAATCTTTGGATAGCTGCCAAGTAATTAAATAATTAATAGAGAAGAAGGAATTATATGCTCTTTACAGGAGATAAGATAATTTTGGAGATCATAAGGTGTTCTGACTCCGATTTTGCTGGATACCAACACATCTTGAGATCCACATCAGGTTATGTTTACCTGTTTACTGGTGGAGATATATTTTGGATGAGTGTCAAACATGTATTCATAATTTCTTCCACCATAGCAGCAAGGTTTATAGCATGCTGTGAGGCATCTATTCAGGGAATATAGTTACAAAATTTTGTCACAAGGTAGCGCCTACAGGAGGATGTTGAAAGATCACTCAAATTATGGGGTGACAATAAATTAGCAGTACTGTATTCCAATAATAATAAGAACTTGTATAAGTAAAAAGCTATTAACACAAAGTTTCTAGTTGTGAAGGAAAGAATTCAGAATGGTTAAAGTGTTCATATAGAACATTAGGATAAACTCCATGTTAGCGGATCCGCTCACAAAAATATTATCATCCAAGATCTTTCATGAGCATACTGTTCATATGGGTGTTATCATAATAAGAATATGGTAATATAATAGGAGTTTGTATTTTATGTATTTTGGTGATATTTGATTTTGGACACATTTATGTATTAAAGCATTTTGGATATTTATCTGATCAGATATATGGAAAATTCAGTTTATTCTATTTTCATTATGTTAAAGTATTGATCTCACTAAAGCTAAGAAGGACTAGTTAAAAATAGACATATGTTGTATAATTTTCATGCTACGCATCCATGATTGATCTATGCCATTTAGCTATATTGGTATATGTGACCATTGATGGTTTAGTTACACTAAATGTGACAAAAATTGCTTTGATCCTATGTTGATATGGTTAATGGACGAGATTGTCTGGATATACTCTAATGATTAAGATAGCAATTTATGAGCTCACTAAGGTTAACAAAATTATAAAGTTACATATGTGGCTCAACGAGAGATTGTTGGAATTATTCAATAATAGGGGCTACATATGTAAAATTAATTGTGCTGGGCTATCTAAATAATTAAGCCAAATTAAAGAAATTTATTTGGTAAATTGGCTTAAGGGTATAATTGTCATGAAAATAATGTGTAAATACCGAAGATAAATCTAATTTGATGAGGGCCAAATTAGAAATATCAAAACATATATATATATATATATATATATATATATATATATATATATATATATATATATATATAATTTTTATTTTTACGAAATATATAATTTTTATTTTTACGTCCACCAAGGAGAAGGTTTTCTCTTTTTCTCTTCTGCATCCCCATCAATAGAAAGAGAGGGACAAAGAATTCAGATTCACCTTTGTCATTAAGGGTCATACGAAGTTGGAAGATCGAACCCCATAAAGAGATGTCTGCTACAAGATCTATCAAGCCAATCAATAGATTCATGTACGCTTTCATATTTAATTTGTTCTTCATCTCATTAGTCAACATGCTACAATATTTCTAACAGTTTTTCTTCCACCCATGGTACCGTCGACATAGTCTAAGGTCGAGTGGTTTGGAAGGATGTATGTGAAGCCGACTACTTCCATTCCTATACACTAGAGACAAGTGCAGCTTTCTAATATGATGAAATAACATGTCAACTAGTACCAAAAAAGCTATGCTTGATATGGGACATGTTCTTTGGCTTGATAAGAGTAACAACCATGACCTAAATAAATAATTCAAAATCATATCCTTAAGATTAACCTTTTTTTAATAATAATAATAATAATAATAATAATATCATTTGTTCATAAGGGTGTTTTCCTTCCCTTTTCTCGATTCTAAATAGAAACTAGAAAATAGCCTAGGAATTCCCTTGCTAATTGGATCCATATCTTCTATGCAAAAAAAAAATGAAATTGCATAACACCCCCTCCCTCCTTTGTGCAAACCCAAAATTTTGGGAGAATAGAACAAAGGGCTCTAAACCTTAAAAATTTCCCTTGGTGGCAGTCCTCCTCATATTTAAACACTAATTTCCCTATCACTCCATACAAATTAGCCTTCATTCACTGTTTTCCCCTCTAACTGTTCACAACATCCACTTCTCTCCTCCTTCCCCTTTAACTGTTCCATTGGAGTAGTGAACCTTCCGACCCCGAGTACAACCCATTCCTCCATTCTCATTCTATTCCTCAGTAGAATAGTAACAGCAGCAGTAGTGCCATGCCAATCCAACTCTTCCTTGCTATTATCGACTTTGGTCATCCCTCGACTGTTCATCCAGCCGCCCACACTCTCTCGACCCCTACCTCCTCAACCTAACCCGATAGTGTCATTCCCTGTGAAACCCCAAAAACAACCCGTTCTGTTGGCCACTGTGCCCACGTTTTTGACTTTACGCTGTAAGTCTACACGTCCATCTCGGCAACCCAGTATCGCCGTCATTACCGTGCCCAACACCACAGGTCCCAACTCGATCCCTTACAACCCAACAATGCTACTCTTAAACAACCAAATTTCTAGATCCGATCCCGTCGAGAAACTTGTCGAAGCATGGCCAAGCAAGCCAAGCCAAGCCATCCCGCCCTGCCCCCCCGAACCTTAATTCTGAGCCGTTATTTCAATTTGTCATCGTAAACCTTGTGACATGCATATATGAAATTAGAGTTCTGCTGTAAAAGGACCACATTCGCAAATGGTTCTCTCTCTGACCCGATACATTTTTTTTGACCTGTCTTATCATCCTATAAGGTATGACCCTCTCTAAACCCCCATGTTTCATAAAATTATTAGTTCATTTTTTCAACGCTAGACATAATCCACAGGACTTTGTGCACGTTGTATTGCATGTCGTTTGGGCCCACTGTTCCAATTTTTACGCACATACACACACCCCTTCCCCGCGGTTTGATTCCGAGATCATCCGCCTAGCCAAGGAGGTTACACCTCTTCTCGCTGACCACAAGAGCCATCTGAGTTCGGTTTGTGGCAAAAATTATGCCCAAAGTGAGCCCCTTAAAACTAGTTTTTTTGCGACAAATTTTGATCGGACTTCGCACGTTTATATTTTCACGATCACATCCTCGTTCACCATTCCACCACTTTTTGTTGAGAGCAGTTATAGCCAATGCCTGATAAATTTTATTTTCTAAGTCTATCATTTGATCCGTCAGTTTTCATGCCGAAGTTGGCCATTCAAAATTGTAAATTTCATAAAATTCATGAAAATCAAATACCATTAAAATTCGGACATCGCAATACAAATCCAACATCAATGGTGTTGGATTTGTGACATCTTTTTAGCCTAAATTCATATATAATTTGTTATTTTTTTGACTCGAACTAAATTGGCTCTATTTTTTGGCTTTTGCGGACTTGCGTCTAGGCACTATCTAGCATGAAAATGTTGATTTTAAACAGAGTTTCTAGTAAGGCAGTTCCAAAGACACCTTTTGAATTGTGAATCGAAAAAGGTCCAGTTTAAAACATTTATATGTCTAGGAATGTGCAGCAGAGATAAAGTGTATATAATCCAAAAGAAATTAGATTTTAGAACGACTAGTGGTTACTTCATAGGTTATCCAAAAAAATTCAAAGGATATAGCTTTTATTGTCCAAACCATAGCACGAGAATCGTAGAATCTGGTAGTAAAAAATTCCTATAAATTGGCGAAATTAGTGGGAGCAATGAACCTCAAATGTGGCTCTTGAAGAAGTTATGTTACAAGTACCAATGGTCTTCAACTTCTCACAAGTTATTCCTATGGATATTATAAAAATAATAACCAAGAACCACACATTAATGATATTGCACCATAAAATAATAATAATAATAATCATAATGAGATTGAAGTAAATTATGAAGAGATTATTGTTAATAATGTGCAAGTTATCACACATGAAGATGAAGTAGAAAAACTATAACATATGGAATTAAAGAGGTCTCCAAGACGAAGAAAATCTGCCATCTCAGATGACTATGTGGTTTATCTACAAAAATAAAAATATGATATAGGAATTAAAAATGACCCAATAACATTTTCACAAGATATATAAAGTGGTAACTCTAATAAATAGATTGATACCATGCAAGACGAGTTAGAATCAATGGCAGATAATAAGGTTTTGGATATAGTAGAATTGCCTAAAATTTGAAAACAATTGGCTGCAAATGAGTCTTTAAGACCAAACGTGACTCAATGGTAATATTAGATGACATAAAGCCAGATTTGAAGCCAAAGGTTATAATCATGCATATGATAAAACTGTAATGCCACGTTTTGTACAGTGCATTATGCTGGCTTGTTGCTTGAAGGACCTCATTGGACTTTAATTCATGCAGAGAAAGCAGTCATAGTCTTTGTGATTGAGACAAAGTCGATTCGTGAAGTTGTGGGTGATTTTAATCTTTTTCTCCTTTATCTTAATACCTTTATTATAAAAAGAACAATTCTTAATATTAGTTTCAATATTCCATAAGATTTTTAAAGCTAAGCAAAAGAACAAGATGAAAGAGAGTAAAAATTTTGTTGTCAACTTGCTATATACAAACGTGGAATATTGTATTGTTACAGAAATATGAAATATTATGCTGTTATTATTTACACATGAAATATTTTACTGTTGTTATAAACATATGTAATATTGTACTGTCATTACAGAGAAACATAATTATAAAAAAAATTGGAACCGTTGAGTGTCACGTTCCGATTCCGAAGAATCGATAGTCGTCCCCCGGACATGATATCGTACAAATCTAAGTTGCGCTCGCATAAGGCTGAATCATAAGGTTATCTGAAACAAAACAAATAAAGAGTACACAGAGAATACTGAACACTTATATAGAAGAAAACTTTTGCTTTATCGATAATGAACATCATATTACAGACTCGATTACAAAAGGTGCCGTACGGGCTTACAACTTGATGTCAAAATGAACGATAATAGGATAGTCGTTCCATACATTACATCCCCATTTTTACAACCAAAACATACAAAACACCTTGGATAGAGGAGAGTTATCTTCGCTTGGACAAATATTCGGGTCTTCAAAATGATTTGATCAAGTCTTCGCGTGCCCGAGCGAGGCTTCAAAACAAACGAGTGCTACCTTTAGTTAAGTGGCATGCTCCTCCTGGTTTGTAGTACCTATAGAGAGGGAGGATTATTATATTGCCGTGTACTGGTGGATGGTTAATTAAATTTCGTGCCTTCATTTGGTTCAAAAAGTTATGTGAAGCATGCAATATATGTAATGATCTTTCCAGCCACCCTAGTTAATTTTGCATATAACATTCCATAGGCATAATGATATAAACTACGTTTGAAATTACCCATGACAGAGCGTACCATTGATGTATAAAACTTACCATATTCTTCTCTGTCATATTGAATAACATAAGTTAAACTAGTGCATATTCATGGAGGTCACTGGCATAACATGCCATCCTAGAGTTATAGTTTGATTTAGACAGTGACTCATTCAGCGTAGGTAACGAGCCCCGTGAAAGGCCCCGAATACCTGTGGTACAATCAATCATAGCTATCATGTTTCTCTCTAGGCCCAATCGGTCTCGTGGTCCTAAGATACTGTTCAAAAAAATAATTGTCCTTGTGCACATGTTGTCCATGACTGTGCTAGACTGTAGTGCCCCGTCCCTACATCTTGCCCCGTCTCCGTCCACAGGGTGTGCAAGAAAGGAACGCTGTCGCTATCGATTCGGTCGGGACCGATAGGTCGGAATCGGCCGAGTCGATCGAACGGGAACGGTTGAATTAACATCCATTCCATGTTATGGAATGGCTTCTTCGGAACCAAGTCCCATATTCAGCGGGTTGCGCCTCGAGGATTGGCTCTGCAGCTGAGTCGGAAGAGACCTCCCGTTGCTCTGGTTTTCATGTCGTACTTGGTTTGGCTTTGGCTTTCGTTTTTGTGAATGCGCTTTTCGTGAATGTTTTTGATGGATTTTCGTGATGCGTTTTCGAGCTCGCATTCATATCGAAATTCCTTGAAATACACAGTATTCTAATCAGTTGCTTATGCGATTGCAGGTGATCGCGTAGGCGACGAAGCGCAGCCAACCGGTCGTTCGCTTGAAGCAAGCCTAAGGCGAGTGGCTGACCTCCTTCGTCCCGTACTTCTACTCCAAAACTCAATATATGAAGTAAAATAAATGCTTGTCTTAATAGCGTAGAATCAATAAAATCGTGGCACGATACTTTATGAAATACTTGTTAACGAACTGCCAGTTTTGGAAATAGAAAACATGCTTTCTTATACAATCATACTTGGTCTATGCAAAACAATGAATGAATCGATTAATGTTTATCGCAACGATACGGCCAAATGACCCAAATCAACTAAGTTCAAAGGAAAATGGTCATTGGACAACTTGTCGACAAGGTGTAGTTTCCTCGAACGGTTACCTAGGCCAAGGGACCGATTCGGCCCGGGAGGAACGAGTGTATAGCAAGTGCCAGCCTTCATCGGCGCGAGTTATGCGGGAACTTTCGCACAGGGCTCGCTACCCGACGCGAAAGGGTCGCCGTCTAACTCAGCTATATGTCCGCGATGGCTTGAAATTTCCAGTGGCCTTCACACCCTTCTTACTGCTTAACAAATGCACGTGGCACGGGGTGAACATGATAGTTGCTCAATATTGTATAATTTCATATACTTGCCTCAAAACATGTTAACATACAAATCGAGTAGGATGGTTAGAAAGATCATTGAAATAGCTAGCTAACATGTTCATGAAACTTCTTGAATTAAATGCTAGAGCTTGGATTTAATTAGCCATTCGCCAGTACATGTGTTCGTGCTGATCCTCGCTCTTTGCAGGTCCCACAAACCAGGAAGGACATGCCAACTAGCTAGGCGACGTTCGTGACTTTTGAAGCTTCGGCCGTGCGTCAAAGACTCTATCTCAGCGACTCCACTTTGAAGGCTCTCGACAGTCCAAAGAAGATGACTCAGCGTCCCTCCCATCCAGGTCACTGGAGTACTTGTGTATATTGAGGGATGTGTGCAATGTATGGAACAACTATCTCAATAGCACTCTTTTGTAATCGAGTCATGTTGTAGCCCGCGCGGCAACGAGTCTTGTACCGGAGTCTGTAAATAATGTTCATTATCAATAAAGAATCAAGTTCCTTTACTTATTGTGTGATTCAATTTGTCTACGTACTCTCTTAGATCTCGTGTCTCGGATTGCCTTATGACTATGCCTTGTGCGTTCGCAAATTAGGTTCGCACGGCATCACGCCCGGGGGACGACTATCGATTCGACGGAATCGGGATGTGACATAATGGTATCAGAGCACGGCTTTATGTCCTTGGCCTCCAGTGTCGAATTCTAGTCTCCAACCGTTGACCTCGTGTCGATGAGAAGAGTTGTTCCATACGCTGAACCCAGGACATTTTCTGAAACTAACGAGAGTTGCCTTTCCTTTTCCCTGCAGTTACGGGAGCTCAGGCGGAAGACGAGACGAGCGCTTCCAGCGGCTCGAGTGCTTCTAGATCCGAGCATTCCGTCAACCCAACAGAAATGACGCCTGTCGCAGCCGGACCTTCCGACGACCCGATACAACGTTTGCTGCAGATGCTTGATATGCAGCAACGTCAAAATGAGCTCCATCGTCAGCAAGCGGAGGCTCGTCAAGCTCAATTTGAGAATCGGTTCGAGGCTCAATTCAAGCTGCAGCAGCAGCAGCTGAATACCCTTCAGCAGATCGTACAGTCGGTCGTCGGCAACAATAACTCAACGATGACACCTGCCGTGACCCAGCCTGCGGTTCGATCCAATGGAGATGAACCAGAGGCGCCAGCGCTCTCACCTGCAGCATCGAGAAGTTCCAACTTCGACGTGTCAAAATTTACGAAAAGCTGTCGCACTTCCTTCAACGACACAGAACATCCCGCGGTGGCGATCGACTGGCTGGAGGAGCTAAAAGATAAGTTCGAGCTTCTGGGTGTCGAGGACTCAAAGAAAGTCGCGTGTGCTCAACTTCTACTTCGAATGAACGCGCACGATTGGTGGGCTATGAAGAAGCGGGCAATTCGACGTGAAGACGAGACGGCGGCGATCTCATGGGCGACATTCAAAAAGGCGTTCGAGACTGAATATCTTTCTACAGCCGTGCGACAGGAGAAAGAAGATGAGTTTATGCAGTTAAAGCAAGGCAATATGACTGTACGATAATATGCAGCCAAATTCAACAAACTGGCCAAGTTTGCTGGGAACTTCCTACCTACCACTGCCAGTCGAGCTCGACAATTCGAAGTGGGCCTGCGTTCAACTATCCGTGCGTATGTTTCGGTGGCCGAATACAAAACCATAGGCGAGGCACTCAACCATGCCATCCGTCTGGAGTCCGAGTATCCTCCTACTACTATCGGCGCTGTTCACTTTAATAACAAACGCCATAGTAATGCGGGAGGCAACAACGCACACAAGCGTCAAAATCGTGGCAACGGAGGCGGCAACCAGACGAAGGATTGAGTGGTCTGCACTTTTTGCGCCAAGGAGGGACACTTGATTAGCGAGTGCCGACTGAAGAACGATACGTGCCTCGGGTGCGGCCGAGCCGACCACATCGTACGCGACTGCCCGGAGAAGTCGAACCAGCGCCTACGATAATACTATCAGAACCGAGGCCAAGCACCTCGGGCTCCACCGACCGCACAACAAAATGGCCAAGACCGTCGCCCTAATGCTCAGGGCCGCGTCTACGCCATGACCCGAGACGAAGTGTTCGCATCTGACACAGTCGTGACAGGTATACTGCAATTCAATAATAAACCTGCTCGTGTATTATTTGATTCAGGTGCCACGTATAGTTTCATATCGGCAGACTTTGCCGCCGAGCACAAATTTCCCCTGACACCGCTCGGTCTTGAGCTTACTGTTAACATCCCGTCGGACATGCCACTAGCTGCGAATTTAGTCTACGGAGACGGAATCATCTGTATAGGTGGTCAAAAGGTCAGTCTCGATGCGATAGTTCTAAATATTAAGGACTACGATATCATTCTGGGGATGGATTGGCTCGGTCCGTGCAACACAACCATAGACTGCACTGAAAAGAAGGTCACATTCCGCATACTGGGAGTGCCCGAATTCTACTACTCGTGTGGTGAGGCGTCGCCGACCTGCATGGTGATCTCTGCAATATCTGCTCGACGGATGCTGCATTCCGGGTACGAAGGCTATCTAGCTTCCGTTCGAGACATGCGACAGGATAGTGCAAACGCGGGTCAGACCGACGTTGTGGCAGAATTTCCCGATGTGTTCCTGGACGAGCTGCCCGGCATGCCGCTCGATCGAGAGATTGAGTTCACTATCGATACCTTCCCCGACACTCGACCGATCTCGAAGACCCCGTACAGAATGGCCCCTGCAGAGCTTAAAGAACTCAAGGTGCAGTTACAGGAATTGCTCGACAAGGGATTCATCCGACCCAGCGTCTCGCCGTGGGGAGCGCCCGTACTGTTTGTCAAGAAGTAGGATGGCTCTATGCGTCTTTGTATCGACTACCGCGAGCTGAATAAAGCCACCATCCGGAACAAATACCCCCTGCCCCGCATAGATGATCTGTTTGATCAGCTCCAAGGAGCCACGGTGTTCTCTAAAATTGATCTGCGTTCGGGTTACCATCAACTCAAGATCAAGCCGGACGATGTGCCAAAGTCTGCATTTCGCACTCGTTACGGCCATTACGAGTTCCTGGTAATGCCGTTCGGCCTAACGAATGCCCCTGCTGCTTTCATGGATTTAATGAATCGGGTGTTTCGACCATTCCTCGACAAGTTCGTAGTAGTCTTTATCGACGATATACTCGTCTACTCGAAGAATCGGTAGCAACACACTGAGCATCTGCGGACTGTGCTTCAGACCCTTCGAGAAAATCAACTGTATGCGAAACGAAGCAAATGTGAATTCTGGCTTAGCAGTGTCGCATTCCTCGGACACATCATTTCTGCTGAAGGCATTGCGGTCGACCCAAAGAAAGTTGAAGCCGTTGTCGATTGGAAACGGCCAGCGTCCGTCAGCGAGATTCGAAGTTTCCTTGGCTTAGCTGGATACTACCGATGCTTCGTGAAAGACTTCGCGAAGATCGCATCGCCTCTGACTCGTCTCATCCAGAAAGGAGTCGTATTTGAATGGTCAAACGACTGTGAAGCTGTATTCCAAGAGTTGAAGCAGAGGCTCGTCTCGGCCACGATACTCGTACTTCCAGAAGGGACTGAGGGTTTCCAGATATTCAGCGATACATCCGGTCAGGGCTTGGGGTGTGTGCTGATGCAGCGGAACAAGGTGATATCTTTTACTTCCCGACAGCTAAAGCCGCACGAGAAAAATTATCCCACGCACGACCTTGAGTTAGCGGCGATTGTGTTTGCGTTAAAATTATGGCGCCACTATCTCTATGGTGTTGCGTGCACGATCTATACCGATCACAAAAGCCTCAAGTATCTATTCACTCAGAAGGAGCTGAACTTGCGGCAAAGGCGTTGGCTGGAACTAATCAAAGATTACGACTTGACTATCGACTATACGCCGGGAAAGGGAAATGTTGTGGCGGACGCTTTGAGTCGAAAGTACATTGCCTCGTTATCCATCGACCCCAGACTGCTACGCGACCTAGAAGAGATGGGCATCGAGCTCCGAGTCAGATTCCGGAATGTGCAGTTGGCCAAGTTGCAGTTATAGCCGAGCTTGCTTGAAAAGATCAAGACCGCTCAGACGGACGATCCGTACTTGAAGAAAGTGCGAGAGCTAATTTCGACAGGCAGGACGACCGACTTTGCGGAAGACGAAACCGGCATGCTTCGATTGAAGGGTAGGCTATGCGTTCCGGACGATTCAGAACTCAGAAAGGATATCCTGTCGGAGGCGCACTATACGAAATACACTTTGCATCCAGGCAGTACCAAGATGTATAAGGACCTCCGTACGACCTTTTGGTGGCACGGGATGAAGAGAGATGTGGCGCTCTTCGTGTCGCAATGTATGGCCTGTCAGCAGGTGAAAGCTGAGCATCAGCGACCGGGCGGGAAGATGCAGAATCTCGCTATTCCCGAGTGGAAGTGGGATCATATCACTATGGATTTTATTGTTGGCCTGCCGAAGACGCCACGGGGGAACGATGCCATCTGGGTCATCGTCGATCGATTAACCAAGTCAGCGCACTTTATCGCCATCAAAGTTACTTGGAGCGTTGATCGCCTGGCGCAGATTTATCTTGACGAGATAATACGACTGTACGGAGTTCTAGTATCCATCGTCTCTGATCGGGATTCACGGTTCATGTCGCAATTCTGGAGTAGCCTTCAGTCGGCGCTGGAAACCAAGTTGTAGTTTAGCTCAGCTTACCATCCTCAGACTGACGGCCAAACGGAGCGCGTCAATCAGATTCTCGAAGATATGCTACGGCTCTGCGCAATCGACTTCAAATCAAGCTGGGACATCCACCTACCGCTGGCAGAATTTGCATACAACAATAGCTACAAATCCAGCATCCAAATGGCGTTGTATGAAGCCTTGTACGGCCGGAAGTGCAGATCGTCCATTTGCTGGGATGAAGTCGGGGAACGGCAGATACTCGGCCCGGAGCTGGTGGAACAGACTGTAGAAAAGGTCAAGCTCATTCAGGAAAGATTAAAGACCGTACAGAGTCGTCAGAAAAGCTATGCGGATGTTCATCGTCGACCTCTCGAGTTTCTAGTAGGCGATCACGTATTCCTCAAAGTGTCGCCCATGCGGGGAGTTACTCGGTTCGGCGCGAAAGGAAAGTTGAGTCTGAGATTCGTTGGGCCGTTCGAAATACTTGAACGGGTCGCGCCAGTGGCCTACAAAATTGTCCTACTGCCGGCGCTTGAAGGTGTACACAACGTCTTCTACGTCTTTCAGTTGCGGAAGTACGTGCACGACACGAGCCACGTGGTAGACTTTGGCCAGCTGGAGCTAAAGTCCGACTTATCCTACGTTGAAGAGCCAGTTTAAATCATTGAACGCAAGGATAAGCTGCTGCGCAATCGAGCGATCCCTCTTGTCCGTGTCCTCTGGAAGAACCACTCGGTCGAAGAGTCGACGTGGGAGCTTGAATCGGAGATGAAGGAAAAGTTTCCTTCATTGTTCTCTTAGAGGTAGGTTCCATCTTTAAGTTTCGAGGACAAAACTTTTTATTAGTTGGTTATGGTGTAGTGCCCCGTTCTTACATCGTGCCCCGTCTCCGTCCACGAGGTGCGCGAGAAAAGAACACTATCGCTATCGATTCGGTCGGGACCGATAGGTCAGAATCGGCCGAGTTGATCGAACGGGAACGGTTGAATTAAGATCCATTCCACGTTATAGAATGGCTTCTTCGGAACCAAGTCCCATATTCAGCGGGTTGTGCCTCGAGGATTGGCTCTGCGGCTGAGTCGGGAGAGACCTCCCGTTGCTCTGGATTTCATGTCGCACTTGGTTTAGCTTTGGCTTTCGTTTTCGTGGATACGCTTTTCGTGAATGTTTTCGATGGGTTTTTGTGATACGTTTTCGAGCTCACATTCATATCGAAATTCCTTGAAATACACAGTATTGTAATCAGTTGCTTATGCGATTGCAGGTGATCGCGTAGGCGACGACAGCACAGCCAACCGGTCGCTCGCTTGAAGCAAGCCTAAGGCGAGTGGCTGACCTCCTTCGTCCCGTACCTCTACTCCAAAACTCAATATATGAAGTAAAATAAATGCTTGTCTTAATAGCGTAGAATCAATGAAATCGTGGCACGATACTTCATAAAACACTTGTTAACGAACTGCCGGTTTTGGAAATAGAAAACATGCTTTCTTATACAATCATACTTAGTCTATGCAAAACAATGAATGAATCGATTAATGTTTATCGCAACGATACGGCCAAATGACCCAAATCAACTAAGTTCAAAGGAAAACGGTCATTGGACAACTTGTCGACAAGGTGTAGTTTCCTCGAACGGTTACCTAGGCCAAGGGACTGATTCGGCCCGGGAGGAACGAGTGTATAGCAAGTGCCAGCCTTCATCGGCGCGAGTTATGCGGGAACTTTCGCACAGGGCTCGCTACCCGATGCGAAAGGGTCGCCGTCTAACTCAGCTATATGTCCGCGATGGCTTGAAATTTCCAGTGGCCTTCACACCCTTCTTACTGCTTAACAAATGCACATGGCACGGGGTGAATATGATAGCTGCTCAATGTTATACAATTTAATATGCTTGCCTCAAAATATGTTAACATGCAAATCGAGTAGGATGGTTAGAAAGATCATTGAAATAGCTAGCTAACATGTTCATGAAACTTCTTGAATCAAATGCTAGAGCTTGGATTTAATTAGCCATTCGCCAGTACATGTGTTCGTGCTGATCCTCGTTCTTTGCAGGTCCCGCAAACCAGGAAGGACGCGCCAACTAGCTAGGCGACGTTCGTAACTTTTGAAGCTTCGGCCGTGCGTCGAAGACTCTCTCTCAGCGACTCCACTTTGAAGGCTCTCGACAGTCCAAGAAAGATGACTCAGCGTCCCTCCCATCCAGGTCACTGGAGTACTTATGTATATTGAGGGATGTGTGCAATGTATGGAACAACTATCTCAAAGGCACTCTTTTGTAATCGAGTCATGTTGTAGCCCGCACGGCAACGAGTCTTGTACCGGATTCTGTAAATGATGTTCATTATCAATAAAGAATCAAGTTCCTTTACTTATTGTGTGATTCAATTTGTCTGCGTACTCTCTTAGATCCCGTGTCTCGGATTGCCTTATGACCATGCCTTGTGCGTTCGCAAATTAGGTTCGCACGGCATCACGCCCGGGGGACAACTATCGATTCGACGGAATCGGGGCGTGACATAGACTAAACTAATTACTCAAACATGGTCTACATATTCATAATAAACTAAACCAATTTTAATGTGTCCTGCCTTATCGTTGCAACATTTATTCATAGCAACAATCTTTGGTTAACATAGTTCTATGACATATATGTAAAAGTAAGCATGTAGTAGTTTTATAGCATGTGTACACAAGTAAAATACGCAACAGTTCTATAAAAATAAGCTTTTGTGTCCGTGATCTATATTTAACATTTTTTCATGTTAATATCATTGATCAATTGGAGACAAAAGGATCAAGGGGAGAAGGGTCGAGCCACTCACTTTGATTGTTTGAGACGAAAGAAAAAATGGTTGGTTGTGCTAGACAACACCTACGCGATCACCTGAAATCGCATAAGCAATGAATCCGCACTCTACCCTTTAATTTTGATTTTGATACAAAATATGAAGTTCGAAGAACATAAGCAACAAAATCTATCAAAAATATTCACGAAAACACATTCATAAAACCAAAGCCAAATAAACAAGTATGGTGTGAAAACCATAGCAAGGGAGGTCTCTCCCGACTTAGTCGCAGAGTCCGTCCTCAAAGCACAACCTGCTGAATATGGGACTTGATTCTGAAGAAGTTGATCCGTAACGAGGAAAGGATCTTGATTTAATCTGTCCCGAACAATCGATAGCGACAATGTTTCTTAACCGTGCTCCCCGTGTCACAAGGATAAACGAGGAACAATTTTAGGACGAGACACTACATTGAGTTGCCAAGTGTAGGAGTCGAGAGGGGCACGTTGGAGGTCGAGAGAGATAGAGATAAAGAGAGAGAGAGAGAGAGAGAGAGAAAGAGAGAGATGAAACACAGGAGTAAAAATAAGTTTTTGATCGGGCAACGGAAAGGCAACGCCAAAGTTCGTCGCCAATAAAATATAATAGCGTCCAAGCATTGTTGGACCATCACGTAGTTTTTTTGTGTTGTTCTCGCAGTTAATTGCATAAATCGATGAATTTTAGGCAAAGAATCGACGATGCTTTTATAATTAAAATTTGAAATACCTAAAGTTGGTCATCTGGCTGGCGCATATCCGTCACTAACTGGCTACGTGTGTCGTCTGTTGTTAACCATCCATCACTGATTAACAGTATTTTAATAGTGGCCCGTAATGATTCTGATGGTGGTGGTTGCAAAGGAAACCATATGTCGTCCATGTTATTCATGGATATACTTAATTGACAGTCCTCACCTTAAGTTATGTTGCCAAATTTCTTTGAAATTAGCTTATGTTAAAGAAGGGACACTAAAACCTTAAAAAATAAGAGTATTATTCAAGTATTTTGGATTATACTCCCTTTTAATTGAAGATGATTATCATTTAGGCAATAAACTAGTTTAGAGTAGTGAAATCGATAATGTTTGTTGCACACCTTATAATCGCTTAAAATATAAACCATAGCTACCTTCTTATAGGACCTTGTTTTAGCATTTCAGGAATGTCGTGCTGCTGGATGTCGTAAATTGGTAAAAGCAAAAATATGAAATTCATAATAAGAATGTAAATAATTGGTGTGGTTAGTATCTACACTTAGGGCATGTTTGGAAAACACAAAGTTGGATGGAAACTAGTGGACTATGTCTAATTGCTAATGGTTGTCTTATCTGGTTTTTGGAAAGTAGTATGAACACCAGTAAATGGAAAATAAATTTGAAAATTATTTCCTTGTAAAAGGGTGGCAATTCCAGAAACTTCTTATTGGGGATGGAGATGGCTTTTATATACAGAGTACGGAAGCAATATCTTGTAATTAAGCTCTCACGCAAATGCGAAAGCTATGGATTGTCAAGATAGAAGCAATAGAGGGCAATCGAGCTCTCACGCCCTAGCCACAATATGCGTAGGACTAGGAATACGTAGCATGTCAGCTCTATACATACGAAAAATACTCCAATATATGAAATGAAATAAAGTCTGACCTCCATAAATAAAGAAAGTAAAAATAAATAAAGTACCAATAACTATGTACATCTAAAGAATGATTATGGAAACTCAGATGATGAAACCTATTCAACTGTAGAAGAAGTATCCGATGCTGAACCGTACTCCTGAGGGTAGTCCTGATCGTCTATGCCTAGAGAGATCACTAGATTCTCAAAGGAACATAACAAGATACATATAATAAGCCATGAAATACTGAATACATAATGAATGAAAAGGACTCCTAACCGTTCTACGTAAAAATGCACCTTTAAGAACAAATCTTCAACGCATGGACACTCTGGCTAAAAATAGGATTGTCATAGTCCTCTCTTGGGCACCAGGGCCTAAAGTGCATAACGTTCCGCAAACGTCAGTGGCCAACTGAAACTAGAGGGTCATCTAGCACGCGTCTTCGACGGAGTTTACGGGTTATAAAAGAGAATGTGCAATCGTGGCTTGTACGTTAAGGAACTGTCCTCCCCACCCCATGCCTAACTATATTGTATCCTTAACACATATGTACCTATAATAACTTCTAAGTCTACTAATCATATAATTCCATTAGCAGCAGTTATAGCCTATCCGTCGCACGTACCATATGTACCGGTAGCCAGCTGACTACGGCAGTTTGTGCCCTACATAAGACTCACAAATCGTGGAACACATGTGTTATGGCCAAATAAGATACCTCACAATAATGAGGTGGTCCTCTGGAAATAAGTCCTCATGCATAAAATAAGGGCAAGTAACGAAAACAACTAACTCAATCGCTTGCACCCAAGTATGACTTGGACCATAGTTTAAAATAAATAAATAAACAAATAAATAAATAACATAAAATAAATATTCTGAAATAAAAGTGTATAATCAGAAATCGTGTCAAGGTATACTTTCCTGGAGGTGGTGTGAGGAATGGACGACGTCCGGTAGGTGAACTCGTCAAGCCAATTGTAGCAACAATAGTGGATTTACCGCAAATTCCTCTAGATACTAAATAGACATCAACAACGCTTTCAGAATAAGCGAGAAAGCTAAAATAGGCTGTCCATAATCTAATTTGGACACATGGCAAAATGATAATTTTGGGCCGAAATGATCAACGTCCGTCGTTGGGCCCACTTTGCACCAAAAATATGCCAAATCTAATGATCTCTAAAGTCAACAAACTATATGTCTGTAAGTTTATTTTAATGATATGAACTCAAGGATATGTCCATATTTGGATTTCGGTGAGCCGATCAAAAAAAATCCTCATTGAATCAGATCGTAGGGTCTGCAAAACGGCGATCCAGTCAACTGTCTCAGAATCAAACCAAAATTGGGTCACAGGACCAGTGTAAAGCTGCGAATTCAATGACGCAAGTTTCATCGCAATGAGATGAGCATGCAAAAAATAATCAAAAAGTTTGCAAAAATACCTATATAGTGATTTTTTACGAATACTATTTAAATTTGTCACACACACTCAAACAATTTGAATTCCATCAAAGTCGACACATCCATAAAGTCGTATGCACCTTTTGATGCAATTGGTTCACAATGAAGTTGTTTGGTTTGTCAGGACGGATCCTGTATCAGGAATTTCTTGGTTTTGAAAATAATTTTTATTTATTTTTTGGAACTAGTTTAATTGGAAAATTCTCTATAAAATAAATAAAATTATTTAAAGGGTTTTGATCTTAGTTAGGTTGTCTACAACTTTGTTCAAGTAGTTTTCTAAAGTTCTTAATATTTTATCCACAATTCCCCTTCCAAATAGGGTATGGACTCGATTTTTGGTTCTGTTTTAGGTTCCAGAAAACTAATTTTTTTTCAAGGATTTTAAACTAATTTTTCTTGTAGTTAAAATCATCTAAAATAAAACTAATTGACAGGAATCAAAGTTTTATATGTTGTGATCATAGAGAACCAATTGGTTCAGAAATTGATTTCGAGTTAAGGGATAAAATAACCTGGAAAGTTGGTGCGACGTGGTCAGCTGTGACTGTTAGATGCGGTCGGTCAGTCGGCTTTCGATGATGACGGCAGCTCGTGCGACGGTTAATGCATCGGGCAGGGTCACGGGGATGTCGACTAGGCACTAAGGAATTCTAGAGTTGGGGTTCTTGAGTAGTTTTGTGTAGTTTTAAAAAATTATCAAAATATATATTTCGATTTTTTGTAGATATTTAAACCCAATTTTCAATCAAATTTAAATTCGATTTTAAACATGATTTTATGTCATCTAGTGGAGAATAGAATTGGGATAATATAGAAATTTATTTGGCTTAATTTGATCGTAAATGATCGATTTTCAAATCGATCAAAACCCATAATTCTGCTATGAGCATTTTTTTTCCACTCACGATATTTTGAAAATCTTAAGAGATTTTGAGTAAAATATTATTTTTACTATCTAGAAATGACTAAGAAAATAAAAAAATTTCTTAAAATTCCTAAAAAATTTCTAAAAATAAAATAAAATATCTTGTGACAAATTTCTCTAGTCAATTCATGTGTATATATATATACATATATATATATATATATATATATATATATATAACAAATACATATATATATATATATATATATATATATATATATATATATATATAGAGTTTGGGCTTGGATCCCTCTAGAGGGAGCTCTCCCGTTCCTCGGCCTCGGCCGGCGGCTGGCCGCCCCTGGGCGTCGCCCCCCCCACCGAGCGCCTCCAGCCCACCCCGACAATCGCGTCCCCCACGGTTGGCCGGGCTTCCCCTGGCCGTTCCTTCCGCAGGGCCCCTACCCTCCTTCTTGCCCGACGTGCGGCGGCTTCTCCCTGTCCCTCCCCTTCTGCGACGCAGCCACCGGCCGCGGCGACGTAGGCCCCGTCGAGCTCGGCACCTCCGACAGTCCACGGCCCCCTCCCTCCTCGGCCCCCCGCCAGCCCCCTTCGCCGTCTCAAGTCCGACGAGGCCTCCGCCCGTGCAGGCGTCCCACCCAGCCACTATATCTGCTGTCGCTTCGCCTCCCGCTCCGGTCGCGGCCCACCCTCCTCAATCCCCAGCTCCCCCACTTCCTATGATCTCAGCCTTCGTGGCTCCGGAGGCCAGTCCTGCTCCGCCCGGGCCGCCCCAGCAGCCTTATCCGGACCAGGAGCCTTCTGCTCTTCCTACGGCGCTTCCCTCCCGCCGTCGCGGCCGAGGAATTCCTCCCCCACCTTGACACCCAACTTGTCGCCCCTCCTCCTTCTTGGCAGCGGCCTACGCCCTAGCCCCTCATGCCACGGCTGCGGACCCTCCCTCGGGCTACCTTCCCCCTCCCGACGGCTGCCTCGCCCAGCTTCCCTCCTCCTCGGAGGGGACCAACTGGCAGGACCCAGCCACCATGCGGTGGTACTGGGTTCGCCCCGGAGCATGTTGGTACGACCCGGCGGCCTACGACGTCTCCTCCACCCCGTCGTGGGGGTCGTACCGCTACCGCTAGCACCTCTGTGGGCCCTCGGCCGGAGCTCGTGCGGTCAGCGCCCCCCTCCAGCCGGTAGCCGGTCCCGACGCGCACCGTCCGTAGTCGCCCGAGGTCCTGTCCTCTCCTCATCCCCACCGTAGACCTGCCGTCTCGGCGCCGCGGACACCAGGATCTCCTCCCCTGCTGCTCCCTTCATGGCGCCACCGTGGTCGTTCACCCCCGAAGCCCCTTCTCAGCACCCTTCCAATCCCCCCTCGGCCGAACCTCCCTCCCGTGGTCGGCCCCCGCCGGACACCTCCCTCCGGCGTGCCCCCTCGCGGCCCAAGCCGTGGCGGCTCTCTCGCTGGCTTGGCCCCTATCGGGCCCCGTGCCTCCCCTCGGTCAGCGTGGGTGACTGCTCCCTCGGGCTTAGCACCCTTCGGGCCCCGCACCCACCCTATCGGTCCGCGTGGGCGCATACCCCTTCGGGCCACGCGATGTATGTGGTTTTGTTTTTTGATTGTCAAAAACTTTGTTCAAACCGGGTTGACGACCGCGTTTTTGGTTTTGGTTTTTGTCTTCCTATCCGGGTGCAGTGGGACCCGGTTCCTGTAACCCAGCTCTTTTCAATAAACTTTGTTTAATATATATATATACTAGTCATAACCCGTGCCCATAGGGCATGGTTCATTTAAGGTATTCCCCCTCAAAATCTTGGACCCCCAATTTTAAACGAACAATAATAATTTTGAGGCCCCCATCAAAATATTAAATCCCAACCACTGCTGGATGTGAATTTTCTTTGGATTCTCCATAAAACCCCACTTTCAATAATGCTCATCCACAACTATTATGAGGCCCCCATCAAAATATTAAATCCCAACAATCAAAATATTAAATCCCCATCTTTGGATTCCCCATAAAACCCCAATAATGCTCTTCCCCATAAAATTCCACAACCGTTGATTCACCAAGATTAAATCCCAACCACTCTTTATCTTGGCACAGTCAGCCCTAGCATTCAAAAACCTTTGTGTTTTGTATAATATATATATATATATATATATATATATATATATATATATATATATATATATATATATATATATATATATATATATTATATATATTATTTCTTTATATTATTTATATAATAATAATAAAAATATTTTTTATTATATATTTAAAATAATAAGTAAAAAATTAATAAATAAATAATTAAATATTATTTATATGTATTATATTATATTATATATATATATATATATATATATATATATATATATATATATATATACATAAATATGTGTGTATATATATATATATATATATATTATATATATAATATATATATATATATATACACACATATTTATATATATATATATATATATATATATGTATATATATATATATATATACATAAATATGTGTGTATATATATATATATATATATATATATATATATATATATATATATATATATATATATATATATATATATATATATATATATATATATATATAAATAAATATTATATATATGTATATAAATACAAACTCTTTAATTTTATAATACACAGTTATATAACAAAAACTATTTCAAATAAAAAATAAAAAAAGACTAATTATAGAATAATAAAAATTCTAATAAATAATTATTTTCTAGAATTTTAGGGGGTTTACACAAAAATGCGGAAGCTATGGATTGTCAAGTGAGTAAAACAGAACACAAGCAGGATTAAGGAGGTTAACAATGTGCTTGTTCGACATGACAAAAGATTGAACGAAATTTTTGTATTATGAACGTAAAAAAAGTACAATCGATTCTTAGGCGAAGAAATCTAAGTACAAAAGTTTCTGGAAAAGTGTGACGGTGGAGATCGAGCACTACATCGGCTCTTTTACTCCGTTGACGATCCGATGATGATATAAAACTTGCTCTGACTTTCTGGTGCCTTCGATGGAACTCTAGGGTTGTCGATCACGAGGACGTTGAAGTTGAAGATTTTAATAATTCTGTGAATCTTCTTCTCCTTGTGGATCATGGTGTTGGAGGAAAACCTCTCCTATTATAGGAGAGAGGGGCACATATGCGATGTGCATTAGGGTTTCGAGATATGAAAGAATCTGTCATCCTTGCACGGTACGAGCTTCTGTGGTGCTGACACGTGGCGGATGTTGAGATTTCCTCAAATAAGATATCTGATGGTTATCAAAATAACCTAAGGAGGTGACACGTGGCATGTGCCGATTTTCTTGTTTGGATGTAGCCGAGCAAATCTTGGGATTCTATTTCAGATTTGGATTCTGTGTAATCTTCGTCCAAGATTTAAATCAAAATGCATTTATCAACTTGATCAATCCCAATCCTATCTTTGAGAGAGGCGGTTTAAGTAAACCGATTGGGTGAGACTATGCCGTCTGTGCTTAAGGCAAGGCTGGCTGCACTTCTGGGGCGACGAGTAGACTGTGCTTATGGAGATGACGGAGCCTCTGTGCTTTAGGGCGATAAGTGGACTTTGTTTCAAAGACAACGGGGCCTCTGTGCTTGTAGGGGCAACGAGTAGGCTGTATTTCGGGTAAAGTCACTGTGCTTTAGGGCAATGAGTAGGCTGCGCCTTCAGATAGACCATTTTAATGTGCTTTAGAGTAGCAGTCGGGCTTGTGCTAGAGGCAAACGGTGTCTCCCAACTCTTTGACGAAAGGTAGTTAAGTTTTTGGGTCGGAGCAGAGCGTTATGCTGTTGGAGTTGAGGTGGTGTAAAAACATCACCAGTCAGCGCCTAAGGTTGGCACAGGAATGTAGCTGCACCTCTGGATTGAAGGCATTGGCTTTGAAGTCTTCTTTTCAGGAGAAGTAAATGACTACCCTTGAATGCAGACTCCTTCTTAATTGCCACCGTCAATTAGAGAATTCCAAGGAGTATTTGAACAGTTTGGAGACTCACTTTAATAGGCCTATAAATGGAGACCAATTGTGTCGAGTCCTAGGCTCATCCATTAATGAGGGAATTTTGATCGTCGTCCATATGGCCTATATTTTGGACCACTCCCGCCCTATATAAATGAAGAGTTTCTTCTTAATAGTCACGTCTTCTTCTTCTTCTTCTTCTTGTCCTTCAGTACTATAATAGATCTAGACTTAGCCTCGAGCGACGGTTGGCCTTGCATAAGTCAGCTTTTGGTCGAGGATTCCTCCGTTCAAAGGGGCTATGCCTTCGTAGAAGAACTGTTGATGAGCCTTGGAACATGCTGGAATACTTCTCATGAGGAGTTCGAACCTGGGCGATGCCTTGGAGGTCTTCCAGGTCCTGACGACCTATCTTGTGGGTGGATGGCCAACCCGAAGAGCCATAGGTTGTGCCATGCCATGCCCATTCTAGGCTTTGTGACCTACTACGCCTTCTGGAAACCCAAGCCAATTGCTGCTTCAGGAAGTTGCTCACTTCAGTCGAGTAGCTGACGCACTTTTGGAGGGTTATGCCCACAAGAAAGTCAGAATACGCTTCAATGGGGATCAATCTTTCAGTATGTGTACCGAAAAGTAGGGGGACTGCACTTTGACGAAGACTAAACCCCTTGTAGACTCCTCTATGCTTTGCTGAATCTGTAATCGATCCTTTGTAGAATTAGTCTTTTACGTATAGCCTTGATGAGTCTGTACTAGATCTTTGTAGACATAATAATAACAGAACTTCTTTCTGTATCTTCTATTGTCTTTTTAATACTTGGTCTACGCCTTTGTATCATCTGCACTGTGGTGGAGGAATGTTAACAGCTAAGATTTTTCATGCTTCTACAAGGCCCCCTTCAAAGTGTTCCGAACTTGGGTCAAGCTCGGAATACTTTGAACAAAAGCATGAACATGTGGCATGAGCATACATGCTTGGTGATGTTTCAGATTCTTGTTTCTATATAGAAACTCTTTTGTTCCCTCATTTTCTTTTTCAACATAAGGAGGGGTCATTATAGAAGACACACCTAACCAGAGGCAATATGAACATGGTAGGCCTAATCTTCGCTGGGATGTAGAACAACAATTCAGAGGTAGCATGAACGTAAAATATTTTCTAGATAGCCATGATAATCATAGGATCAATATGGAGAGAACGACTACTCAGAGGTAATATGGATGTGGTAGCCGCATCGTCGGGGTATAGAGGAGCAATCCAGAGGTAATATGGGCGTGAAGTGCTTCATCTACTGGAGGGAAGATATAAAAGAAAGGAATTCCCTTTCCATAATTCACAGGCACTCTTAGGGGATACGAGAGCCTATGCCGGTTTCATCTTCAGGCATAATACTTCTTCAGGAACTTGTCATTAATGGGCATCATTAGCAAGTCACTATTGGGTTTGGCTAATCGATAAGCACCGTTGGAGTATACCGTTTCTATGACGAACGGTCCTTTCCACTTGGGCAAAATTTTCCAGCCGTCTTGTGAGTCATTACCATTAGCCTTCGCACTGCTAAGATAAGGTCGCCCACTTGGTATGATCTTTCCGGACTCTTTTGTTGAAGGCCCCAGAAAAATGAGCTTGGTAAAGCTCGATTTCTTTGCTATGCTAGCAAGCGTTTTTCATCCAACGCTTCCAACTCTTGTAACCGTCTATGCTGGTTATCTTCGTCAGTCAGCTGATTGGTGATAGCTACTTGTAAGAACAAAATTTGAATCTCCAAGGGAAGCACCGCTTTACTTACGTAGACCAGGGCAAACGGTGTGTCGCCCGTTGGTGTTTGTACGGTCATATGGTATGCCCATAGGCATTCGCCCAACTTTTCGTTCCAGTCATGTTTATTAGAAGATACGACTTTCTTGAGCAGTTTGACGATAGTCTTGTTGAATGCTTCGGCCAACCCATTAGCTTTCAGGTTATAATCCATTGATGCCATGTTCTATATTCGGTTCTTGTCATAGAACCGCTGGAAGACATGGCTCACGAACTGGGGGCCATTGTTATGGACAATTCTTCTGGGGAACCCGAACCAGTAGATGACGTGGTGCTTGATGAAGCTGATCACGTTCGAGACTTTTACTTCTGCCAATGACACTGCTTTCGCTCTCTTGGAGAAGTAGTCTGTGATGGCAAGGATAAACCGATGTTCTTTGGAGGAATGCAGGCTGATTGGCCCAACGATATCCATTCCCCATGCTTCAAATGGCCAGGAGGCCACAGTAGGGTACAGATGCTCCGAAGGTCGGTGAATGAAGTCTGTATGCAACTAACATGCCCGACACTTCTTCACATATTCTACCGCATCCCCATCATAGTGGTCTAGTAATAGCCCATGCGGCGCAGTCGGTCTTACAACTTGGGCCTGGGTTGATGAGCTCCACAGGTCCTATCTTGTGCCTTTCAGAGCGCTTCCTACGCCTCAGTCTGGGATAGGCACCGGAGGAGGAGTCCGTCGTAAGAACGATGGTACAACATTTTGGTAGCTGTGTCATAGAAGAATCGGAGGGAACGTCTCCTGACGGAAGTCGCTTCCTTCGAATCTTCGGGTAGAATCCCGTAGACTGCGTAGTCGATGAATAGAAAATGCCAGTCCCGTACGTCTATATTAGTCTTTGCTTGGACTGAGTAACTTTGGCATATGTGCAGAACATTCTTTGGACATACGAGTTCTTGCCCCATTACCGCAATGGTGTATTAGGATCTTCCAAGAGCTACGAGATAAGCGGTGAGACCAGTGAGGTCATTGGCCTCCAAATTTCTTAAACATGGCAATGTTCTATAAAGAAACCTTTAAATATGGAGATGATGTCGATGGTCGCCTAATGGTAGGGGATTAGGTCCTGATGATGGACCTCCTATTGCCCTCGAACTTGGCTAATGATCTGCTTGGAGTCCCCATAGGCTTCGATGTAGTCAACCCCCAACTGTTTAAGTAGTTGTAGCCTGATAATGCGGGTGTTGTACTCAGTTACGTTGGTGGTACATGACTCCACGAGGGAGTAGGCACATGGATGATCAGGCCGTCGGGGGTAATGAGGACCACCCCCAATTCTGCTACAATCTTACCCTTGGGTCCTGTCCTTGAAGCACCATCAAAGAACAGTTGCCATATGGGGTTATCTGAGACAGCATTAGATTCTAAGACTTCATCGGAGATGTCATCGTAGAGCTTTGACGTCTATGGTACAGGATGTGCTGCTAGAAAATCGGCCAACGCTTGGCCTTTTAATTGTCTTCTGAGGGACGAACACCATGTCATAAGGAGTTAAGAGTATGGCCCAGGTGGCTAACCTCGAGTTCAAAGCCCCTGGCTCGGTCATGAGGACCCTGAGGGGGTTGATTCGGTAGACGACGTGGATCGTCTGTCCGGTCACATAGTGATGTGTTTTCTGAATGGCGTAGATTAAAGCAAGACACTCTTTCTCGATAGGATTGTACCGATGCTCGACTACAACCGTGGTTCTGCTGAGGTAATAGATGGCCTGTTCGTGTCCTTTATCGCTCTTCTGGGCCAGTAGTACGCCGAGAGAGTGATCCATGGCCCGAACATAGAGTAGAAAAGGTCTTCCTATTACTGGAGCTACCATAACAAGGGGACTGGTGAGGTACTTCTTAATGTCATCGAATGCTTGCTGGCACTCTTCGGTCCATACAAAGGAGACCCCCTTCTTCATCAGTTTGGTGAAGGGCTGGCATCGACCAGAGAGGTTTGCTATGAATCTTCTTATGTATGCTAGACGTCCTTGCAGGCCTCGAAGTTCCCTAAGATTTTTCGGGGGAGCCATGTCCATGATTGCCTTCATCTTCTCCGAGTCAATATGGATTCCCTTGGCCGTGATGATGAAGCCTAAGTACTTGCCGCTGGAGACACCTTGGAAGGACTTGGTCGAATTCATCTTTGGTTGGTGCGCCCGTATTTTGTCGAATACTGTTCGTAAGTCATCCAAGTGGATGGATTTGACTTTGCTTTTGACGGTAATGTCATCGACGTAACATTCCACCATCTTCCGAAGATGTGTGCGAAATATGGTATCATAGCCCGCTGGTAGGTTGTGCCCGCATTCTTCAATTCGAAGGGTATAACTATAACAATATATCCCTTTCGGAGTCCGGAACGAAGTATACTTTTTGTCTTCAGGGAACATCTTGATTTGGTTGTAGCCTGAGAAGCCATCCATGAAGGACATACGATCAAAGCAACAAGTGTTGTCAATCATCACGTCTGTGATTGGGAGAGGAAATTCGTCTTTTGGATATGCCGAGTTGAATCCCAAAAGTCTATGCAGACTTTAATCTTTCCATTCTTATTAGTAACCGGCACAATATTGGCTACCCAGTCCGGGTGCTGTTCTTCGCGGATGAAGCCACTCTCAAGGAGTTATCAATTTCTTCTTCGATGGCGTCCATAATATTGGGACGAAAGCGATGCTGCTGCTGTTTAACAGGTTTGATTTCAGGTAGATTGTTGAGCCGGTGCATGATGACTTGTGGGTCCAAACTCGGCATATCTTCATAGCTCCAGGCAAAGACGTATATATATTCCCTGACTAGTTATACTAAAGAATCTTTGTTGTCTCTAATCAGGCTTTTGCTGACAAAGATGGGTTTAGGAGAAGTTTCATCCCTTAAGTCGATCTGGACGACTTCGTCCTCGGTAGGAGGCTCTCGCTGTTCGAAATGCCATTCCCACTGAGAGCCAAGGCATTGAGCCCAGGGCTTCTCTTCGAAGAAATTGAGTGCCTGGTCTTCTTCTTCTGCGGGATCATCTGTGAAAACCATATTCACGAGAATACCTTTTGGAGGTCCTGACCTATACTAGTATCAGAATCCCAGGTTGAAGAGTCAGAAGAATGTGAGTGTAGTGGAGCCTTCGGTTCTGAACTCTCTGAAGTGGTCGTGGGAGTAATATACCCCAACCCCGACGAGTACGTTGGTAGTAGTTCTGAGGCTTCCCCTTTGGAGTACGAACTCGTAAGGGAAGCTTCTGACCTTTGCCATAGTTTCGCCCTTTGTTGCTGTTCAGGTCGTATCCCATCTGGATGAGATATTTGGCTTGAGTTGTATAGCGGTAGAGCCGCGTCTTGCCGTCGTCGGGTTTCGGTTCTTCTGGGGCTGGCCACTGCGGATGTTCCAGTCGACCGAAGAAGATAGGTTGCTCCTCTGGGTTCCTTGGCGGGACTAGGAAGTAGGAGCCTTTGGAGGGGACAACTCGATTTACAATGTTGCCGATTGTCACTTGTATTTGTAGAGTACATAGAGCGTTATCTAAGAAGTACTTAGTGTTCCAATGTGCACATGAGTAATTCGAAGATAACTTTCTATTATAATAAAATACAAAATGTTATCTCGAGGGATTACATCATCTAAGGACCGTGCCTCAGTATTGGCGCAGATGTCATCTTGTAATTACTCGTGGGCAAGAGCTGCTATAGAAGAAGGTGGAGGAGGTTTTTGCGTCATCTTGAACACCGCGGGAGGCGCAGCCAGAGTATCCTGCAGCTTTGAAGTGGGTGTCCGGGCCTTTCAAGAGAGCTTTATTTGCAGGGGCTCCTGGCTTGTTGCCGTCGGGGGCGGCCGTGCTGGAGCCTTGTCCCGGAGTTTGATGACCAGGAGGCTAGAGTCTTATGTGGCTTCCCTTTTAGTCGAACCCTCATGGGTCCTTCCATGACGGCTACAGCTTCTGCTTCATCATCTGCATCGTTGGACTCGTCATCCTAGGGGAGTGGTTTGTACAGATCGACATCTGTACAATATGCTTCGAGACCTCGAAACGGGTCGATGTCAGCAAACTCCATCTTGACGGACGCGTCACTGGCCATGTACTTTATGTACTAGTGAAGGGTGGAGGGGACGATCATGTACTCATGGATCCATGGCCGTCCAAGCAACATGTTGTAGTTTATGTCTGTATCGATGACGTAACATGTAACCTTAGTATGAAGATCACCTATTTGGTACTTCAATTGGATCTTGCCCAAAGGCTCACTCGTCCCCGCCTTGAAGCCGCTGATGGTGGTGCTCGATGCTGTGAGATTGTACATTAGGATCTCTAGAGCTTGGAGCAAACTTCGAGGGATGATGCTGAGCGATGAGCCAGGTCGATTTGAATGCGATCGACCTTGATGGTACCCACGTATCCTGTGTAGTACATGGGTCGGTTGTGCCGGTGTTCTATAGCAGTATATCGTGCTGCATGAAGGTGATTTTAGGAATCACCTCGACCAGGCTATGACATTGTGAACATGCCATAGGGTCTTTCTTGGGCTGTATCACTTGTGCGAGGTAAGCCTCTGCATTCTGCAAGCGCCTCGCTGAGGGCATCCCGAGTTGCTTTGGAGAGCCGGAGAAGCTCGAAGAGTGATAACCGAGCCCATGTGTTGGCCAGCTGTGCCAGTATATCAAAGTTGTAGGGCCTGATCGGGCCTACTGTCGAGTCCTTTCGTAGAGGCTTATCGAAGTGGACCTCCTTCTATTTCTGCTTATCTATGGTAGGAGGTTGAGAAGGTCGGCTTGTACTGTATCGGGAGTAGAATGGGTCACCGGTGGGGGGCGTCTCTTCTTCAGGTGCCTGGTTTTCCTCTCGTTGGAGAGCCGAACGAGTGGTCACCCTGGTGTCTTCTGTCAAGGAGGAGACCATACGACTTGTCCTGACCTTCCTTCCTTTAGTCGGGCACGCTGCTGGCACAATCATGTCCGGAGTGAGATCTGGATGAACCCATATTACTTCTCCTTGCGGTGTTGTGAAGGGGATGAGGCCCTGAGCATGTCCCTGGCGGGCAAAAGATTAACGACTTCCATTATTGCCTTTGGGATAGGGACGATGCCATCTTGAGTCTCGGCTATCGGGAAGCTCCTAAACTGTATCATGACCATGTTGGCCATCACAGTCTTTTTTTCGTAATCGAAGGAGATGACTTTGACATCGATAAGATGTTGGATCTGCCTTTTCAACACATAGCAGTCGCGTGTGAGTGGTGGATGTACTGGTGGTAATGGCAGTACTTAGGATTATCCACCTTTTCTACTTCGTCAAGACGCTTGGGAGGTAGACGCTGCAACCTGCCGCCCTTGGTCAGTATCTCGAATAGTTCGAGCGTGTCTTCGTCATTGAAGGAGTAGATTTCCTTCGGCTTCTGTGCTTTGGCTGGCTTGGAGTGTAGGAACGAAATAGTAAAGCGTAATACTCTAGAGGGGGGGTGAATAGAGTTGGCAGCGGAATAATGCTAATTAAAAATGTTAGCAGCACAATCACAGAATATTAATCACAACTGAAATAAAGTAAAGACAGAGTTAAGAGCAAACTCAAAGACATCGATGTATACTGGTTTCCCTCTGTTGAGGACTAATCCAGTCGGTAGAACTCTTGCTACCAGTTGAATCCACTATTGGAAAAACTGCAAGTTTTCTTACGAAGTCCTTGCAACTTCTACAACGCGAGCTTTGATACGAAGAACTCGTCCAACTTCAAATGTGAAGAGGTATTCTTCAATCAAGCCTTCTGATTACAATCTCTCAGAAACTTCTAGACCGTACCGCACTGGCAAATCGACTAGAGGATTGTAATTGGCTTGGGATCTGAAATTTAAAGCTCAAGAAAACTCTTTGGAAGACTGAATGCTTTAGATAGAGAGAAGATTGAAAGTGAATGAGTGAGTTGAAATGATCAAAATCCTTCTCTATTTATAGGAATTCCAAAGGCAGACTTCTGACAGAATTCGGACAGAATTCGGACAGAACTCTATGAGCAAATCTCGGTCAAATCCGCAACTGCAGGAGGACCAAGTAACAAGGATTCAAAATCATAACGGCCACCAACCGAACTCCGGCCGAACTCTGGCCGAACTCGGTCCGAGTTCTGTCAGGGTTTAGTTAGGGTTTTAAAAAGCTTTTTGGTGATTTTTGAAAACCTTTTTGAAAACCTTTTTGAAAACCTTTTTGTAAACCTTTTTGAGAGGTCATTTTAAAAACATTTTGAACTCATTTAAGGGTAGCCTATTTTCTAGTACGACTCGGTGTACAACATATTCCTAGACTCAAATAAAATAAAAAATACATTGCATAAGGAATTACAGACGCGAGTAGGCAAACAGATCTTCGGTCTTGAATTCAGTGGATAGCCATTCTTGATCATGTTCAAGAGTCCGAGATGTCCCGACTAGCTTCGTATATCCAGATAGAGTTTGATCAATTATTAAAATCAGGTTGACCATATGACCAATGGGCCAACAATCTTCCCCATTTTGATAATTGACAAACTATGAATGATATAACATTAAGCTTGTCCAAAATATCAAAAAGTAGAATTGTTCATATCCTGTATTATCTCAAAAAATGTTAGATCTTTTAATTTTTCTCCCCCTTTGTCACTTAGCAAAATAATTGCAAAAGATAAAGCTCCCCCGCAATCAATGCATAAGTAACAAATAGTGAGAAAACACATATAAAGAAATAAGACAGAAATAAAAGAGAAATATCACAGGCATGTATTATAAAAAAAATCATCACATGCATGTAATTTCACAGGCAGTTATAAAAAATGAAGCAATAAAAGAGATAGTGCTATCATAAACTGAAACTGAAACATAGTGCTGAAATAAACTGGAATGCCATAAACTGAGGCATAATAAACATGTCCATAAAAATAACAGAGTACTGAAGCAAACTAGAAAGTGCTAATAATAATAAAAAAATTACTGATAATAACTTGGAATGTCGGAGCATTTCCAAGTGCACAATAAAATATCACTCAAAATCACATAGTTACATCTCCTCATCATCATCATCAGCTCGACCAGCATGTCCTGAAGGACCAGCTGTAGCTCCCTTCCCGGAAATTTTGAAATATTTTCATTTATTTATTTTATTTAAATGGTGATTTTTAGTTTATTATAAATAATTATTTAGTTTAATTATTACGGTAGGTGACTTTAGCCACAGCTGAGAGTTGGAGTACAAGACAACTAGGAATCATGGCACGGATAGTGCAGTGGCGTGCTTTGACTAGTGTACTAGCCATGCCTGGAGAAACGTAGCCATAAGGACGTCCTAACTAGGAAAACCAGGCCGAGTTGCGACTTAACCCGCACCGAAGATTTTGTTTATTATTTAATTATATTAATGAGTTTTTGGGAACCCGGTTGTACCGAACCTGTCCAGATTGGACCCAAGTCAAATCCAAGCCCATGTAGTCATGTAGTGGGACCAAATACGACCTCGTAGACATGTTTGGTAAATGCAAATATTTGGTACATATTTTAGGAATTCACGATTATTTTCTAAATACTTATTATAGGTAATTTTAGGTATTATTAATGTTAAATAGCATTCGGAGTATTGTACGAATTCTTGGACCCAAATAAATAGTAGGTTTGATGAGTTTACCGAAATACTCCATTGGTTTAAGCTCAGTTGCTATTAGAATTATTATCGTTTATATATTATTGAGTTCATTATTAAATAATACTATTTACTTGTTATCTGTGGATATTAATTTAATTATATTGATTTCCTAATAATAGATAAGTATTATTCATTACTTAAGTATCAATTACGCATCTAAATCATTAGGTTATTAGTTAGTAATGAATATAAGATATATATATTGTATGTGTGAATACGTATATAAATATATAGGCGTATATGGTATGTGTATACATTATACATATGTGATGGTATATATATAAATATTATATAAATAATTGTATGTATATATAAATATATGTAAAAATATATTTGTGTGTAATATGTAAATATATATTAAGTATACGTATATATATATGTATATATATTGTATATACGAATATATAATGAAGTGGCTATGAAATAGAAAAAAAAAGGAAAGGAACATGAAATCGAATGAGCAGGCCCAGGCCCAGGCCCAGGCCCAGGCCCATGCCATGCTCAGCCCGAGTCCAGATCTCTGCTGATAACAGCAGAAACCCCCGCTCGCTCGGATTAACCCAATCACACACCATATATACGAAGAGGAGACGAGAGTTGTATTGAAAACACTAAAACCCTAACTCGACCCTCGACCAGGGTGCCACGCACGCGCGTGCGCAGCCATGTGCCACCGCCGTGGTGACCGACTGACCGCCGCCGCCAGGCCGGAGGCCACACGCACGTACGCGAGATGCAACAGCAACGACAGCAGTCGGGAGGACCGACTTTGCGACATATTTCCCTCTAGTTCGATCAATCGTTTTACGATTCGTAAACGCTGGTATGAACCTCATATAACCCTCTTTAAACTTGTTCTTTTAGTTTGTAGGTGACTGCCATCGATTGGTCGAAAATTCGATACGAAGTCGAGGGAAAACAGCCCAAAACAAGGCTCTAAAACCGAACCAAAACCCTAACTTGAGAGGCATTTTCTGAACTAAATAACCGGGTTTTCGAAAACCAATTTCAAACAGTAGAAGACAACATGTAGGGATCGAAACCCTTCAGATAGATTGATTTTTTATTTAGTTTACAGAAAGTTATTCGACGTCGAAAATCTTAAAAAATCTAATTTTAAAACTGTAGAAAACTTGAAAATCGCTCCACATGACGTGCGTTCCGCCATTCCAGACGACGTGGTCGCGTACCATAAGCATCGAAAGCTGCGTAACAGCTTCGTGGTCGTGTGGGCTTTGACGGAATTCAAATTGGTCGTGTGTGCGCGATGAATTTGATGCGTATCCGTCGAAATTCTCCGTATTGTGCACTTTGCAAATTCTCCAATTACTTTGTGCACGCTCGTCAGATCGAGACGAAACTTATGCTAAAAGGACCGTATTATTTTTCTGGTCATGTATGCCAAGTTTGGTCCGATTCTGAGACCGTTGATAAAATCATCGTTTTGCGGGCCCCACGGTCCTACTCAACTGGCGATTTTGTGCACGGCCCCCGGAATCCAACTTTGGACATACGGTCGGGTTCGTATCGAAAAACTGGATCTGTAAACATGTAGTTTGACGACTTTAGAGACCATTGACTCTGGCACGCTTTTTGGTGCAAAATGGGTCCAACGGCGGATATCGTTTTTGTCCGAAATTACCGTTTTGCCCCGGTGTCCAGAATTGGACTTAAGGACAGGCAATCCTAGCTAATTTGACTATTCTGAGAATGTTGGTACTATTTATTTCAGCATCCGGAGACTTTTGCTTGTGTTGATTGATTGTGGCTCATTGTATGGTATAGTATTGGTTCTCCAACTAAGGACCTCAGGCAAGTGCACTTTCTGATTGCTTTACGATTCATATAGTCTTTCATTTCATGTCTATACATATATCTTACTGCTTGTTGACACGATCGTCACACGGAGTAGTCGGGAGGGAAAATATCTTAGTATACATGTGGACTATCCAGAAATATCCCAATATGTCTAATCTTGCACGATAGCAGCTGCACACGACACGTGTAGTGAGCCGTATTTACCCCCTAGCCATTCACATGTCGAAACAGATATTTCACACCACCTAGATAGATGTCTTTTATTAGTTTTCCTTGTTTACTTTTCTATCGTCGCTATGTCATCAGTTTTCTTACTAGCTTTCATATTCCATATGCTATTTTCATGTCTTGTTAATTCTATTGTGTTTTGCATTGCCTTCGGTTTGTGTACTTGTTCCATTCCTGACTGGAAACCAACATTTTTTAGGTTTAGCCGCTATCACTCTTAGCACTGGAGAAGACTTGGGTATGCTGAAGACAACCTAGAATTAGAAAGCAATTGTATCAATTTCATTAATTGTAAAATCTTATATTTCCTTTAATTTTAAATGATGTAAATGTTGTAATAAATTTAGAAATGTGAATGAGTAGCAATTGTGATATTTGAGCATTTATTTCTTGCGGGCTTGACAGCGTTCTACCGCCGACTCTGCGGCGTAGGCTGGCTTGGACACGTCTCGCATCCAAAAACGGGTGCGGGTCGTGACAAGTTTTGTGGTGGCCCATGCAGGTCCGTTTTCGCAAAAGATTACGAACTCGTGATGGTACGTTAGTCGTACTATTGCGAGCCTGTGCCCAAGAAATGCTCATTCACAATTAGGATTAAAACAATTTAGGAATAACTAGGACTAGGAGTCCCTTGTTCAAATTGACTGTTGGGTAGTTAAGGTTATTAGATAGGCCATGCAATTTAGATAGCTTGCTAGATCCTTATAGGTACACTATTACTTTTGATACGACATTATGATCCAAGGTGGATCCACTGCTCACTTGATTAGTTATGCTTTCCAAAATTAAGGCTATCTTGATAACCTGTTCATTTTCTTTTGCTCTTTGTAGATATAATATTTTATCATCAGTTAGAATTGCCTGTTTTAGATTCTATTTTGCTATAAGTAACTGGTTTATAATTTCTGATTCTGCTTTTCATATACAAATCTTGATGTAGGTTTGGTTCAAAGTTTTCCCCTCAACCATTTGAAATATTTATCAAATCAAGATTTGGATGTTCTTATTTTATTTGCCTTCAGATATTTCCTTTCGACCAACCTTTTACCTTAAGGATTGAGACTTATAGGCAGATGTTACACTTTCTATCATAGTCAACTAGTTTGAAACTCTGGCAACTCCTTGAAGTCCTTAGGAATATAGTTAGAGTAATTTAACGACTGCGATGGTTAGAAAGCAGCGCACTGTCGTCACTTATTTGAAAGTGGAGAATGTGGGATCACTGCAGCCAGCAGCACACTGGTGAGGCACAACCTACAGAATTGAAATCATCCCGAAGAATCATAGTCTATGGAACATTGCTAAAACTATGATCTCGTTGACCTCTTTTGACCCTAGATACCCTTGTGTCAATATAGAGTAGAGTACCTGGTAGCTTGTCATACCTAAATCACGGAACCAAGGGTTTGTCACAGCCATGGTGTACAGGCGAGGCATATTCTCGGTAAAATGATTTCAGACGTGATTGCAAGTTTATGGTACTATAGATATGGGACTGCCCTGTATGACCCTAAGATCCAAAACCAATACTAGTGTAAGTTCTGTAAGTCGAGTAGCATGTCTCCCAACCTAGCGTTATGTGGTTCTTGTGATCTATTGACAGGGTAATTGACTGATATTAATAGGTTACCTAGAATATAGAATCTAGAGCCCATAATCCATTAATCGACCAAGGCTTATGAATAGAAGGTAGTAGGATTGACTGTATAGGCAATAACACCAGGTAAGGATTTGATTTTCTAAAAACTCAAACTACTTTTATCCCTTTTCAAAAATCTCGCGTACTTGTATTTTGACTAGCTTGACCAACGCTGCTATCACAGCCTAGTTTTTGCAAGCTTACTCTTTTATCGAGCTTGATTCAAGACGTATGTTTATTGGGGACGCCCACTAACATATTGTCTAATCAGAATCATTGTATTACGGTCTGATCAACCATGATGCATTTGGTTTGCTCTTCATTTAAATTACCCTACGTGGACTGAGATATAGAGATATCCAGGATCTCATCCGTGATTGCTTGACAATTGCTCTTGAATTATATATTCGCCTTTGAATCACGTAATTGTATTCAACGACATCTCTTGAACTCTTTATTGTTTTTGTCTTTCGCTGATTGGAAAGACGAAAACTCATAATTGATAGGTAGGTACAGAGTATTCCCATACGCAATTGTAGCTACCATCGGCCAGCCCTGTGACTGGAAACTTGCCTTGAGTTACTCGTCCTTCCTTCGTCTCTAAACTTGCTATCTTGATCTTCCAGTCAGTAGAGTCTAAGAATGATTAAGGTTTTACCCTCAGTCAAATGCCAACCTAGGAGACTACCTATTCTCAAGAGACCAAATATTGAGAGCCTCAAATTATTTGTTTGAAGCTTACTTTAACTAGAGCCCTTGTGACAATAGTCTGGCAGAATTGACACAAATAGAAATTCATGACCCGGTTGTTAGAAATTTTTTTCACACGACGTACCTTAGAGTTGGTTACCCCGTTGACAACTCATGTATACTGTGGACGAGTAGGTCAATCTATTTTATCGACCAATGTGTCATTGCACACGCACCCGTTTTCTATTTACTGATGAACGACCCTTGACTTGACTTATACCTATCATCTCCCGATACGCCGTGCCTTATTCTCGATTAGCCAGAATCGAGGTACAGTATTCGGATCTTGAAATCCTTCTAACCTCATTATTCCTAAAATCATATCCTAGCTTCTAAGGTGGGTAGACTGTAAGCCTTCTTGGGATATATGAAGATTGCCGATTTATTAGAATAATTTTCCATTAGAATAATAGTTCGTACCCTATAGACTCCCACTTTCCATTTAGATTATTATGTCCCTGGCCGTGCCATTAATATTTGGAGTACGAGACCAGCTGTTACTTTCCAACAAATTTCATATGCAAGATCTAGACGAGTCCACCTTCATCTTGGTATATCATGTTCCATTCAAACCTGTCCCCTTGTACATTATTTTTGTGCTATGACTTTTAGGTTAAAACTAGCTATAACCCTTACCATAGTACCGGTATACTTTTCAACTTCCACTAGAGCTTCAACCTTGACTCAATTCCTTCGACCCAATGTGTGGTGGTGATCTCCTCGAAGCCCACTACGCACACGTCACTAGTGTGCCACTTGATAGAGGCCTCTTGTGCTAGTTAAACACAAAAGTCACCGAAGGCGTATTTTGGACTTTAGGTTTTAGCTAACCAACTTGACTGGCAACTAGCTCAACCCCTTGGGTAGAAACCTATTCTAGGTTACCCTAACTAGTGGAAATAGTTTATTATTGGGACCTTGTCCAGTCCATGTAGATTGAAACCCAATGTTCATCCAACCAACGACTGATGTCCAAATAGAGAACCCCTTTAGACCATAATCTTGATTTCTCAAATTTTGTTCCGTTATGGAACCTTGTTTGAATTAGAATTTTGAGAACGAGAATTTTGTATTGCACGGATTGTAGGCCACTCTAAGTAACGAGGGCTTTTCGATGTAGCAAGTGACTGGACTAGAGTAGCCAATCTAACAAATAAACAGTGGCTCATAAACTTCCTTTCTATCTGTAACATTGGATACTCTCCACTGCTCTTGGAACTTCACAGTTGCTCCCGATTATTCCGTCTTATCTTCCTGTCCTCCTTACTTCGGAGCGACGAATAGTCATACTTATTAGAATTTACCAATATTCTTAGTTACTTGTATAAATGTACTTGTTAAGTTTTTGGGTTGCTTGATAGATACGAGAGGGTTTTAGAAACCAGGTGCCTAGATAATTGTTGGTAGTATGATTAGCAACTAGTTAGAAGATTATGAGGTTTTAGATTGAGGGGTAGCATGACCAAAGGTGGGTAGAAGTCCTCAAGGATTCATAATTACGAAATGGCTAGGAGGAAGATATAAATAGTTCCGAGAAATTAAAATTCGAGGATATTTGTGGCAATAGTGGATTATTTTTATTTTTATGTTTGAATTTTTGGCATGTTTATGAGTTAGAATTTCGAGGACGAAATTATTTTTAAGGTGGGTAGATTTGTAGCTCCCCTTCCCGAAAATTTGAAATATTTTCATTTTATTTATTTATTTAAATGGTGATTTTTAGTTTATTATAAATAATATTTAGTTTAATTATTACGGTAGGTGACTTTAGCCACAGCTGAGAGTTGGAGTACAAGACAACTAGGAATCATGGCACGGATAGTGTATTGGCGTGCTTTGACTAGTGTACTAGCCATGCCTGGAGAAACATAGCCATAAGGACGTCCTGACTAGGAAAACCAGGCCGAGTTGCGACTTAACCCGCACCGAAGATTTTATTTATTATTTAATTATATTAATGAGTTTTAGGGAACCCGGTTGTACCGAACCTGTCCAGATTGGACCCAAGTCAAATCCAAGCCCATGTAGTCATGTAGTGGGACCAAATACGACCTCGTAGACATGTTTGGTAAATGCAAATATTTGGTACATATTTTAGGAATTTACGATTATTTTCTAAATACTTATTATAGGTAATTTTAGGTATTATTAATGTTAAATAACATTCGAAGTATTGTACGAATTCTTGGAGCCAAATAAATAGTAGGTTTGATGAGTTCACCGAAATACACCATTGGTTTAAGCTCAGTTGCTATTAGAATTATTATCGTTATTAATTATTGAGTTCATTATTAAATAATACTATTTACTTGTTATCTTGGATATTAATTTAATTATTTGATTTCCTAATAATAGATAAGTATAATTCATTACTTAAGTATCAATTACGCATCTAAATCATTAGGTTATTAGTTAGTAATGAATATAAGAATAATATATTGTATGTGTGAATATATATATATAATATAGGCGTATATGGTATGTGTATACATATTACATATGTGATGGTATATATAAATATTTATAAATAATTGTATGTATATATAATATATGTAAAAAATTTATTTGTGTGTATATATGTAAATATATATAATAAGTATACGTATATATATATATATATATATATATATATATATATATATATATATATATATATATATATATATATATATTTGGTGTATATACGTATATACACACAAAAATTTATTTGTGTGTATATACGATATATATATATATATATATATATCTATATATATAATATAATAATATATATATATATATAATATATATATATATATATAATAAATATATATATATATATATATATATATATATATATATATATATATATATAAAATATATATATTAATATAAATTATATATATATATATATATATATATATATATATATATATATATATAGATATATATATATATATATATATATACGAATATATAATGAAGGCTATGAAATAGAAAAAAAAAAAGGAAAGGAACATGAAATCGAATGAGCAGGCCCCCCAGGCCCAGGCCAAGCCATGCTCAGCCCGAGTCCAGATCTATGTTGATAACAGCAGAAACCCCCGCGCTCCTGGATTAACCCAATCGTACCCATATATACGAAGAGGAGACGAAAGTTGTATTGAAAACACTAAAACCCTAACTCGACCCTCGACCAGGGCGCCACGCACGCGCGGCACAACCACACTCCGCCGCCATGGTGGCCGACAGCCAGCCCCAGGCCGGAGGCCACGCTCGCACGTACGCGAGATGCAACAGCAACGACAGCAGTCGGGAGGACCGACTTTGCGACAGATTTCCCGCTAGTTCGATCAATCATTTTACGATTCGTAACGCTGGTATGAACCTCATATACCCTCTTTAAACTTGTTCTTTTAATTTGTAGATGACTGCCATCGATTGGTTGAAAATTCGATACGAAGTCGAAGGAAAACAACCCAAAACAGGGCTCTAAAACCGAACCAAAACCCCAACTTGAGAGGCATTTTTTGAACTAAATAATTTGGGTTTTCGAAAACCAATTTCAAACAGTAGAAGACAACATGTAGGTGATCGAAACCCTTCAGATAGATTGATTTTTCATTTAGTTTACAGAAAGTTATTCGACGTCAAAAATCTTGAAAAATCTAATTTTAAAACTGTAGAAAACTTGGAAATCGCTCCACATGACGTGCGTTCCGCCATTCCGGACGTGGTCGCGCACCGTAAGAATCGAAAGCTGCGTAACAGCTTCGTGGTCGTGTGGCTTTGATGGAATTTAAATTGGTCGCGTGTGCGCGACGAATTTGATGCGTATCCGTCAAAATTCCTCGTATCGTGCACTTTGCAATTCTTCAATTACTTTGTGCACGCTCGTCAGATCGAGACGAAACTTGCACTAACAGGACCGTATCATTTTTCTGGTCATATTCCAAGTTTGGTCCGATTCTGAGACCGTTGATAAAATCGTCGTTTTGCAGGCCCCACGGTCCCACTCAACGGGCGATTTTGTGCACAGCCCGCCGGAATCCAACTTTGGACATACGGTCGGGTTTGTATCGGAAAACTGGATCTGTAGACATATAGTTTGACGACTTTAGAGACCATTGACTCTGGCACGCTTTTCGGTGCAAAACGGGTCCAACGGCGGACATCGTTTTTGCCCGAAATTACCGTTTTGCCCCGGTGTCCAGAATTGGACTTAAGGACAGGCAATCCTAGCTAATTTGACTATTCTGAGAACGTTGGTACTATTTATTTAAGCATCCGAAGACTTCTGCTTATGTTGATTGATTGTGGTCATTGTGTGGTATAGTATTGGTTTCTCCAACTAAGGACCTCAGGCAAGTGCACTTTCTGATTGCTTTCCGATTCATAGTAGTCTTTTTATTTCATGTCTATACATATATCTTACTGCTTGTTGACACGCTCGTCACACGGAGTAGTCGGGAGGGGAATATCTTAGTATACATGTGGACTATCTAGAAATATCCCAATATGTCTAATCTTGTACGATAGCAGCTGCACACGACACGTGCAGTGAGCCGTATTTACCCCCTAGCCGTTCACAGTCGAAACAGATATTTCACACCACCTAGATAGATGTCTTTTATTAGTTTTTTCCTTGTTTACTTTTCTATCGTGCTATGTCATCAGTTTTCTTACTAGCTTTCATATTCCATATCTATTTTCATGTCTTGTTAATTCTATTGTGTTTTGCATTGCCATCGGTTTATGTACTTGTTTCATTCCTGACTGGAAACCAACAATTTTCAGGTTTAGCCGCTATCACTCTTAGCACTGGGGAAGACTTGGTATGCTGAAGACAACCTAGAATTAGAAAGCAATTGTATCAATTTCATTAATTGTTAAATCTTATATTTCCTTTAATTTTAAATGATGTAAATGTTGTAATAAATTTAGAAATGTTAATGAGCAGCAATTGTGATATTTGAGCATTTATTTCTTGCGGGCTTGACAGCGTTCTACCGCCGACTCTGCGGCGTAGGCTGGCTTGGACACGTCTCGTTTCCGAAAAGCGGGTGCGGGTCGTGACACCTGCTCCAGAGGTACCAGCGCCAGAAGGATGAGGAGGGGCGCCAGCATAGAACTTACCAACAAAGTCACGAGGTGGAGCACGATCAGAACGGTACCAATCATAGGCGTTACCGGGCTGGAAGTAGGCATGAACAGCCTCATCCTCACATCGGTAACCAGAGAAAGCTGGATCTCTAGGGATGGAACCGGCTGAATGACCAGTCTGGGCGAAATGAAAATCAGCTAAGGAATTTGCAAGCGCCTGATAACGGGTGACGTTGCGAAACTCACGCTCGTGAGCCATGTCCGTCATCGAGACGTGTAAAGCAGATAAATGCTGATATATGCCCTCAAATATCATGGCATTCTGATGAGGTGCAGTAGGAGGAGCAGGAGGAGGAGCTGAAGTAGTCATGCTACGACGAGAGAACGAAACTTGGGCTCAGGGTCCTGAGTACAAGTCGACAGATCGATATCGAAGCACTGAAAGATGCGTGGGAAAATTATCGCGTAAGAGAGATTTCTATCTCTTGCACGACAACGACCCATCATCTGAATAATGGTCTTAAGGGCAGAAAATGGAATCCCCTTAAGAATGTGGTACATGGCGGACAGCTCAAGAGAAGTCACATCATCCTTTGAAGTGGATTTAGGAAGTAGAGTGGAATAGATGATGCGATGCAATTCATAGTTAAACAAGTTCAGGTTGTTAGCCTTGAACTTTCTAGAGCGTACTCTATCAGGTGCACAGAGTTCCGCTTTAAAACTGGCGAGTGTCGTGCCTTCGGGGAAATCAAATTCAGTGATGTCAACTAGCGGTTCACCTTCGTTAGGGATACCAAGGATCTCCGCTAAGAGGTCATCATCGAAATTGATATCAATACCTCCAACATGAGTGCTCACATCAAAAGTGTTTAATATGAGATTGCAATAAAATAATCTAATGGCATTAAATGCTATAGGGAAGCAGAGTTTAACAAAAAGATGTAACCCTAATGCCTCAAAGAAATGACGATGATCAGGAAAACATTCCATTTGACTGGAGCGCCTGTGCATATGGATCTCATGGAGAAGTCTCCATACCACAGTAGTGCTTGGTCTAGGGTTTGAAAGAAAAACCCGTCGAACGTGCCGTCGCTCATTTGGACCGGCGAGAAGAGGAATCCGTACGCGGATGCGAAGATGACCCTTCCTCACTGGGGGTCGTCTTCTTCCTCTTTGAAGGATTGAATTTGGGTGCCATTTGTGCAAATTGAAGTAAAAATGCACTAATTGAAAAGTAGAAAAAGATAGGATTATACCTCCTGAAATCAAAGTATGTCGAAGAGAACGACGAACTCCGCATGAATCCAAATTTTGGATTGATTTCACCACTAGGATTGGAAAAAAGAGGGTGGTGAAGAACTAGGGTTCGGGGCTCCTTCGCGGCTGCTGCTGCTGTTATGATGTAGTTTGGAAGCAAAAGAAGAAGGGTTCTCGGGCTCTGGCTATATAACCTGAAACCCTCAACCGAACTCGGGTCGAATTCGGTCAGAGCTCTGGCCGAATTCGCCTAGGGTTCTTTATAGTTGATATTTGCCATTTTTTCATTGTCTCATTTCAAATATTTAATTCAAAGATTAGTCATTTCAACTTCAATTAACATAATTAAATTATTTTATAGATTAAATATCGTTACACAGCGACTGTTTCAGATTAGTTGTAGGAGTACTGCCCCAGCTGGCGGAGGTTCACCGGGGAACTCTTAAGTACCGCTTCGCTTCAACCGTAGTTGTGGTGACAGACAGACTCTTTATTGGCTTGTTTCTAACACAGTTTTTGTGTAATGATATATAATCATAAAACAAAATTAATTAATATTATTGACGTCCAAAATTCCTAATTCTCGACGTAAATAATTGAAACGATCTTCCGCTAGAGGTTTAGTGAAGATGTCAGCTAGTTGATTTTCAGTATCTATGTACACAAGGTTTATATCTCCATTTTGATAATGATCTCTAAGAAAGTGATGTCGAATCTCGATATGTTTAGTACGAGAGTGACATACTGGATTCTTAGTCAAATTAATAGTGCTCGTGTTATCACAAAAATAGGAATATGTGTGTAAAATAAATCATAGTCTTCTAGGGTTTGTTTTATCCATAAAATCTGAGCACAACAACGTCCTGCGGCGATATACTCAGCCTCTGTTGTTGATAGGGCTACAGAATTTTGATTTTTATTAAACCATGAGACTAAAACCTTGCCTAAGAAATGACATGTGCCACTGGTACTTTTTCTATCAACTTTACATCCAGCAAAATCTGCATCCAAATAACCAATAAGGTCAAAGGACTTAGTTTTGGGATACCACAAGCCAACAGAAGAAGTGCCCTTAAGGTATCGAAAGATACGCTTAACTGCGGACAGATGTGATTCCTTTGGGTTAGCTTGAAAATGTGCACACAGGCAAACACTAAACATTATATCTGGACGACTAGCAGTTAAATAAAGTAAACTACCAATCATACCTCGATACTTACGTGTGTCGACTGGCTTGCCTTGTTCATCTGAATCAAGCTTTGTTGAAGTTGCCATTGGAGTGCCAATAGGTTTGACATTGTCCAGATCAAACTTCTTTAGCAGGTCTTTTGTGTACTTGGCTTGACTTATAAATGTCCCATTATCAGTTTGTTTGATTTACAATCCGAGAAAGAATTTTAGCTCTTCCATCATGCTCATCTAAACTCATTCTGCATACAATTAGAAAATTCTTGACATAGAGATTCATCAGTAGATCCAAATATAATATCATCAACATAGATTTGAATTAAAAGAAGTTTGCCATTAAAAGACTTAATAAACAGTGTAGTGTCAACCTTGCCTTTTGAAAAACCGTTGTCAAGTAGAAAAGAGCTTAGACGATCATACCAAGCACGAGGGGCTTGTTTTAAACCGTATAAGGCTTTCTTCAACTTGAAAACATGATCAGGGTTTTTAAAATCCGTGAAACCTGGAGGTTGTGCTGCAAAAACTTCTTCTTTTATAAAACCATTTAAAAAAGCACTCTTGACATCCATTTGAAATAGTTTGAAATCAGAAAACATGCAAATGCACATAACATGCAAATGGATTCTAATCTCGCAACTGGGGCATAAGTCTCATCGTAGTCGATACCTTCTTCTTGATTGTATCCTTGAGCTACGAGTCGAGCCTTATTACGAGTCACTAAACCATTCTCATTCAGTTTGTTTCGGAATACCCGACGGGTGCCAATGACCGGATGATCAATAGGCTTGGGAACAAGTTCCCAAACTTGATTCCGTTCAAATTGGTTTAATTCCTCTTGCATAGCATCTATCCAAAAACTATCACTACATGCTTCATCAATCGTTTTGGGTTCTAGCTGTGAAATAAATGCAACACTAGAAACAATATCTCTACTGGATGTACGAGTACTTACTCCTTTGGTAATATCACCAATTATGAAATCTTTTGGATGATCAGCTATAAATTTTAACCTTTTCGGTAGATTCTGAAGGTAGCTGGTTCCTGGATCTTCTCTAGGAGGTTTAGCTAGTACAGAGCTTGGTTGAGGATCAGCTGATGTTGAGCTTGATGCAGGCAGATCTTCATCACTGTCATCGATAGTCATTTGATTCATTTCATCAAAGGTGACGTTGATTGATTCTTCGATGATCATTGTTCGTTTGTTGAAGACTCTGTATCCTTTGCTCTTGGCCGCATAACCTAAAAATATACCTTCATCGGCCTTTTCATTAAATTTTCCTAAATTGTCTTTTGTATTAAGAATAAAACATTTACAACCAAATATTCTAAAATATGAAACAGATGGAATTCTATCAAACCATAACTCAAATGGAGTCTTCTTCGATTTGGGTCGAATTAGAACTCTATTGAGAACAAAGCAAGCTGTATTGACAGCTTCAGCCCAGAAATATTTGGGTAGACTAAACTGGTTTAACATTACTCTGGCCATTTCGGTTAGAGTTCTGTTCTTACATTCCACAACTCTATTTTGTTGTGGAGTCCTAGGGCAGGAGAACTCGAGTACAAAACCGTGTGTGTCATAAAATTGCTCAAAATCAACATTCTCGAATTCGCCTCCATGATCGCTTCTGATTCGAGTGATCATGTAACCTTTTTCATTTTGTACTTTCTTGCAAAAGGCGACAAATTCGGATAATACATCATTCTTGCGTGTCAAGAAATATACCCACATGTATCTAGAGAAATCATCTACAATTACGAAAGCATAAAGCTTACCTCCGAGGCTAGCAACACTGCTAGGACCAAATAAGTCCATATGAAGCAATTATAGAGGTCTAGTAGTACATACTGCATTTACTGACTTGAATGTGGATCTGGTAGCTTTGTTCTTTTCACATTGGCTGCATACCGAATCCATCTTGAATGTAATGTTCGGTAAACCGCGTACTAGCTTCTTTGTGGATAATCTTGAGATCGTATCCATATTAGAGTGATCGAGTCTCATATGCCACAGATGACTCTCATCACTCTTGGCCATTAAGCATCTACCTGAAATGTTAGTTTCTTCCAACAAATAGAAAACATATATGTTGTCTTCCCTGATACCTTCAAAGATAGTACTACCAGTTGAGCTATCAACTATAGTACATTTGTCTTTGCCAATGTTGATTCCATAACCATGATCAGCTAGGTGACTTATGCTGAGTAGATTATGTTTCAACTCGGTAACCAGACAGACATCCTTAATCATAGGATATGGAGACTTACCAACATCACCGATACCAATAATATACCCTTTCAAGTTATTACCGAAGGAGACATAGCCTTCCTTCTTTTTCTTCGGCAGTGTTGCAAATAGTGTAGCGTCACCGGTCATATGCCGTGAGCAACCGCTGTCGAGGATCCATTTGCTTCTAGCATGTGAAGGGTGTTCCACCTGATCGGATGCCATAAAGCATACGTTTGCAAGCGTCTTCTGATTGTTCGTCTTCTGAGTCGTTGGCTTCACTTTCATGCCATATACTGGTATTAGCATATCTCCTAGATGTTGATCTCTTCAGGTTCCCATTTTCATACCTGTTGCTCTTTTGCTTGATGATGAGTTTGTGGGACAATCTTTCTTCATGTTTCCCTTCTTCTTGCAGCCGTAGCAGACAGCATCATCTTGATACCAGTTGTTGTTGTTGTTTTCTTTGAGTCTCTTCTCATGTCTCATGAATCTTTTGAACTTCCTTGCTAGGAGTGCTTGATCTTCAGCGTCAGATCCACTGCTGTCTGAATCACCTTCAATAGCTTTTCTGTGTTGAGCCTTGAAAGCGATCGTCTTCTCCTTTGGTACAGGCTCTTCAAAATCTTGTAGCTCCAGTTCATGAGTGAGTAGCTTACCCATGAGTACTTCGAGGGACATAGTTGTGAGGTCGTTCCCTTCAATGATTGCAGTAGCCTTCGGAATCCAGTTCTTGGTAAGTGCTCGCAGGAGTTTGTGAATCTTTTCATGGTTACTGTACTCTTTGCCTAGGGAGGACAAAAGATTTACAATATCCAAGAATCTTTCGAACATTTGAGTAACTGTTTCGTTGGGCTTCATCTTGAATACCTCATACTCTTGAGTAAGTCTGCTGACTTTAGATTCTTTGACTTGAGTCGTGCCTTCATGTGTGACTTCAAGTAGCTTCCACACTTCATTTATCGTTGTGCAGATAGATACCCTGTTAAATTCAGTTCTGTCTAAAGCACAAAATAGAGCATTAATAGCACGTGCGTCAAGACTGGCCTTTTTCTTTTCCTCCTCTGTATATCTGCTATGGGGTTTTTTAACTAAAACTCCATCAACATTTATACGAGGTGGCTTTTGATAGCCATCAATAACAATAGACCATAAATCAAAGTCAAGAGATTTCAAGAAGAAACTCATCCATGTTTTCTAATAGGTATAGTTCGTACCATCAAACAGTGGAGGTCTGTTTGTGGCCTGGCCTTCACTTGTGAATTTTACAGTTGCCATGTGTTGTGCTGTGATCTAAATAACAATGAATAAATAATTGCACTGTTACCTTTGCTTTACCTGTAACACCCGCTCTGATACCAATTGTAGGAACGAAATAGTAAAGCGTAATACTATAGAGGGGGGGGAGGGTGAATAGAGTTGGCAGCGGAATAATATTAATTAAAAATGTTAACAGCACAATCACAAAATATTAATCACAACTGAAATAAAGTAAAGACAGAGTTAAGAGAGCAAACGCAAAGACAGCGATGTATACTGGTTTCCCTCTGTTGAGGACTAATCCAGTCGGTAGAACTCTTGCTACCAGTTGAATCCACTATTGGAAAAACCGCAAGTTTTCTTACGAAGTCCTTGCAACTTCTACAATGCGAGCTTTGATACAAAGAACTCGTCCAACTTCAAATGTGAAGAGGTATTCTTCAATCAAGCCTTCTGATTACAAGCTCTCAGAAACTTCTAGACCGTACCGCATTGGCAAATCGACTAGAGGATTGTAATTGGCTTGGGATCTAAAATTTAAAGCTCAAAAAAACTCTTTGGAAGACTGAATGCTTTAGATAGAGAGAATATTGAAAGTGAATGAGTGAGTTGAAATGATCAAAATCCTTCTCTATTTATAGGAATTCCAAAGGCAGACTTCTGACAGAATTCGGACAGAATTCGGGCAGAACTCTATAAGCAAATTTCGCTCAAATCTGCAACTGCAGGAGGACCAAGTAACAAGGATTCAAAATCACAACAGCCACCAACCGAACTCTGGCCGAACTCGGTCCGAGTTCTGTCAGGGTTTAGTTAAGGTTTTAAAAAGCTTTTTGGTGATTTTTGAAAACCTATTTGAAAACCTTTTTGTAAACCTTTTTGAGAGGTCATTTTAAAAATATTTTGAACTAATTTAAGGGTAGCCTATTTTCCAGTACGACTCGGTGTACAACATATTCTTAGACTCAAATAAAATGAAAAATATATTGCATAAGGAATTACAGACTCAAGTAGGCAAACAGATCTTCGGTCTTGAATTCAGTGGATAGCCATTCTTGATCATGTTCAAGAGTCCGAGATGTCCCGACTAGCTTCGTATATCGAGACAGAGTTTGATCAATTATCAAAATTAGGTTGACCATATGACCAATGGGCCAACATGGAGCTCACGAGCGCTGGACCCTTTATAATATTGACGGCCATAGCTTGCTTATCTTTACCGTCTCTTACTCGCTTCCCTTTATCTTTAATAGAGAGGAAGTTCAGACCCAGATGTTGTGCGTCCTGTGCCTTCTTCTGAGCTACGTCTGCTTCAGTAATGAAGGGCGTCCACTCAGTGCAGGGAGCACTGTGCCACAGTTTGATGGCAGGAAGCTTATTCTTGTGGCATGAATCCATGAACATGGGCTCAGGAATGCCTAGAGGTAACCTTAGGGTGGCCTGGCAAAAGTGTTCAATGTATGCTCGTACGGGCTGTTGGCCCATTGGTCATATAGTCAAACTAATTTTAATAATTGATCAAACTCTGTCTGGATATATGAAGCTAGTCAGGATGTATCAGACTCTTGGACATGATCAAGAACAACTATCTACACAGTTCAAGACCGAAGCGATGTTTGCCTGTTCGAGTCTGTATTTCTTTTAGCAATGTATTTTTCATTTTATTGAGTCTAGGAATACGTTGTACACCGAGTCGTACTGGCAAATAGGCTATTCTAAAATGTTTTCAAAATACTTTTAAAATGTCCTTTGTTTTGAAAAACATTCATTTAAACAAAAGCTTCAAAAAGGTTTTCAAAAAGGTTTTCAAAAATCCCCAAAAACTGATTTTAAAAACCTAACCTAACCCTGACAGAACTCGGCCAGAGTTCGGCCAGAGTTCGGTTAGTAGCCGTTTTGATTTTTGAATTCTCTGGAACTTGGTCCTCCTGCAGTTGCGGATTTGACCGAGATTTCCTCATCGAGTTCTGTCCAAATTCTGCCAGAATTCTGTCTTTAGAATTCCTATAAATAGAGAAGGATTTTGATCATTTCAACTCACTCATTCACTTTCAATCTTCTCTCTATATAAAGCTTTCAGTCTTCCAAAGAGTTTTCTTGAGATTTAAATTTCAGATCCAAAGCCAATTATAATCCTCTAGTCGATTTACCAGTGCGGTACAGTCTAGAAGTTTCTGAGAGATTGTAATCAGAAGACTTGATTGAAGAATACCTCTTCACAATTGAAGTTGGACGAGTTCTTCGTATCAAAGCTCGCGTTGTAGAAGTTGCAAGGACTTCGTAAGAAAACTTGCGGTTTTGCCAATAGTGGATTAAACTGGTAGCAAGAGTTCTACCGACTGGATTAGTCCTCAACTGAGGGAAACCAATATACATTGCTGTCTTTGCGTTTGCTTTCTTATCTCTGCCTTTACATTACTTAGTTGTGATTATTATTCTGTGATCTTGCTGCTAACATTTTTTTAATTAGCATTATTCCGCTGCCAACTCTATTTATCCCCCTCTAGAGTATTGTGCTTTATGATTTCGTTCCTACAATTGGTATCAGAGCGGGTATTACAGGTAAAACAAGGTAACATTACAATTATTTATTCATTTAATTAATTGTTATATAGATCACAGCACAACACATGGCAACTGTGAAATTCACAAGTGAAGGCCAGGCCACAAATAGACCTCCACTGTTTGATGGTACGAACTATACCTATTGGAAAATACGGATGAGTTTCTTCTTGAAATCTCTTGACTTTGATTTATGGTCTATTGTTATTGATGGCTATCAAAAGCCACCTCGTATAAATGTTGATGGAGTTCTAGTTGAAAACCCCCCATAACAGATATACAGAGGAGGAAAAGAAAAAAGTCCAGTCTTGACGCACATGCTATTAACGCTCTATTTTGTGCTTTAGACAGAACTGAATTTAACAGGGTGTCTATCTGCACAACGGCTAATAAAGTGTGGAAGCTACTTGAAGTCACACATGAAGGCCCGACTCAAGTCAAAGAATCAAAGGTCAGCAGACTTACTCAATAGTACGAGGTATTCAAGATGAAGCCCAACGAAACAGTTACTCAGATGTTCGAAAGATTCCTGGATATTGTAAATCCTTTGTCCTCCCTAGGCAAAGAATACAGTAACCATGAAAAGATTCACAAACTCCTGCGAGCACTTACCAAGAACTGGATTCCAAAGGCTACTACAATCATTGAAGGGAACGACCTCACAACTATGTCCTTCGAAGTATTCATGGGTAAGTTACTCACTCATGAACTGGAGCTACAAGATTTTGAAGAGCCTACACCAAAGGAGAAAACGATCGCTTTCAAGGCTCAGCACAGAAAAGCTGCTGAAGGTGACTCAGACAGCAGTGAATCTGATGCTGAAGATCAAGCACTCCTAGCAAGAAAATTCAAAAGATTCATGAGGTATAAGAAGAGAACCAAAGAAAACAACAGCAGTAACAACTGGTATCCAGATGATGCTGTCTGCTATGGCTGCAAGAAGAAGGGACACATGAAGAAGGATTGTCCTACAAACTCATCATCAAGCAAGAAGAGCAACAGGTATGAAAAGGGAACCTGAAGAGATCAACATCTCGGAGATATGCCAACACCAGCATATGGCATGAAAGTGATGCCAGCGACTCAGAAGATGAACAATCAGACGACGCTACAAACGTATGCTTTATGGCATCCGATCAGGTACCTACTGAACCTGTAGTTGATACATATGATAATTGCACCTTTGAGCAACTAGGAAATGCCTTCAGTGAACTGATAAGTGATTATAGGAAACTGCGTAGCAAATATCAGACCTCTAAGAAGGTACTCAAAGAGTACAAAGGAGAAATAGGAAGACTTACCGACCTACTAGCTGAGGTTAGAAATAATGTTAGTGAGTCTGGTGAGCTTTCCGCTATTAAGCTCTTATTACACGAGACTACCAAGTCATCTGAAGAGAAAGACAAAGTTATTGACCAACTCAAAAAAGAACTTTCTAAAGAGAAGAAAAGTCTTCAAAGTGCACAAATCAGAATGGAAACACTCACTTCTGATTATACTAAGTTGTATGACACTTCCAAAAGATTGGAAATTAGGTTAGGAAAACAGCATGAGACTGCTGCTTCCTTCCCTAATACGTGTCACTTACCGAAAAATGGGAACATTCCCAAACCAAACACTGTCAGACCTAACCCTATCAAACCTTTACCCTAAAAGGTTAAGCCCAAACAGGATTATAGACATGCTTTTTTCTATACTAGAAAACCTAAACCTACCAACCATGCACACCACTCAGCTTTCAACACTCGACATGCACAATGTCATTATTGTGGCCTCATTGATCATATTTCATCTGTATGTAGAATCAGAAAGCTTGTTGATTTAAATATTTATGCTTGGATACCAAAGGCTAACATTTCAGGACCCTACAAGAAATGGGTACCAAAAGTTTCATCTGCAAATTATTTTGTAGGTGGAACACCTTTCACATGCTAGAAGCAAATGGATCCTCGACAGCGGTTGTTCATGACATATGACCGGTGACGCTACACTATTTGCAACACTGTCGAAGAAAAAGAAGGAAGGCTATGTCTCCTTCGGTAATAACTTGAAATGGTATATTATTGGTATCGGTAATGTTGGTAAGTCTCCCTATCCTGTGATTAAGGATGTCTCTCTGGTTACCGAGTTGAAACATAATCTACTCAGTGTAAGTCATCTAGCTGATCATGGTTGTGGCATCAACTTTGGCAAAGACAAATGTACTATAGTTGATAGCTCAACTGGTAGTACTATCTTTGAAGGTATCAGGAAAGACAACATATATGTTTTCTATTTGTTGGAAGAAACTAACATTTTAGGTAGATGCTTAATGGCCAAGAGTGATGAGAGTCATCTGTGGCATATGAGACTCGGTCACGCAAATATGGACACAATCTCAAGATTATCCACAAAGAAGCTAGTACGCGGTTTACCGGACATAACATTCAAAAAGGATTCGGTATGCAGCCAATATGAAAAGAACAAAGCTACCAGATCCACATTCAAGTCAGTAAACATAGTATGTACTACTAGACCTCTACAATTGCTACATATGGACTTATTTGGTCCTAGCAGAGTTGCTAGCCTCGGAGGTAAGCTTTATGCTTTTGTAATTGTAGATGATTACTCTAGATACACGTGGGTATACTTCTTGACATGCAAGAATGATGCACTATCCGAATTTGTCGCCTTTTGCAAGAAAGTACAAAATGAAAAAGGTTACATGATCACTCGTATTAGAAGCGATCATGGAGGCAAATTCGAGAATGCAAAGTTTGAGCAATTTTGTGACACACATGGTTTTGTACACGAGTTCTCCAGAGTAATGTTAAACCAGTTTAGTCTACCCAAATATTTCTGGACTGAAGCTGTCAATACAGCTTGTTTTGTTCTCAATAGAGTTCTAATTCGACCCAAATCGAAGAAGACTCCATTTGAGTTATGGTTTGATAGAATTCCATCAGTTTTATATTTTAGAATATTTGGTTGTAAATGTTTTATTCTTAATACAAAAGACAATTTGGAAAAGTTTGACAAAAAGGCCGATGAACGTATATTTTTAGGTTATACGGCCAAGAGCAAAGGATACAGAGTCTTCAACAAACGAACCATGATCATCGAAGAGTCAATCAACGTCACTTTTGATGAACTGAGTCAAATAACTATCGATGACAATGACGAAGATCCAACTGTACCAAGCTCAATAATAGCTGATTCTCAACCAAGCTCGGCACTAGCTGATCCTCCTAGAGAAGATCCAGGAACCAGCTACCTTCAGAGTTTGCCGAAAAGATTAAAATTTACGGCTAATCATCCAAAGGATTTGGTAATTGGTGACATTACCAACGGTGTAAGTACTCGTACATCCAGTAGAGATTTTGTTTCTAGTGTTGTATTTATTTCACAGCTAGAACCCAAAACTATTGATGAAGCATGTAGTGATAGTTTTTGGATAGATGCTATGCAAGAAGAATTAAACTAATTTGAACGGAATCAAGTTTGGGAACTTGTTCCCAAGCCTATTGATCATCCGGTCATTGGCACCCGTTGGGTATTCTGAAATAAACTGAATGAGAATGGTTTAGTGACTCGTAATAAGGCTCGACTCGTAGCTCAGGATACAATCAGGAAGAAGATATCGACTACGATGAGACTAATGCCCCAGTTGCGAGATTAGAATCCATTTGCATGTTATGTGTATTTGCATGTTTTTATAATTTCAAATTATTTCAAATGGATGTCAAGAGTGCGTTTTTAAATGGTTTTATAAAAGAAAAAGTTTTTGTAGCACGACCTCCAGGTTTCACAGATTTTAAAAACCCTGATCATGTTTTCAAGTTGAAGAAAGCTCTATACGGTTTGAAACAAGCCCCTCATGCTTGGTATGATCGTCTAAGCTCTTTTCTACTTGACAATGGTTTTTCAAAAGGCAAGGTTGACACTACACTTTTTATTAAGTCCTTTAATGGTAAGCTTCTTTTAATACAAGTCTATGTTGATGATATCATATTTGGATCTACTGATGAATCTCTGTGTCAAGAATTTTCTAAGTGTATGCAGAATGAGTTTGAGATGAGCATGATGGGAGAGCTAAAATTCTTTCTCGGACTGCAAATCAAACAAACTGACAATGGGACGTTCATAAATCAAGCCAAGTACACAAAAGATTTGCTAAAGAAGTTTGATCTGGACAATGTCAAACCTATTGGCACTCCGATGGCAACTTTAACAAAGCTTGATATTGATGAACAAGGCAAGCCGGTCGACACATGTAAGTATCGAGGTATGATCGGTAGTTTACTTTATTTAACTGGTAGTCGTCCAAATATTATGTTTAGTGTTTGCCTGTGTGCAGATTTTCAAGCTAGTCCAATGGAATCACATCTGTGCGCAGTTAAGCGTATCTTTCGATACCTTAAGGGCACTTCTTCTGTTGGCTTGTGGTATCCCAAAACTAAGTCCTTTGACCTTACTGGTTATTCTGATACAGATTTTGCTAGATGCAAAGTTGATAGAAAAAGTACCAGTGGCACATGTCATTTCTTAGGCAAAGCTTTAGTCTCATGGTTTAGTAAAAAGCAAAATTCTGTAGCCCTATCAACAACAGAGGCTGAGTACATCGCCGCAGGACGTTGTTGTGCTCAGATTTTATGGATGAAACAAACCTTGGAAGACTATGATTTATTTTATACATATATTCCCATTTTCTGTGATAACACGAGCACTATTAATTTGACTAAGAATCCTGTATGTCATCCTCGTAGAAAACATATCGAGATTCGACATCATTTTCTTAGAGATCATCATCAAAATGGAGATATTGACCTTGTATACATAGATACTGAGAATCAATTAGCTGACATTTTCATAAAACCTCTAGCAGAAGATCGTTTCAATTATTTACGTCGAGAATTAGGAATTTTGGACGTCAATAATGTTAATTGATTTTATTTTATGATTTTATTTCAATATGCAAAAACTGTGTTAGAGACAAGCCAATAAAGAGTCTGTCTGTCACCACAACTATGGTTGAAGCGAAGCGGTACTTAAGAGTTCCCCGGTGAACCTCTGCCAGCTAGGACAGTACTCCTATAGCTAATCTGAAACAGTCGTTGTGTAACAAAATTTAATTTATAAAATAACATTAATTATATTATTTTAATGTCAAAATTACTAATCTTTGAATTAAATATTTGAAATGAGCCAATGAAAAAGAAAGTATTTCAAACCAAACCCAGGCGAATTCGGCCAGACTTCGGACCGAATTCAGCCCGAGTTCGGTTGAAGGTATCAGGTTATATAATCAGAACCCGGGAGCCTTTCTTCTTCATTGCTTCTAAACTACATCAACAGCAACAGCATCCGTGCGAGAGAACCCCCTAACCGTAGTTCTTCACCACCCCTTCTCTTCCAATCCAAGTGGTGAAATCAATCCAAACTTTGGATTCGTGTGGATTTCGTCGCTCTCTACAACATACTCAAATTTTGGGAGGTATAACTCCTTATTTCCCCTCCGTTTATTTTCGTGCATATTTCCTTTTATTGCACAAGTGGCACCTAAGGGATTTAACCCCTTCAAGAGGAAGAAGACAACCAACCCAAGTGAGAAAGGTTCATCTTCGAATCCACCCACAGATTCCCTCTTTTCTCCAGTCCAATCTAGCGATGGCGCGTTCGACGGGTTTTACTTTCAAACCCTAGATCAAGCCCTACTGTGGTATGGAGATTTTTCCATGAGATCCATATGCACAGGCGCTTCCATCAAGTGGACTGTATTTCCAGATCATCGCCATTTCTTTGAGGCATTAGGGTTACAGCATTTTGTTAAACTCTATTTTCCCGTAGCAACTAATGCCATTAGACTGTTCTACTGTAATATCATATTAAACACGTTTGATATAAGCACTCGTGTTGGAGGATTAGATATTAATTTCAATGATGTTCTCTTAGCGGAGATCCTTGGTATTCCCAACGAAGGTGAACCGCTTGTTGATATCACTGAATTTGATTTCCCCGATGGCACGACGCTTATTAGTTTCAAAGCGGAACTCTGTGCACCTGATCGAGTTCGCTCTGAAAAGTTTAAGGCAAACAACTTGAACTTATTTAATTATGAATTGCACCATATCATTTACTCCACTCTCCTTCCGAAATCTACTTTGAAGGATGATGCCACGTCTCTTGAATTATCTGCTATGTATCATATTCTTAAGGGGATTCTTTTTTCTGTCCCTAAGACCATTATTCAGATGATGGGACGTTGTCGTGCAAGAGATAGAAATCTCGTTTATGCGATAATTCTCCCACGCATCTTCCAGCGTTTCGATATTGATTTATCTACTTGTACTCAAGACCCTGAGCCCAAGTTTCTCAAGTTATCTCGTCGCAGTATGATGGCTGCTGCTCCTCCTGCTTCCCCTGCTACTGCTCTACCTCCTCCACCTCCTCAGCAGTATGCTATGACATTTGAGGGCATACACCAGCAGCTTTCGGATTTGCACGTCTCGATGATGGACATGGCTCGCGAACGTGAGTTCCGCGACGTCACCCATTATCAGGCGATTGTAAATTCTTTAGCTGATCTTCGGTTCGCCCAAACTGGACATTCTGTCGGTTCCATTCCTAGAGATCCAGCTTTCTCTGGTTACCGCTGTGAGGATGAGGCTGTTCATGCCTACTTTCAGCCCGGTAACGCATATGATTGGTACCGTTCTGACCGTGCTCCTCGAGATTATGTTGGTGAGTTTTACACTGGCGCTCCTCCTCACCCTTCTGGTGCGGGTACCTCTGCAGCTGGTCCTTCTGGACATGCCGGTCATGCTGCTGCTGCTGCTAATGATGATGATGATGATGATGATGATGATGATGATGATGAGGAGTTGTGATATGTTATCTGATTTTTGAGACTTAGACATTATCTACTGTATACTTAGAAATGCTCCGACATTCCAAGTTTTTATATCTTTCTAGACTTTATTATCAGTTTTTCTTTTGAGGACTTGTACTGGATATCTTTATTTCTTTTGGACATCATTTCATGGATTTCGTAGTTTATAGTTCACATCAGTTTATTTATTTAGCACCTTTTTTTGCTTTAATAACTACCTGTGATATAATTCTTTGTTTATTATAAACTGCCTGAGACAAATACATGCCTGTGATGTCATTTAAATTTTCTTTACTATTTCTATCATTTATTATGTTTATTTTTTTGTGTTTCTTTACTGTTTGTTATTTATGCATTGATTGCGGGAGAGTTTTCTCTTTTGCAATTATTTTGCTAAATGATAACGGGGGAGAAAAATAAAGATCTAACATTTCTTTTGAGAAAATACATGACATGAATAATTTTTGGTTTTTTATTTCAAGCTTAAATGTTATATCATTCATAGTTTATCAATTATCAAAATGGGGGAGATTGTTGGCCCATTGGTCATATGGTCAAACTGATTTTAATAATTGATCAAACTCTGTCTGGATATATGAAGCTAGTCAGGATGTATCGGACTCTTGGACATGATCAAGAACAGCTATCTACACAGTTCAAGACCGAAGCAATGTTTGCCTGTTCGAGTCTGTATTTCTTTTAGCAATGTATTTTTTATTTTATAGAGTCTAGGAATACGTTGTACACCAAGTCGTACTGGCAAATAGGCTATTCTAAAATGTTTTCAAAATACTTTTAAAATGTCCTTTATTTTGAAAAACATTCATTTAAACAAAAGCTTCAAAAAGGTTTTCAAAAAGGTTTTCAAAAATCCCCAAAAACTGATTTTAAAAACCTAACCTAACCCTGATAGAACTCGGCCAAAGTTCGGCCAGAGTTCGGTTAGTAGCCGTTTTGATTTTTGAATTCTCTGGAACTTGGTCCTCATGCAGTTGCGGATTTGACCGAGATTTCCTCATCGAGTTCTGCCCGAATTCTGCCCGAATTCTGTCTTTGGAATTCCTATAAATAGAGAAGGATTTCAATCATTTCAACTCACTCATTCACTTTCAATCTTCACTCTATCTAAAGCTTTCAGTCTTCTAAAGAGTTTTCTTGAGCTTTAAATTTTAGAACCCAAGCCAATTACAATCCTCTAGTCGATTTGCCAGTGCGGTGCGGTCTAGAAGTTTCTGAGAGATTGTAATCAGAAGGCTTGATTGAAGAATACCTCTTCACAACTGAAGTTGGACGAGTTCTTCGTATCAAAACTCGCATTGTAGAAGTTGCAAGGACTTCGTAAGAAAACTTGCAGTTTTGCCAATAGTGGATTCAACTGGTAGCAAGAGTTCTACCGACTGGATTAGTCCTCAACAGAGGGAAACCAGTATACATTGCTGTCTTTGCGTTTGCTTTCTTATCTCTGCCTTTACATTACTTAGTTGTGATTATTATTCTGTGATCTTGCTGCTAACATTTTTTAATTAGCATTATTCTGCTGCCAACTCTATTCACCCCCCTCTAGAGTATTGTGCTTTACGATTTCGTTCCTACACGGGCTCATTTTCTTTCTGAATGTTGTCTATGAGAGTAGACATCGTCATGTCCAGCCCTCCTTCATAGAATCGTTCCAGGAACAAGTCCTTCAGGTCTTCAAATGATTTGATGCAGTTGTCGGGCAAGCTGCAGAACCATTCATAGTCCACCCCCTGTAGAGCTTCAACAAAGATGCTGGTGAGAAATGTATCGTCCTTTGGCAGGTGTCCTATTACCAAGGCAAAGTACCTCAAGAATCGTCTAGGTGACTTCTTAGTATCATAAGGGGTGATAGTCTGTGGTTTATATTTGGTAGGATAAACCACATTGTCCCACTCAACAGGATAAGGCTGTCGGATGTCCATCTTTTGGAGTGTTGTTTGCTTTTTCTTGGCATCATAGCGAGCGTATAACTCCTCGAGACTTGGTTTATGACGGAGTGGCTGACGACTTCGCGACTTGGTTTATGACGGACAGGGTACTAGACCCATCATGAACCGTCGGAGTCGCAGGTGTGGAGGCAATGGAAACAAAGCTGTCCTTGATCTCCAGAACGACAGAGGCTAAAATCTGTATGGATATGTTCAACACGTTAAGACTTCTTTCGAGAGCCTCGATGCGTTTCTGCTGATCAGCACTTCCGTTTGATTCTTCGTTGCCATCAGCCGCTATGTGCACAGATTCTATATACGTGTAAGTCGAAGGGTGGTAGATCTTTTGCTTTTTGTTTCAGGGTGCTGGTGCTCATCATCTTGTGAGAAGACTGGCAAGTTGCGATCGTCCTCTGACTCGACATTATTCTTACCCCCGATCTTCTGACTGCTTGCGCCCGCAGAAGTGTCGATGTCATATATTTCTTTTTCATGCTGAAATGAAGGATTATTGTACACCGTAGCATGCTGGCGATCGCTAGCAGGTGTAGCGATCGATGAACCGTCTTCTTGCGACGATGATCCGTCCTTGGAGTGCATGTGTTGGAACACGTCTTCCTTGGACACAGGCTTCTTGCCAAACCCAGGCCGATATTTGGACTTGCCAACCGAGTGAAGGGGTTTCTTGGATAGCTTCTTCTGGAACGGAGAGTCCCGAGCAATATTAAATGAAGCAACACGGAGCACTTTTTCTTCCTCCCAAGTTCTCGGTCGCATCCTTTGAAAGACGGACCTCCTCTTTAGGGGTGATGGATCTGCTTGACAACATCAACAGTTGATGGTAATCTGAGTACAGTTGGGTCTTGATTTAGATGCCAACTGCGTCACAGATCCTTCTCTCGTTCTATGCTCGCAAGGAGCAGACGAAGTCTTCATGCCTCTACTTCTTTCGTGTACACAGGAGCATTGTGCGCAGTCGAGGAGATATGGATAATGCATTCTTCCTTCGAGTTCCTGTGGGTGAGGTTCGAGTATGCCTCGATCAAAGAGTCGCTGATGACGTACCCCCGACCTTGAGTGGTACGAGTGGGTGCTCAATGGATGATGGGGTTCCGCCGGACGAAGCTTCGGAGGGTCTGGGATGGTCTTGTATAGCTTTCCATCGGCTGCGCGCGTTACTGTCAACGCGGGCCTCTGGTCCTCCATTGGCGTAGTACTTTGATCGCATGGGGCTAGTGCTGTCTTGGATCTCCTTCTACCACGATTAGATGATTCGTAGTATTCAAAATCCAACATGGTCATACCTGATGGACCTGTTATTCTGTCGAAGACAAAAGTTCTTACCGGTGCAGCATCCTTCACGAGCGGGCGAGCCATCATCTGCTCCTTTCGGCGTTACGCCTTTGTCACTTTTGCCATAGGATAGCCGTGATGTTTTCTGCATTTCTCGAGCATGGGATATGAGGGAGATGTCTTGGCCTCAGCGGTCGAAGGGACCTTCGAGGCTTCATCTACGAGGGGGGTCTGAGTCGTAGTCCCCTCCGTCATACTGCTCGTCGCAGCCACCTTAGTCACCTAGATTTGTCGAGTCTTCTTCGGTTTATGAACTGCTTCTTAGGGCTCGACTTCTCTTCAGAATTGAGATCTTCAAAAGCTTGCTGGTCGAAGCGTATGACCAACATCTTTTGAAAGGATTCCAGCAAGTCATCATCAGATTGTGTCATCACCTTCTCGTTGGAGGAGAAGGTAGTCCCTAGCAGATTTGCCATCTTGTTCGAATGACAAAAGGACAAACTTTTTGTATTATAAACGTAAAAAAGAGTACACTGGATTCTTATGCGAAGAAATCTACGTACAAAAGTTTCTAGAAAAGTATGACGGTGGAGATCGAGCACTACAGCGGCTCCTTTACTCCGTTGACGATTCGATGATGATATGAGACTTGCTCTAACTTTCTGGTGCCTTCGATGGAACTTTAGGGTTGCCGATCAGGAGGACACCGAAGCTGAAGATTTTGATAATTCTGTGGATCTTCTTCTCCTTTTCGGTCATGTTATTGGAGGAAAACCTCTCCTTTTTATAGGGCAGAGGGGCACATATGCGATGTGTATTAGGGTTTCGAGATATGAAGGAATCTACCGTCCTTGTACGGTACGGGCTTCTGTGGTGCTGACTCGTAGCGGATGTTGAGATTCCCCTCAAACGAGATCTCTAGTGGTTATCAAAATAACCGAAGGAGGTGACACCTGGCGTGTGCCGATTTGCTTGTTTAGATGTAGCCGAGCAAATCTTGGGATTTTATCTCAGATTTGGATTCTGTGTAATCTTCGTCCGTGATTTAAATCAATCTGCATTTATTAACTTGACCAATCCCAATAATATCTTTGAGAGAGACGGTTTAAGCAAAACGATTGGGTGGGACCATGCCGTCTGTGCTTCAGGCAAAGATGGCTGTATTTTTGGGGCGACGAGTAGACTGTTCTTCTGAGACGACGGATCCTCTATGCTTTAGGGCGACAAATGGGCTATATTTTGAAGACAACGGGGTCTCTGTGATTTTAGGAGCAACGAGTAGGCTATGTTTCGGGTAAAGTCACTGTACTTTAGGATGACGAGTAGGTTGCGCCTTTAAATAGACCATTTTAATGTGCTTTAGAGTAGCAGTCAGGCTTGTACTGGAGGCAAACAGTGTCTCCTAAGTCTATGATGAAACGTAGTTAAGCTTCTGGGTCAGAGCAGAGTGCTGCGTCCTTGGAGTTGAGGTGGTGTAAAAACATCACCAGTTTGCATCTAAGGTTGGCACAGGAATGTAGCTGCGCCTCTGGATTGAAGGCATTGGCTTTGAAGTCTTCTTTTCAAGAGAAGTAAATGGCTACCCTTGAATGCATGTTCCTTCTTAATTGCCACCGTCAATTGGGGAATTCTAAGGAGCGTTTGAACAGTTTGGAGACCCACTTGAATGGGCCTATTAATAGGGACCAATTGTGCCGAGTCCTATGCTCATCCCATTAATGAGGGAATTTTGACCGTCGGCTATGTGGCCTACGTTTAGGACCACTCTTGTCCTATATAAAGGGAGAGTTTCTTCTGAAGAATTATATCTTCTTCTTCTTTTTGTCGTTCAACACCATGTTGGATCCAGACTTAGCTTCGATCGGCGGTTGGTCTTGCATAAGTCGGCTTTTGGTTGAGGATTCCTTCGTTCAAAGGGGCTATGCCTTCGTAAAAGAACTGTTGATGAGTCTTGGAACGTGCTGGAATGCTTCTCATAAGGAGTTCGAACCTGGACGATGTCTTGGAGGTCTTCGAGGTCCTGACGACCTAGCTTGTGTGTGGACGACCAACCCGAAGAGCCAAAAGTTGTGCTCTGCCTTGCCTATTTTGGGCTTTGCAACCTACTGCGCCTTTTGAAAACCCGAGCCAATTGCTGCTTCCGGAAGTTGCTCGCTTCAGTCGAGTAGCTGATGCGCTTTTGGAGGGTTGCGCCCACAAGAAAGTCAGAATACGCTTCAATAGGGATCAATCTTCCAGTATATATACGGAAAGGAAGGGGGACTGCGCTTTGACGAAGACTAAACCCCTTATAGACTCCTCTAGGCTTTGTTGAATCTGTAATCAATCCTTTGTAGAAGAAGTAGGATTAATCGTTTATGTATAGCCATGATGAATCTGTACTAGATCTTTGTAGGCATAATAATAACAAAACTCCTTTCTGTATCTTCTGTTGTCTTTTTAATACTCGGTCTGCGCCTTTGTATCATCTGCGCTGTGGTAGAAGAATGTTATCAGCTGAGATTTTTTATGCTTCTACAGTGCCTACGTCCTCGGACAACTATAGTTCTTTTCTATTTTTTCTCTACTAATAATATTGGAATGACAAGTTACAATCTATCTCTTGGATTCACTCAAGAGGCTCACAATATTCTTTGTTCTCATATACAAGTATGGACACACTTTGCTGAAGCAGCACCCGAGGTAGAAGCACCATAAGAGGAGCCACACGAAGGAGCAAATGAAGCACCAAGAGCTCAAGGAAGGATCTCACAAACATCTTCTAAACCTCATTCTTATATAGCCTCATGGGAGGAAGAAGCTTCTCCTCCAAGATTGTTTTATCTAAGGTTCATTAACCTTGGAAACTCTAAAAGACAGAAGTCTTTCTCCAAGGTGAATGAACCTTGGGAAGAACAACAAACTTCTCTCCACTTATAGAGGTACCACTCATCAATTTTCCCTCTCATGACTTAAATGTAAGGCTTCGTCATACCAATGCACTTCTGCCAAAAAATATGCTTGTCTTTCGGTAAAGACTTTGCCATCATGTCTGTGCCGTTGTCATTGAAATGAATCTTCTCGATCTGAAGTTGCTTCCATTCCACCATATTACGAATCCAATGATATCTCAGACCAATATGCTTCGACCTTGAGTAGAAACTCGAATTCTTGATCAAATGGATAACACTCTGTCTATTACAATAAAGAACACATTCTCGTTGTTCTTGACACAACTTTTATAGGAATCTTTCATCCACGGTAGTTTATTTCATGCTTTTGTAGCTTTGGTATGTTCTGATTCTGTAGTCGATAGAGCAACACACTTTTGTAACTTTGACTGCCAAAAAATAGCTCCTCCTAAAGAGTAATTAAATAACCTGAAGTAGATATTTTGGAGTCAAGATCTCCAGCTATATACCCAACCAACTCAGGTTTGTCATTTCTAAAACACAATCTCATTTTGAAGTACCTCTGAGATATATCCAAATATACTTCACTGCTTTTCAATGCTCTTTATGCGGATTGGAAAATAATCTTCTAATGACACCAACTGTATGAGCCATGTCAGGTCTGGCACACACCATCATGTACATAAGACTGCCAACCATTGAGGCATATGGCACTGATGTCATCTTTTTTTGTTTCTTGTAGGATACTGTTTTGAGCTGAGCAAAAAATGATTAGCAAGTGGAGTCGCTACTGGTTTTGCCTTGTTTTTATTGAATTTCTTCCACACCTTCTCGATATAACGTTCTTACGATAACCAAAGTTTTTCATTCTTTCGAATTAGCAAACCGGGAATCTGCTTTGCTGGACCTAAGTCCTTGGTAAAGGACTTGCTGAACTCTTTTTTTAACTTGTTGATCTTGTTAGTGTCACGACCTATGTTCAACATATCATCAATATATAACAAAAGTATAATTAGTTTACCATCAGAAAACTTTTTGGCAAGGGCCCAACGATCAGAAGTGGTCCTTTGGTATCCTCGCTCGGTCATGAAGAAATCAAACTTCTTATACCATTGACTTGGTGCTTCTTATACCATTAGCGTGGTGCCTGTTTCAGTCTATACAGGCTTTTCTTTAGTCGATAGATTAGATCTTCTTTTCCTTTGACTTTGAAACCTCTAGCTGCTCCATGTAGATTTTTTCTTCAAGCTTTTCGTGAAGGAATGCAGTCTTTACATCTAGTTTTGTTCAACTTCTAGATTAAGACTTGCAGCCAAGCAAAGCACTACTCTAATAGATGTCATCTTCACCACTGGTGAGAAAATCTCTTCATTGTCAATACCTTATTTTTGACTAAAACCTTTCATAACTAGACTTACTTTATATCTTGGTTGTGATATGTTCTTTTTTGTCTTCAACTTATACACCCATTTGTTCTTGAGTGCTCTTCTTCCTTTTGGTAATTTTACCAAAGCATAAGTGTGGTTCTCATGCAAAGAATTCATCTCATCTGGAATGGCTTTCAGTTGTTCATCTTTTCTTTTGTGTGTCACGGCTTCCTGATAGCATTCAGGTTCTTCTGCATCTGTTTGTAATACATATTGTTGTGGACTGTAGAGACTATTGGGTTTAGGTTGCCTGTTTGATCTTCTCAGTTGAGGTTCTTTAGGAGCTTGGTCTTCTTCAATATTTTCTGGTACAATGTCATCATTATGATTGTCCTTGATATGATCATGGATTTCAGTATCATTGTTCTTGACTGCGTCCTCTCGTTGTAATCGGGGCTGAGAAACTGGATTAAGATCGATTGGATATTCCCAGGAGCTATTCGAAATTTTCTCCTTCTGAATATCTTCAATGATTTGATCTTTAAAGAAGACCACATCTCTGCTTTGACAATCTTCCTATTGACAGGATCCCATAATATGTAGTCAAACTCTTCATCTCTATTACCTAGAAAAATGTATTCTTTTGATTTGACATCAAGCTTGGGTCTCTCATCTTTGGGAATGTGCACGAATGCTCTACAACCAAACACCTTCAAGTATTGATAGGAACACTACCAAAATACATGGATTTATCGACGGCCTTATCCGTCGGTAGTCCGTCGCCAAAAATAAATACCGACGGATTACCGACGGATATTTTGGTAAAACAACCGTCGGGAATAACCTCGTCGCTAAAACATATCCGTCGCTACTCCGTCGCTCAGCGACGACTTAGCGACGGAATACCGTCGGCGCATTTAAATATATATAGCGACGGATTATCGACTAGCTTTCGTCAAAACATGTATCAGGATATAGGGTTACCGACGAAAAACTCCGTCGCTAAAGAGTCGGCAAAACCGTATCAGTGATTTTCTGATACGCAATATCCGTCGCTAATCCGTCATAAATTTGTCGGTAAAAGCGTATCAGAGATTTTCCCATACGGTAGGTCGTCGTTATGCCGTCGCTAATCCGCCGAGGTGTACGACGGATTAGCGTCGTATTAGCGACAAAACATCCGTCGCTAACTGCAAAATTTATGGACATCAAACAGAACCAGGTCGACGGACATTCCGTCGCTAAACCGTCGCTCAATATAAAATTCTCCAGGTAGCGACGGATATTACGTCGCCAATCCGTCGATACATTAAATTCCTACAGTTAGCGACGGATAGTCCATCGGGACTTTGTCGCCAGTCCGCCGTAAGTTAGTCGCCAATCCGTCGCTAACTGTAAAATTTATGGACATCAAACAGAACCAGGTCGACGGACATTCCGTCGCTAAACCGTCGCTCAATGTAAAATTCTCCAGGTAGCGACGGATATTACGTCGCCAATCCGTCGATACATTAAATTCCTACAGTTAGCGACGGATAGTCCGTCGGGACTTTGTCGCCAGTCCGCCGTAAGTTAGTCGCCAATCCGTCGCGAAAGCTAAAATTTATGGACATCAAACAGCACCAGGTCGATGGATCGTCCGTCGCCAATCCGTCGCTTTATTGAATGCTCCAGGTAGCGACGGTTTTTACGTTGCCACTCCGTCGCTAACCTCAGTTTCTCCAGTTAGCGACGGACTATCCGTCGCTGAGTGGTCGCCAGTCCGTCGCTAACTTCTAATTTTTGAAAAAAAATACTGCAAACAGACTCTTTCCTGTTTATACAACACATCCAACACAATAACAAACATGCAAAATATCCATATACAACACCATATATCCATATCCAACACGAATATCCAACGTATCCAATATCCAACACCATATATCCATATGCAAAATATCCATATCCGACACCAATATCCAACGTATCCAATATCCAACAAAATATTACCAACACAATATATCCAATATCCAACATTAAATTATCCAAACATAAAAAAAATATCCGAACATACAATGTATCCAAATGTCTACAAAACCAACAACATAAACAAAATCAAACCCCGTCCGTCGGATCGTCTCGTGCTCGTGCCGCCGCATCCGCTTTGCGTATGTACTCCTCCACCGTGTGTGCCGGCACTTGGGACAAGACATGGTCTGGAAGCGCGCGTAGCTGCTCTGGCGACAACATGTCAAGGAGCGTCAAGATGGTGTTATCCGATACGATGCGGGCGTCCGCAGAGCGGTTAAACGAAAGCCGTCCGGGGGAAGAAGGACCAGGTCGATCCGAAGCACCGGTAGCAGCAGTAGACGGACCGGAAGCACCACCAGATGAACCGGGAGCACCAGCAGACGGACCGGGAGCAGACGGACCGGGAGCAGACGGACCGGGAGCAGACGGATAGCGCCCCAACACTATCGCCCGCAAATCTGACACCGCGGAGGTCAGAGTCGCAAGCTGCGCCCTCACATCGTCAACCGGGGGCGCTGGGGGAGGCGGAGGCTTTGGATATCTCGGGGACGGCTGCAACGAGGGCGCCATGGAACCTAAGCCGTAGACGCGCCCTTTCCTAACGCCACCGACGGATTCTACGAACACGTCGTCGTAGCGAGCGGCCATAGAAGAGTGCGTCTGGGTGGGCGTCGTTTCGCCGACATTCTCGGAAGGGGGCTCGATCTCAAGCCGACTAAGTGCCTCACGATACGCAGCCTATCCAATGAATGTGTTTATACTATAAGTTTTCCTAAGTTATAATCTAAATCCTATGTTTCCCTAAGTTATAGTCTGAATCCTAAGTTTATCTAATTAACTTAACAATAATTATATTTCTAACATAAATCTCATAAACATAAGTACTTACATCAGTCTCCTCGGCCCTCGCGTCGACGAAGCTTCCGTCCTTCCGCCTCTTGTGCGTATGCACGAATACATCGTGAGCGGTGACCGTCTCCGCCTCTTTCCCCTGCTTCACCGCCCGTTGGGCCTGCATACGTAGAATTTAATTAACTTCGTATATTAACAGTACGAAATTAAATAATAGAATGAATTTGAATTTGCGCTATCTCACCAAATCTGTACGCGTCGATGCGTGGGGCCTTGATCCCCCCGTATGCAGACCCGCGACCTGTCGATTAGCCTTAGCTTTCTCCGATTTCAGCTTGAACTGCGGAGTATCCATCTTCTCCAACATCTGCTCATAGTACTCCGCCCGGATCCAGTCCTTCCTCGTATGCGCCGTACGAAGGTCGTACACCGCATCCCGTATCTTCTTCCCGGCGGTGGCTTTGTAGGTCCTACGGATCGCCTCCTCGCGATGGGGGGGCCACCAGAACGTCCTCTGACATACAAATTCAAATATCACGTAATAAAAAATTTAATGATTTAAAGAATAATTAATAATTCACCGACGGATTTATACCCTCATCTCGTCGAGCCAGACGTACTTCATGTCCTGAGGCACCTCAGAAAAATTGAGGTAGGGGCCATGGTAGTTATCCCGGATAATGCGTCCTAGAATCCCGGCAGCATCCCACGGGAAAAACCTATAAAGAAGCAACGACTGGATTATTAACTTGAATAAATGAAACAAATTTAATAAATTAACTTAAATTTACTTACGATTCACCAGCGGGCCATAGCTCTCATCGGAACTCGCCCACCAGCCTCTCTGGTGGCGTCGGGGGATCCGCGGGTCCGTACACGTACTCCCCGGTAACAGGATAAAACTGAATCCCGGGGTACTCCGAGGCCCACCCTGCAGTAACTGCTGGGCCCCCTGCTGCATCTGCTGCTGCATCCGCTGGTACATCCGGTGGCAGAACGGATCCGCTAGCGGATGGAGTCACAGGCCTCGATGACGATGTCGGTGGCACCGAGGAAGAATGACGGCGGGAAGAGCCTGTGTCCGGGCTCTCCAAGTCGGGATCGGAGGTCACATCCGGGGAATGCGACTGGCGACCACGACCGCTACCACCACGCCCACGCCCACGACCACCACCACCACCGCCGCCGCCGCCGCCACCGCCACGACCACGGCCAGCACCACCAGTACGGGTGCTCGCAACCATGCCCTGTAAATAGAACACATAAACAAAATACCGACAACATAGATTTATAAATGAATATAAAACTAAACATATCCATACCAGCAGCAGGGCGATGAGTGCCGCCCAGACGAGTAGGCCTAGGAGTGCCATCTGCAAAAAGAAACTCATACAATAATACGCAAATATCCCAAACTAAAATAAATATTACAATCAGAAGTAAAGTACGAATAAAAGCTAGATACATAAAATCTGATAAAATCACGCACCAATACAACAAAGTACAATTCTTGTAACTTTTGATGAAAGGGCATCTTGTGTTCCACTAGACTTGTAATTGTAAATCCAAATATAATAGGGTAATTTAGGATTCGAGACTAGATATTGGGTGCTTCAAGATACAACTGAAATATAGCGATATTTAATCATCGTCATCGTCCTCTTCCTCGGCCTCGGCCTCATCATCATCATCATCCTCATCGTCGAATTCATCTGTATCCTCATCCTCATCCTCATAAAGTTCTTCTTCTTCTTCTTCAGTCTCAATACTTGGGACAAGACGCCTCTTTCTCCCCTGGTTGACATCTAAGTCTTGTATATCAACCTCTTCCTCCCCTCTATTTTCATCAGCAAGAGGTATATCAACCTCTAATTCAACATCCATGTCACAAGACTGTTGTCCCAAGTATTGGAGCTTTTCGATCTGGTCCTCTTGGTATGCTGGGTCTCCAACGTTGAATGTATTTCTAGATTTAATCTTGCATACTGCCCACCAGTCAAAGCGATCTCTACGACGCCTTGGGTAGCTTGTATAGTAGACTTGAACAGCCTGACTTGCTATCGCAAACGTGTCGGACCCTCTATACCTCCTGCGATGATTTATATCGACGAATCCAAATTGTTTATCGATTCTCCAACCGATATTTGGTGTCGTATCGAACCACTCACATTTGAACATAACAATATGCATATCAAATGTGGCACTATATTGTAATTCTATAATATCCTGAAGCACTCCATAATAGTCAAAGTCCGGCTCGTCGTCATAGATTGTGCCTCTTATGCAAACACCAGAATCCTTCGTACTGAAGCCGTCATTGAGAAATTCGGCATTTATAGGATGTTGAGTTGTCTTAAACTTGAAGCCATTAACGACATAGCCGGGCCAAGTCTTTACATGCTTCTTCGGTCCCAATGACAAATAACGAATGCTCTCATTTGTGAGTGTACTTGGTTCAGCTAATAAAACCTGTAAACTTTAAATGTTTTAGTTGCATATATATATTTAAATGGTAGCCGCATAACATATTATCTCAGTTACTTACGTAATCTCGAAACCATGACGGAAAGGTAAAATCAACCTCTCTTTGAAGTCCCTCATCGGTAATATCGGGTGTCCTTATTTTGACTTCATCTCTAAATACACTGTTAGAGAGAATAAAAATTAGTGTAGTCACTTACCTCACCAAATTAGAGATTATAACGAGGTGTAGTCACTTACTTCTCCAAATCTCTCACTTTTTGTATGTCACAATTTAACAAGACATATCGGTGAGCGGCATCATACTCATCGTCACTCAACCACCATTTCTTACTAGCCCCAATAGGCTTGCCCCTTAAATTTAATATACCTCCTTCCTCAACGTCTTCGTCATTCCTTTGAGGTCTATTTCGATTTGTCTCAACATGAGTATCGAAATAAATGGAGCAAAAGTTTGGCACCTCCTCGATAAGATATGCTTCGCATATCGAAGCCTCTATATGAGCCTTGTTGTCAACTTTCTTCTTTAGATGATGTAGATACCTAGAGAGACAAATTATCTTAAGAATTAACAATGAATTATAAAATCCACTTAAATTATATCGATTTTTATTTACCTTTCAAAGGGGTACATCCATCGATAATGAACAGATGCACCGACACGGGCTTCGTATGCTAGATGAATCGGTAGATGCTCCATACTGTCGAAGAAACCTGGTGGAAATATTTTCTCTAACTTGCAAATTGTTAAGACAATCTTCTCCTCAAGTTGTATCATATGTTGCACCGTGAGCTTAGTTGAACAGATATCCCTGAAGAATGTAGACAGCTCGGCCAACGAAACCCATACAGCAGAAGGCAACAACTCTCTCAACGCAATGGGCAGTAATCTTTCCATAAACACGTGGCAGTCGTGACTCTTCATTCCTGTTAGCTTGCGTTCATTGAGATCAACGCATCTAGACAAATTCGACACATAGCCGTCGGGAAATCTTAAAGTAGATATCCACTTGCAGATTATTAATCTATCTTCCTTGCTCAATGCGTATGGCGCTATCGGCTTAGTTACTTGTCCACCAGCTCCCCTTTGTATCAAGTTTAGATTATGACGTTTGCATATCTCGGCCATGTCTTGTCTTGCTTTTGGATTGTCCTTCGTCTTTTCTTTAATATCCATAACGGTATTGAAGACATTATCGAACACATTCTTTTCGATATGCATGACATCAAGATTATGCCTAATAAGATTATCTTTCCAATAAGGCAAGTCCCAGAAAATACTCCGTTTGGTCCAGTTATGGCTTTGTTCGAACCCCTCGACACGATTGTTCGATGGATCTTCCATTGCGGTGGGCAATTCCTTTACATCTTCCCAAATATCGTATCTCGACAATCTGGCAGGAGGTTCAGAAAATTCTTGTTTTCCATATCTGAACGCGTCCTTGTTCTTTCGCCAAGGATGTCTCGTTGGCAGAAATTGACGGTGTCAGTCAAAGAAAGAAGTTTTTCCTCCATGTCTAAGGCGGAACGCCTTACTATTTTCCATACATATCGGACAAGACATGTTGCCGTGCGTACTCCATCCCGACAGCATACCGTGTGCTGGAAAATCATTGATTGTCCACATGAGTGAAGCTCTCATCTGAAAGTTTTATTTTCTGGAAATATCATAGGTCGTGACGCCGATCTCCCATAACTGTTTCAGCTCATCCACCAACGGCTGTAAATATATATCGATGTTCTTTGTCGGATTTTTGGGACCGGGTATGATAGCTGTCAAGAACATATAAGGAGTCTTCATACACATCCATGGTGGCAGATTGTAAGGGGTAAGAATGACCGGCCAGCATGAGTATTGAGATCCCGACTGTCCGAAAGGGGCGAAGCCATCAGAACATAGCGCCAGGCGTATATTTCTAGGCTCTGCAGCAAAATGTGGATGACACAAATCAAAATATTTCTACGCCTCCCCATCCGAAGGATGTGACAATTCTCCTTCGTCCTTTATGCGATCTTCACTGTGCCACGTCATGTGTTCTGCTGTATTCAGAGACATATACATCCTCTATAAGCGCTTCGTGATCGACAAGTAATGCATATACTTGTAAGGACATCGTTTTCTAGTTGACTTTCCTTTTCCCTGTACTGTCTTGTAACGATCTGCATTACAGAACCAACAACTTTCTAATACGCAATTCTCTTTGTAATACAACATGCATCCGTTGCGACAGCAATCTATCTTCTCGTACCCCAGTCCCAGTTGTCGGACCATCATCTTTGACTTGTAGAAGTTTCTTGGAAGCTCTTTTGATTCCTTCGGTAACACCTCATTAGTTAATTGTGTGATCCGATCATAGCAAGCTTGTGGCAAGTTAAAATTAGACTTTATATTCAACAACCGCATCGTCACTGACAGTGCGGAATGAGTCTCACAACCAGGATATAGAGGAGTATCTGCGTCCTTAAACATATTATAGAACTCCTTTGCCTCGGAATTAGGATCCTCCGGATCAAAATTAGGCCCTGCCGCAGCATACACCATATCTCATGCAAGGTTCTGCATGTCTCCATAATCCACAGAGCATCCGTCGTCTTCGAGGACATCCGTTGCAGCATTATCATCAAAAGCATAGGTACCAGCTTCTGCAGCCTGTCTTTCTGAATATAATTTACCTTGCGATGACCACAGGCCGTAATCACGTACGAAACCCTTACGGGTCAAATGATCTCTCACAGTCATCACTTCTTCAAAACGTCTATTGTGACAATTAACACATGGACACTTGATTTTGTTATCGTCCATGTACTGAGTTTTGCTCATGGCATACTTAAGAAATACTTCCACACCTGCCTGAAAATCGTCACTCACACCAATTCTGCTCTCGTGTTGTCGTTTGTACATCCATGTACGATCAACAAAGTAACGATTCATGCTCGATTTGATGTGAATATCTGTATCGTAAGACAAACTAAACATAAGAATTAATAGCCCGATACCGATACTCATATCGTAAGAAAAACTAAACTTGTGGATAACACGCTAGGCCTACGACGAGGCTACTTAGTATCACAATCTAACATAATTAGTATATAATCATGTAACTGGTGGATCCGCTAGCTAGTAAGCCGAATGTACTTAATATCAGAGAGTATCAGATTAGTATCAGTATATAGGTTAGGTAGACCGTATCAAACGCATATCGGAATAGTAGGCCGAATAGGAGGCCGAGATAGTCGAATGAGAAGAAGGGAAGAAAGGAGGAGCAGATGGGTCCAGAGCCATGGTGGAGGAGGAGAAGTAACATGAGAGCAGTTTCCGCCGTAACATCTCCTGGCTCTGCTGGCAACTGAAGTCCAGATGCTATAAAGGACGATCCTTCGCTGAAATCGACTACAACACCCATCAGTTCAAGTTCATTCCTATATGAGTATATTCCAATGCCATAGAGGAAGGTCAACAAACTGATGGCTTCTATGGCATTGGAATCTACTCATATAGGAATGAACTTGAACTGATGGGTGTTGTAGTCGATTTCAGCGAAGGATCGTCCTTTGTAGCATCTGGACTTCAGTTGCCAGCAGAGCCAGGAGATGTTACGGCGGAAACTGCTCTCATGTTATTTCTCCTCCTCCACCATGGCTCTGGACCCATCTGCTCCTCCCTTCTTCCCTTCTTCTCATTCGACTATCTCGGCCTCCTATTCGGCCTACTATTCCGATACCGATACTTTGAACCTTGATCTTAACCCAAACCTATATACTGATCGATACTAATCCGCTATGCCCGATGCTAAGTATATACGGTCGATACTGATAGCGATAGTCCGATACCGATAGCGATAGTCCGATACCGATAGTTCGATCGATACCGATAGTTCGATACCGATAGCGATAGTTCGATACCGATAGCGATAGTCCGATACAGATACACATGGACCTACATATCTATATATCACTAGTAGCCATACTCCTCTACATACTACTCTACACTAGGATCTAGTAACCATATACTACTCTACACACTAGCTACGTAGTCTTACTCTAAAATAAGGTAAACTAATTTACCCACACATTAAAACCAACCCAATCAAATCTTAGGCAAACTATTCATATGATATCAATCGAAATACAAATAGGTCAACTAGGCTAGTTCTAGGTCAAATTAGGAGTCCAAGTCAACTCTGTCAAAACTAACCTTAATTAGGCTAAACTTCTACCTTAGCTAATCAAATATATATACTAGACTTCATGACGTGTGTCTGTGTATATATATATATATATATATTATTAATAAATTACTTAAAATTATGCCTATATATATATATATATATATATATATATATATATATGTCTGTGTGTGTGTGTATCCGTGTGTCTGTGTCCGTGTGTGTCCGTGTGTGTGTGTGTGTGTCTGTGTGTGTCTGTGTATCCGTGTGTGTGTGTGTGTCTGTGTGTGTGTGTCCGTGTGTGTGTGTCCGTGTGTGTGTGTGTGTGTCCGTGTGTGTGTGTGTGTCTGTGGGAGAGGAGAAGGAGGACTCCTGCGCGGGGACTCCAGAGTCCCTCCTACGCCCCCCTGCCCCGACCCCCCCCAACCCCTGCCCGACCCCCCCAACCCCTGCCCGACCCCCCTCTCCCACCCCCCTGCCCCCCCTGCCCCGACCCCCCCCAACCCCTGCCCGACCCCCCCCCCAAACCCCTGTCCGACCCCCTCTCCCACCCCCCTGCCCCCCCTGCCCCGACCCCCCAACCCCTGTCCGACCCTCCCCCAACCCCTGCCCGACCCCCTCCTCCCACCCCCCTGCCCAGACCACCCCCCCACCCCTGCCCGACCCCCTCCCCGACCCCCCCTGCCCCCTCTTCCACCCCACCCTTGCCCCGACCACCCCACCCCTACCCGAACCCCCCCTGCCCAGACCACCCCCCCACCCCTGCCCGACCCCCTCCCCGACCCCCCTGCCCCCGACCACCCCACTCCACCCTTGCCCCGACCACCCCACCTCGTACCCGAAACCCCCCTGCCCCACACCCTCTCCGACCACTACGACAGCCCCCCAACCCCCCAAATCGTAAAAGAGAGAGAGAGAGAGAGAGGGAGATAGAGAGAGAGAGAGAGGGGGGGAGAGAGAGCATACCTTAGAGAGAGAGAGGAAGATCGCCGGTCGGAGAGAGGGAGATCGTCGGAGAGAGGGAGAGGGAAGAGAGAGAGTGTTTTGGGGGGAATGAAAATTCCCCCCCGTCGGTTCAATTTGAGTTAGGGTACAGAAATTAGCGACGGAAGTAGCGACGGATTATTCCGTCGCTAAGTCGTCAGTAAATCTCGTGCCAAGTAGCGACGGATTATTCCGTCGCTAAGTCGTCAGTAAATCTCGCGCCAATATTTTAGGCTTTTGCCGCCAAAATATGCGACGTTCTAGCGACGGATATAAAATCGTCGCTGCTTGGCCGACGACCTATCGACGGCGTAGCGACGGATATGGACATAAAAAAATAAAAAAAATTGTCCACTACTTTCCGTCGGTATTCCGTCACAAATCCGTCGGTGATCCGACGGTAATAGCGACGGAAAATTTCCGTCGCTAAATGGCCGTCGCTAAAATACTGTAATTTGGTAGTGACATTTTTCTTGCCCAAAATTTGTTCGATTCACCATTGAGGTGCGCTGATAGAGACAAGTTGATCAAGTGAATTTTTGTTGACAATGCTTCAACCCAGAAACCCTTTGGCAGCTTTGAGTGAGATAACATGGTTCTGATCTGCTCAGCGATCGTTCTGTACATTGTCTCTACCAACCCGTTGTGCTGTGTAGTCTTTGGAATTGATATTTCATGTCTGATCCATTATTGCGGTAGAGATTCTGAAGTCTCCTATGTACTCTCCACCATTTTCAGTACGGATGCACTTCAGAGTTGTACTAGTCTCACGTTCAACATTGGCATGAAACTGCTTGAATACTTCAAAGACTTGATCTTTGGTTTTGATTATATATGCCCATACCTTCCTAGAGTGATCATTAATGAAGGTGACAAAGTACCTTGCACCGCCATGAGTGTTAGTAGTCAAAGGACCACAAACATCAGAGTAAACAACATCTAGTATGTTGGGTTTTTTAGTTGCAACCTTATAATGAAATTAAACACTATGTTGTTTTCTAGCCAAACAATCAGTGTATGGTTCAAGAGGTGTACCTTTCAATTTCAACCCTTCAATATCCCTCTTTTGGCTAGAATTTGCAATCCTTTCTCACTCATATGACCTAGTTGCTTGTGTGATAACCCAATCGTTGATCCTGATTGGTCGAATGTTGCATTAACATGCTGATTGCTGATCTTAGCATATGTTATATAGAGTGTGTTCTCCTTCTTTCCTCTAGCTAGCACTAGGGAGCCTTTGCTGAGCTTTCATTTGCCTCCAACAAACACATTGGTGTAGCTTTCATCATCCAGCAAGTCAGTAGATATCAAGTTAAGATGCATGTCTGAAACATGTCTCACATTCTTGAGAATCAAGGCACAGCCAGTGTTGGTCTCAAGAGCTATTTCGTCTTTTCTCACTATCTTGAAAACATTTCTATTTTCCATCCTATATTTTTGAAGTCTCCGCTTGTGTCGGATGTGAATGATTCCTTTCTGGAAGTAACATGAATGACGTGCCAGAGTCTACAATCCAGTATAAATCTTGAGAGGATATATTGATAAGACCATCATCACAAATGATGATTATCTCTTCGCCATTTAAAGAAATGGCGGTTGTGTCTTTGGCTTCTTTCTTCTCATTTGGTTCATTTCTTTTCTCTCTCTTGAGCTTTCTGCATTCTCTTTTCATGTGTCCCTTGAGGCCACATTCATAGCATTCTATCTCCTATTTTGGTTTGGAAGTGCCTCTGAAATGATCTCTAGGCTTGCCTTTGGAGTGTCACGGTTGTGGGGTTTTCTTTGATGATTAAGAGTTGATTTACCAACTCTTGGAAATTACTCAAGTGTTCAGAAACACTTTGGACGTCTCTGTATTTTATGTTCACCAAACGTCGAATGAGTGACGCTTTGTTTTGAGGTGTCTCTCACTCATACATCGAAGCTAATTTAATCAAAATTTAATAAGAATCAGTTTCTTTGGAAACATGGCGAAATATACTTTGGTCAATCCATTGTCGGATCTCTCCAATAGCTTTACGATTAGAATGGTCTAATCTTTGTTAGATTTGTCTTTTGGCTTCTGTCAATTGTTAGCCCATTAAGCCATAGTCAAATCGATTTTGATAATTGACTTAAAACTTCGAACATGATATGAAAAGAAATCAGAAATTAAAGTTTACATCTCCTCTGATTTTTCACATTTATTCTAGATTTTTCTTTTATTTGAGTCTAGATTAAACTGTAAGTCGGGATCACTGGCATTTAGAAAGATCAACCCTAAAACCTATCTTTGATCCATTTCTCCTGACCCAAACTTGATTCATTTCCTGAACCAAACCAAACCCACATCCAAAATCAAAAACCAAATTAGGTTGACCAGAAACCTTGGTAACCGAACTCGGCCAGAGTTCTGCCCGAACTCGGACCGTACTCGATCACCTGGATTTCATCCTGGTCAGCAGCTTTACCTATTCTTTTAGATCACCAATGTTCAAAATTATGAACATTAGGCTACCGAGTCCTTCCCGAACTTTGTCTTTGAAAAATTTATAAAAGGAGAAGAAATTCCCATTTCTATTCACTCATTCATTCTTCATCTTCTCTATCTATTCCTAAGCTTTCTATTCAAATTATAAAGCTTCAATCTTCAAATCACCAAGACAACCCGATTCTTCTAGTGCCAATGGTTTCCGATTAGGAGTATTCGAGTTGTACAAAGCTTGGCGTATAAAAGCTTTTCTCAGAAAGGTGTTGTTGAAGTTTGATCGTGGGCTTCGGATAAAAACACGATTGTATTGAAGTTGGCGTGTTCTTCGGAGTAAAGCACGCGGTGTAATCTCTATTCAAAATAGTAGATTATAGCGAGCAAGAGTTCTCGTGAACTGGACTAGTCCTCTCAGAGAAAAACCAGTGTAACCTGTTGTGTCTGCGTTTCTAACCCACTATTGACTACTTACTCGCACTTTAAATTTGATTGATTATCTGCTTCACCTGCTTAGAATTTTTTATTGGTAATTATTTTTTTGCTGTACTCTATTCACCCCCTCTAGAGGTGCCATCGATCCTACAATTGGTATCAGAGCACAGCTTATCTCTAGTCAGATTAAAACTCCTTGAGATATGGCATCCCTATATCCAATTAATGGTGAAGGTCAATCAACAAATAGGCCACCCCTATTTGATGGCACAAATTATACGTATTGGAAGACATGTATGAGCTTTTTTCTTAAGTCTTTTGATTTCGATTTATGGTCGTTTGTCAATAATGGATATAAGAAACCACAATCTATTACGGTAGAGGGTGTTCTAGTTGAAAACCATTCAACATATATCACGACTATAAAAAGAAATACGCTAGTCTTGATGCAAAAGCCATAAATGCTTTATTATGTGCTGTAGATAGAACTAAGTTTAATAGAGTTTCTACATGTGTCACGTCTCACGAGGTTTGAAAATTTTTTGAGGTTATCCATGAAGGTACTTCACAAGTGAAGGAGTCCAAAATCTCAAGACTAACACAAGAGTATAAGGCCTTCAAAAAGAAGCCTAATGAGAATATCACAAATATGTTTACTCGGTTCCTAGACATTGTTAATCCCCTATCTTCCCTTGAAAAAGAATACAACAATCACAAGAAGATTCGAAAGGTGCTTCGTGGGCTAACAAAGAATTGGAATCCTAAAGCGACGGCCATTATTGAAGTAAACGATCTCATGGTCATGACTCTTGAAACCCTTATGGGAAAGCTTATGACACATGAGCTAGACCTTAAAGATTTCGAAGAGTCAGCTCCAAAAGAGAAGGCGATAACATTCAAAACATTAACCCCCCTTGTCCCAAAATACGTAGGACTAGGAAATACGTATATGCCAGCTGTATGCATATGCAGACTACTCCAATATACGTAATCCACGTGTACACACATAAGCTGTAATAAGAGAGCTCCAGCTCATAATAATATAACATGGCCATAGGCAGTATCTATATCTCATACACAATGATAAATAAGAGAAATAACAAACCAATTGTCTCAACTCAAAATAAAAAGAAATATCTGTCGGGCGAAAACAAATCCACTACCGAGCTACTGAAAGAAATCAACTGAAATGAATATGAAAATGAGTATCAACTACATAAGTCCATCAACTAAGAATAGAATCAAATAGGCTCTGAAGGCGAGACCTCCCCAGCTTCAAATAGAGACTCTAGTCCAGAACCGTACTCCTTGGGATACTGCTCGTCGTCTATACCTGGAGAGATCACCCGGTCCTCAGAGGGACATAACAAGATACAGGAAGAACATACTAATGTGAACTGTCAGAATAATAATAATAATAATAATATGCAAGACTCTCCTAGACACCAATATGTAAAGGATATTCTAACCATCTATTGTGCAATTTAGAGGACAACTTTCTTGCGCATGGGTGGGATTTTAGGCTATGTATACGTAACTGGCATCCAGTCATCTATGTCCGTCCGTAATGTCCAAGACGTCAGAGGGCATCTGCAAATATAATCGCCACAGTTCCATCCGGAAACTGTGGTTTACCAGTTTGGATTCCTTTACGCACTAGCGACTATCCTCATCCAAAGTTTCCTACTGTCCATGTCATGCCCATGGCTCGTCCAGTTTTTGTAACTGCTTGAGTCTCTAAAACCCTAGTCATAGCAGTTATGATCATCTATCCGTCACACGACTTCTTACATAAAAATGGCCAGTCAATATGCAATCCGTGCCCCTAGAAACATGTCTCAAACCGTGTAGTGTGAGTGTCATGGCCAACGGAGATATAAGAATATTCCACAATAGAAGGGTAGTCCACTACAACTAAGTCGACATGCAACAAAATAAAAATAAAACAAAGAAACGTCTGATAAAGTCGCTTGCACCCAAGTGTGGCTTGGATGCACAGTTTGTAACAAATAAGACAAAATATGAAACAAAGTAAATAAATGTTGAAAATAAATAATATGACAGTAAATATAGCAAGATATACTTGCCTGGTGGTTGGAAGGTGTTTTGACCACGCCAGTAGATAAAATCGACAAGTGATAAGAAGCTACAAGAGTGGAACCTCCGCAAATGTTCCGAGATGCTGAAACAAACATCAAAAATGTTCCCGGTGTAAAAGATATACCTAGGAAATGCCTGTCCGAAAGTCCAATTCCAAAACAGGGGCAAAATCGTAATTTCGGATCAAAACGATGTCCGTCGTTGGACCCGCTTTGCACCGAAATGCATGCCAGAACCTACGGTCTCTAAAGTCGTCAAACTACTTGTCTACAAATTTGTTTTGAGGAGACAAATCCAATGGTATGTCCAATTTCGGATTCTGATGAGCCGTGCACGAAATCGATCGATGGATCAGGTCGCGGGCCGGCCAATTTTGGCGTTCCGATCAACCTTCTCAGAATTGGACCAAACTCGGCATGCAGGACCAAAAAAATATTTCGAGTCCAATGACACAAGTTTTGTTGCGGTTTGACGAGTGTGCACAAAGTAATTGGAAAATTTTGGATGGGCCGATACGACGTTCTTCGACGGATACGTGTCAAATTCGCCGCGCACACGCGACCAATTCAAATTCCGTCAAAGCCCACACGTCCACAAAGTCGATACGCACCTTTCGGTACCTTCGGTTTGTGACGATGTTGTCCGGTTTGTCGGGGCGGACCTCGTACCGAGTTTTTTTAGTGTTTCGAAAACTAGTTTTCTTAGGATTTTCAAACTCATTTAACACAGAATATACTAGGCAATAATTAAAACTAACTGAAAGGTTTTAATCTTGGTTATATTGGCTTTAACTCTCTTCAGACCGATTCCTAAAATATTTTAAAACCTGGAAGTTATTCGCCTTCTAATATTGGGTTTTAAATCGAGAAAACTGTCAAATTATGAGGATAAGAGGTGGGTTTTTCGTGATTTTTAAATCGATTTTTCCTGCAACTTGCTGCAGTTTAATCCAAACTATTTGAAAGGATTTATTTAGGGTTAGGTAGTCTACACGTAGAACGAATCGTTTCGAAGAATCGTTAAGCGAGTACGGAGAAATCACATGAAGAACATTGGTTACCTGCTGCGACTTCTCTACTATTGCTGTTGTTGCCGTGGTCAGGTGCGGTGGCCGGCGGCGGCTCCTGCGGCATTGCAGGGTGTTTAGTGGTGCGCGTGGTCGAGACAGGGTGCTGGGGCGTTGGGGATTGGAGATTCGAGTGTAAGTTCGAGTTTTGGATCGAAGAAGGGTATTCATGTGACGGGTTTTATAGAAGTTGCAGGCAAATTTTTTTTAGAGGAATTTTGATAGGATTTACATTAGATTTGGTCTTAATCTGTAGAGGATTGGATTAGGATTCAATAGGATTTGAATTTGGAAGATTTGATTTAGGATTTGATTGGGATTTAAATCCGAAAATTCAAAAAAAAACTACATTGTGTTAACAAAGGGGCGCGGCTCGGGCTCTGGAAGGGAAGAGCTACAGTGCCTTGGGGGGCACTGTTCACGTGTATTTTTTTTCTTCATTAGCAAAAGGCTGATGGTTTCATAGGTTAAAGGGAGCGGCTAATGGTGCTATGGTTGGTCCCTTGGGCCGACCACCACTGTTGAGATTTTTTTTACACTAATATATATATATATATATATATATATATATATATATATATATATATATATATATATATATATATATATATATATTTAATATATATATATATATATATATATATATATATATATATATATATATATATATATATATACACACACACACACACACACACACACACCCCCATATTCACTCTAAAACTGTAAAGTAGCTTATAGAAAAAAATTCTAAAATTTTTATATAAAAAGAAATATCTAAGATTACTAACTATATGTTATATATGCTTATATACATGCATATATCTATATATATCTAATAAAATAAAAATAGGAGTTAGTTTACATGAAATTTATTCCTATTTAAATATTTAATGCGCTTTTATATTAATATTAATCATAATCATTTTAGCATAAAAAATATTAAAATAATTAAAAAAAATATATTATATACCAAGGAAAAATTTGTATTTATTATATAGAAATATTCTTTATATCTAATCAATAAAATCTTTTGACAAAATAATCTCTACCCCTCATAATGTATACATAAATGAATATCTCGCAAATATTTGTAGGATGGAAATTTTCATGTAAGAATCTATCATTAATATTATAAAAATAAAAACACAAATAAATTTACATTTCATAAAAAAAATAGTAAAATTCAATTTAAGCCAAAAATAATAATAAAAAAAATTTCACAAAATTTGGGGATTTTACATCCTACCCAACTTATAAGAATTTCGTCCTCGAAAGAAAAATAACGCACGATCGGTGGAAACAAAGTGCAAGACGGAGGAAGAATAGTGCACGATTTTCGTGCAAAAGAGACAAACGGTGGTGTATGTCCCCTTCGTGCCTCTGTATTTTAGCAGGGCATTACGTTGACATATGATCCGAGGAAGTGGAACAAATCATGGTAGGGTCGCGGTGGTGGTTTCTAACTAGATAGGACACCCTCGTGTTTCTATATCTACCAAGGTTTATATCATAAAATTTCTAAGTCATTCTAAGATCATGGTCATGCAATGGTAAATTTAACTAAGACATCATACCTGTCTCTATGGCTCCTTGGATTGGTGTCCCCGCGGTGATCATACTGAAGACTTGTCCCGAGTTTTGGTTGCCCCTTGGATATCCATTAGCTGCTGGAGGGCGTGGTGCTCCTCCTCCTGGTGCTGGTAATGCTACTCCCTGCATGTGCTGTCGTCCAGAAGGACAATCTCGAGCTTGGTGTTGATTTGACCCACAAGCCATACACAGTCCCAACCTACGATGACAATTCCTCTGGAAATGCCCCTTCCTACCGTAATAATGACATGTGGGTAATTCCCCCACTGGTTGTGGGAAAGCTTTAATCTGCTGCTGCATCACTGGATGTCGGGTGGGCCTTGCTGGTGTCGTCTTCGCTGATGCAACGGTCGAAACAAATCGTCGTTGCTGTGCCTTCTTATTTATGGCCTCTTGAGTCCTTGCTTCGGCCAATACGGCTACCTGTGAGACTCGAGACTCGGAACTAGTATATCGTTGAAGCTCTATGCTCAATCCCTTATGGAATCTCGTGGCCTTCTCTAACTCTGTCGAAACTAATCCGGGAGCAAAATGACTCAACCGACTGAACTCGGTGTCGTATTCATCAACTGTCATGCTTTCTTGTTCCAAGTGTAGGAACTGGTCATAAAGTGTGTCCTTGGCAGTGTCGAAGAAAAACTTTTTATTGAATAATTCTTTGAATTCCTTCCATGTCTGGTCAACTCCTAGCCGTTTCTCCTTCGCGGCCCATCAATCATAAGCATTTCCTTCAAATTATAACTTTACGGCTGTCATCCATAGGTTTGCAGATAACTCCGAAGCCTTCAAGAGATTTTTCGTCTTAACCAGCCAATTGGTAATTCCGATGACGTCTTTAGTGCCTTTGAAGTGTGGAGGATTCATGTTGCAAAACCCTTCGATAGTACCCACAGAGGCTTGGGATGCTCGGGTCAGTGCTGTCTCCAAACTCCTCTTAATAGCCTCGCTCTTCTGCATTTGGGCCAGTACCAAGATCGGGAGGATCTGATCTGTAGTAGTCCCACCAGCCTGAGGCATGGGCTGCTATGGTAGCATGTATGGCATCTGGGACACAAACTGTGGGACACCCTGAGGCCCGTACTATGGTGGATATGAGGGCTATGGAAAGGGATACTGTGGTGGGTATGAGGAAGGATACTGAGGTGGATACTATAGAGGATACTGAAGTGGATATGGTGGTGGATACTGTGGAGGCTGCTGTGGTGGATATGATGGTGGATATCGTGGAGGCTGCTGGGGTGGATATGATGGTGGATGTTGTGGAGGCTATTGTGGTGGATATGATGGTGGATATGGAGGTGGATATTAAGGTGGATATGGGGGTAGAATCTGTGGTGGATAGGGTGGCAGGGGTGGCAGGTACTCTTCTTAAAATACATGATTTTTGGGGTCTGTCTGCCCCACTTGAGGTGCCGGGGCTTGCTGCTGAGTAGTGGGTGGTGTCATCACAGGCTGCAGTCCGGATGGTGCTGGAGTGGTAGGGGACATATCTGGCTGACCCTCTGGTCCTTCTTGAGCAGTGGTGTTCCCATCAGTAATGGCGAGAGGAGTAGAGCGACCACTATGAAGATTCATCCTATTGGCACGAAAATAGAGATTATGTTAGGACAAGATCAATCTAGATGCAAGACAAGCAGTCAAATGAGAATTCAAAATTTTGAAATCAAGGAAGGTGTTTAAGCATGTGAATGAGATTCCTAAACTCTATTCCTATATGCAGGCTTGCTTGGTACGGTAAAGTAACCAAACAATTTATCTCGACCTGCATGGGCCACCACAAAAGCTAACCACAAGACAGCCTCTGACGATAAAAGTGAGACAGACTGCTCAGACAACGAACAAATGGCTCTTTGACAATAAACTTCAGAAGATTCCTCAGATATGAGAAGTCAAACAAGAAAAAAAAAGATTTCAGAGACAATGGAGAACCTATCTATTTCAGCTATAAAGAATAGGACACATCAAGAAGGACTGCCCTGTTATAAGGAAGGAAAGCATGCATGATCAGAAAGCAAGAGAAGGTCTTCTACCAGAAACTATGCCAACACTAGCATCTGGTCTAAAAGTAAAGCTATAGATTCTGAAGAAGAAGAGAAGCATCGCAAACAAGAAACCTATGTTTCATGGCTACTGATACTAAGGTAATATCAAACCCTCTCTATGAAGAATTTACATTTGATGAATCGTCTGATGCTTTTACTGATCTATTAAAAGATCAGAGGAAAATGATAGATATGTACAAAAGTGCTAAGAAAGAGCTAAAATTTGTACAATCTAAGTTTTCAAAGCAAACTAGAATGCTAGAAGATATGAGAGATTCTTCTAGTAACACCAATGAGATTACTTCTTTGAAGTTAAGCTTACATGAAGCTCTTGAAAAGCTTGATAATGCCAATCAAGAAAATGTAAAACTTAACGATCTCTATGATCTAGAGAAAATGAAATATAACATTGTTGTTCAGAGAGTAGATGCACTTACGACCAAGTACATTGAAACATGTGATGTCTCTAGAAAGTTAGAGATCAAACTGGAAAAATAGGTTGTTAAACCAATAGCTCAGGTGAATACAAGTCACAAGGCTAAACACAAGCACAACACAACCAACATTGCTAGAACTGTCAAAAGCCATGCATTTATGTATACCTTTCCACACAAGAAGAAAACACACACACACATCTTCAAAAACTCACAAACATGATCTTCGAACTACACCTAGTACTAACACTTCTGCTACATGTCACTATTGTAGTATAAAAGGACATGTATCACATCGGTGTAAAATTAGAAAGCTAGAAGATCTAAATATGTATGTATGGGTTCCAAAAACTAACACATCAGGACCCTCACGGAAGTGGGTACCAAAGGTTATATCTTTAATTTGTGTTTTATGTGAACCTTCCTCCTCCCACTAGAAGCAAGTGGATACTCGATAGTGGTTGCTCTAGGTACGTGACAGGTGATAACAAATTGTTTGCAACTCTATCAATGAAGAAAGAAGGCTATGTCTCCTTTAGAAATAATCTTAAAGGACATATTATTGGAATTGGTGACATAAGTACTTCTCTCTTACCTATTATTAAAGATGTATGATTAGTAACATAATTAAAACATAACCCACTAAGTATTAGTCAACTAACTAATCATGGTTATGGAATTAATTTTGTTAAGAACAAATGCTATGTTTATGAAAAATATTTTGGAATAATTTTCTTTGAGGGAATAAAAGTGGACAACATATTTGTACTTTATTTGTCAGAGAAGACTAAAAGTACAGGGAAGTGTTTGTTCACAACTCAAGATAAAAGCTGGATATGGCATATGCGTCTTGGACATGTGAACATAGACACTTTTATAAGACTGTCTACCAAGAAACTGGTAAGAGGCTTACCCGAAATAACTTTCAAGAAAGACTTGGTCTGTGACGAATGTGAAAAGAATAATATATCTAGGTCATCTTTTAAATCAATAAATGCTGTAAGTATCTCTAGACTCTTGCAATTACTTTATATGGACTTATTTGGACCAAGTAGAGTTGCCAGCCTTGGCAATAAGCTATATGCTTACGTGATAGTCGATGACTATTCACGGTGTACTTAGGTTTATTTTCTTGTAAATAAGAATGAGGCCTTTTTCGAATTTGTATCTTTTTATGAAAAGATGCAAAATAAGAAAGGATTCATGATTACTCGGATACGAAGTGATCATGGAGGAGAATTTGATAACCACGAGTTTAAATTATTTTTTGATTTAAATGGGTTAACTCATGAATTCTTTTGCTCTAGAACTCCTCAATAGAATGGCATTGTGGAGAGGAAGAATAGAACTTTGTGCGATATGGCCAGAGTTATGCCTAACCAGTATAATCTTCCAAAGTATTTTTGGGCAGAAACTGTCTATACAGCATGCCATATTTTAAATAGAGTTCTGATTAGACCCATCTCTTAAAAGACACTAACATCAGCTATTTCAATGTCTTTGGTTGCAGATGTTTTATTTTAAATACAGAAGACAACTTGAAAAAGTTTGATAAAAAAGATGATGAGGGCATATTTTTGGTATATGATGCAAAGAGTAAGGGCTACAAAGTATTCAACAAGAGGTCACTAGTTTTTGAAGAGTCAATAAACGTAAAATTCGATGAGCTGAACAGTTAGCGCAATGATGAAAGTGACAATGAAGAAGAGAAAACTCCCTCCAACAGAACACGAGAAGATACACCATCAACATCCTATCTGGAAAGTCTGTAGAAACAAATGTGATTTATGCTAGACCATCTAGAAGAACTGGTAATAGGTGGCGTATCAATAGATGTAAGTACTCGCTCAAGCACAAGAGATTTAGTAATAGCTAATGTTGCATTTATTTCCAAAATTGAACCTAAAAATGTTTTAGAAGCTTTCAATAATGAATTTTGAATTTCTACTATGCACGAAGAACTTAACCAATTTGAGCGGAATCAAGTTTGGGAACTCGTTCCCAGACCTATTGATCACCCGATCATTCGTACCAAGTCGTGTTCTGAAATAAACTAGATGAGAATGGTTCAGTCACACACAATAAAGCACGTCTAGTAGTTCAAGGCTATAACCAAGAATAAGGCATTGACTATAATGAGACGTATGCTCTAGTTGCTAGACTAGAGTTTATTCATGTGCTTTATGCTTTTGCAAGTTTTCGTGGTTTCAAACTCTTTCAAATGGATGTCAAAAGTGCTTTTCTAAATGGTTTTATAAAAGAAGAAGTTTTTGTAAAACAACCTCCCGGTTTCGAAGATTTCAAAAATCCTGATCACGTATTCAAGCTTCGAAAGGCTCTCTACGGTCTCAAGCAAGCACCTCGTGCATGGTATGAGCGCCTTAGTTCCTTTTTACTTGAACACAATTTTTCAAAAGGGAAGGTTGATTCAACTCTTTTTCTAAAATATTTGGATAAAAATATTTTGTTAGTGCAAATATACGCAGATGACATAATTTTTGGATCAACAAATGAGATGCTATGTAACGAGTTTGCTAAGTGTATGCAGAGTGAATTCAAAATGAGCATGATGGAAGAACATACATTCTTCCTTGGGCTATAAATCAAGCAGAGTTCACAAGGGATATTCATCAATCAAGCAAATTATACAAAAGATTTGCTAAAAAAATTTAAAATGGACAATGTCAAACCAATTGGCACACCTATGGCATCATCTACAAAGCTTGATATAGATGAAAGTGGTACATCGACTGACATAGGTAAGTACATAGGTATGTTTGGCATTTTACTGTATTTAACTTCTAGTCGTTCTGATATTATATTTTCTGTATGCTTATGTGTACGGTATCAGGCTTGTCCTAAAGAATCACATGTGAGCACCGTTAGGCGTATCCTGTAATATCTTAAAAGAACTTTAATGACTGGTTTTTGGTATCCCAAAACCGATTCGTTTGACCTGATAGGTTACTCGGACGCGAATTTTGCCGGATGCAAAGTCGATCATAAAAGTACCATTGGCACGTGTCATTTTTAAGGAAGTCTTTAGTCTCCTGGTTTCCTAAGAAACAAAATTCTGTTGCACTATTAACAACCGAGGCTGAGTATATCGCTGCAGGATGTTGTTGTTCTCAGATTTTGTGGATGAAGCAAACCTTAAAAGACTATCAGTTATCATTTCATCACATCCCTATTTACTTTGATAACACTAGCTCCATTAATCTCACGAAGAATCCTATATGTCACTCTCGTACTAAATACATAGAAATTAGACATCATTTTCTTAGAGATCATGTTTTACAAGGTGATATTAACTTACATCAACTAGCTGATATCTTCACTAAGCACTTGGCTGAAGATCATTTTAACTTTATACGAAGGGAATTAGAAATTTTAGATGTTGAAGTAATATAAATATAATATTATTAGTTAATACTCATGAATTCACAAAAATTATTTTGGTTATAAGCTGAAAGGGCCCCTCTGTCACACATATGTAAATAGCCTGAAGAGATATGGTATACTAGTCGTCAGACTACCACTAGCTGGGATCCGGCCCCTACAGCTATCCTGAAGTATTCGAAACGATTAATGTGTTGTTAATTAATCAATATTAATTATTTAGTTCAACACATTTATTTCTAATTAATTTTGTATTTATGTTAAAAACGATCACACCCTTTCCAACCTCTGTTCTGATTTCCAAATGATCGAACTCGGTTAGAGTTCTGGTCGAACTCGGACCTTACTCAGTCTGGGTGAATTCGAACAGAAGCTGGACAGCTGAGCCTCCTCTTTATTTAAACCTTCAACATCATCTTCAACTTCATCAAAGCCCCCATATTTCTACTAAAAATCCTAACCCTAACTTCTTGGTTCTCCCTCCTCCAAGCTTCTCAAGTCTTTAAACTTTGGATTCAGAGCTCTCTCGAAGTTCTCTTCCACTGTCTACCTTCAATTTTGGTATAAATCCTCTATCTCCACTCCTTTTAATTTTTCTTGGCTCCTAAAATTCCTATTTCTTCGAAAAAGAAAAGGTAGGTTGATGAAGGTTCGCCCTCTACTCCTCATGAGGCAACCTTATTCTCTCTTTTTACTCCATCCAAATCTGATGGAGATTTCTTTGATGAATTTATATTTGTGTCTCAAGAGGCATCAAATGAGTGGTTTAATGATTTTCATAAAAGTAAACATTGTCCGGGTGCTCCTATTAATTTTATATTATTTTTTGGCCATGTGAACATTTTTGAATATTATCAATTACTAGATTTAGTTCATTCTAGTTTTCCTATATATGCCAATGCAATTCGGATGTTTTATTGCAACTTGTCAGTCACTAACGGGAAAGTAAAATAAAAGTTTGTAGAATCGATATTGAGTTTGATAGTGATGACTTAGCTATAATACTTATCATTCCCAATACTGGAGAAGCCCTAGTGGATATCACTTCTGTCCAGTTTCCCGAAGGGATAACTTTTGACTCCTTTCGTGATTCGTTATGTGAACCAAACCCTCGACAGAAAGGCACCCTTCATCCTAGGCATCTGAGCAACTATTTCTATGATCTTCATAGAATGGTATTCTCCACCATCATTCCAAAGAATACCGCCATAGATGAGATTTCCTATCTAGAGCTTTCAGCTATCTATCATCTCCTTTTTGACACCCCCTTCAGTCTACCCAAAACTATTACCACGATGGAATGGTGTCGCAAGAAATTGCGACTTCTTCTTTATGCGATTTATCTCCCTTACATCTTTCAGCACTTTGAGGTTGGACTCGAGGATTTTACTGAGGATGATGCTCCTGCTTATCTTCATGAGCATCGTAGTTCTGCTCCTCCTCCTCCTCTAGTTGACCAATTAGCTGCTGATTCTCATCCTCCTACTCATCCTCCCGGTGGTGTTACTCTTGAGTCACTTCAGACTCTTATGATCGATTAGTTTCGATCTATGGATTTCTGTACCACTCTCTAGCTCCAGGCCATATCCAACTCTATATGGGATATGTCATACAGTCTTGCTCAACCTATTCCTATGGTTCGTGTTCCTACCATACTTGGCTACTGGATTGATTATCCAGAGGCTCAGCGTTACTTTGACCCTGCTGCTGCCCGATATGATCCCAACCGTTCTGCTGAGACCGGTCCTTCCAGAGCTGATGATGATGATGATGATGATGATGATGATGAGGATATGTTTTCTCATGATAGTTCACCACTAGTTATGTTTTTTATTTTTTGTGACTTTGTATTAGTGATAAATGCTTCTTTCAAGCATTATCAGTTTTATTAGTGTCATATGTACTCTTTCTATTTTAGTTTATACGAGTATTTCCTATTTCAACACTATTCATGTTTTTTCTTATGTCTAATATTTTTGATATTACACTTGACTGTGATGAGTATTACTACTATCATTTTGTTCATCTGACAAAACGGGGGAGTAATAATAAATGATACTAAATAATGGATACTTAAATTCTCTGCTGTACATATTGTTTACAAATTTTTCACTAAAACTTTGTTTGGAGAAAATTTTCTTTTCAAGACAGATTCAGCTGATATGTTTTGTTATGGGAGAGTAACAAGACTTGATCGTACATTACAAGAGAGCAATTATATTGTACCAATATGACGGCCAAAGCTACAACTGTACCTCCAGTACCTCATCCAGTCTACTTCCAAATCGAGCTGAACATTCTTTAGTACCAATCATAGTTTTGTCAAATTATCAAAATAGGGGAGATGATTGGTCTATTAAGCCATAGTCAAACCGATTTCGATAATTGACTTAAAACTCCGAACGTGATATGAAAAGAAACAAAAAAAATTAAAGTTTACATCTCCTTTTATTTTTTATATTTATTCTGTAATTTTCTTTTATTTGAGTCTAGATTAAATTATAAGTCGGGATCACTGGTATTTAGAAAGATCAACCGTAAAACCTATATTTGATCCATTTCTCCTGACCCAAACTTGATTCATTTCCTGAACCAAACCAAACCCACATCCAAAAGCCAAAACCAATTCAGGTTGACCAGAAACCCTGGTAACCGAACTTGGCCCGAGTTTTGCCCGAACTCGGACCGAACTCGGTCACCTGGATTTCATCTTGGTCAGCAGCTTTACCTATTTTTTTGGATCACCAACGTTCAAAATTATGAACGTTAGGCTACCGAGTTCTTTCCGAACTCCGTCATTGAAAAACCTAAAAGAAAAGAAGAAATTCCCATTTTTATTCACTCATTCATTCTTCATTTTCTCTATCTATTCCTAAGCTTTCTATTCAAATTACAAAGTTTCAATCTTCAAATCTCCAAGATAACCCGATTATTTTAGTGCCGGTGGTTTCCGATTAGGAGTATTTGAGTCATACAAAGCTTGGCGTATAAAAGCTTTTATCAGAAAGGTGTGATTAAAGTTTGATCGTGGGCTTCAGATAAAAATACGACGATATTGAAGTTGGCGTGTTCTTCAAAGTAAAGCACGCGGTGTAATCTCTATTCAAAATAGTGGATTATAGCGAGCAAGAGTTCTCGCAAACTTGACTAGTCCTCTCAGAGAGAAACCAGTATAAATCTGTTGTGTCTGGGTATTGCTTTCTTACCTCTACCATTTACTGCTTTACTCATATTTTAAATTTGATTGATTATCTGCTTCACCTGCTTAGAATTTTTTATTGGTAATTATTTTTTCGCTGCACTCTATTCACCCCCCTTTAAAGGTGCCATCGATCCTACATCCATTGCAGAGTAACACTTCATACATATCCTTGCGATAGAGGATATCTTCCATTCGTGGCCTCCATATGGAATTGTTTGAAGAGCTTGATCACGATTGAGGAGGTAGAAGACGATGATTCCTTCATTACGATCCATAAGCTTGTGTGGCGCTCATTCAATTTATTGGGGATGGAGATGAATTTAACACACAGAGTACTGAAGCATATCTTGTAATCGAGCTCTCACGCAATATACGGAAGCTATGGATTGTCAGTGAGTAAAACAAAATGCAAACAAAATTAATGAGGTTGGTAATGTGCCTATGTCTTCGGACAACTATAATTCTTTTCTTTCTTTCTCCACTAAGAATAGTGGGATTACAATTTATAATATCTCTCTTGGATTTACTCAAGAGGCTTACAATATTCTTTGTTCTCATACACAAGTATGGACACACTTTGCTGCAGAAGCACCCGAGGTAGAAGCACCACAAGATGAGCAACACCAAGGAGCAAATGGAGAACCAAGAGCTTAAGGAAGGATCTCACAAACATCTCCCAAACCTCCTCCTTATATAGCCTCGTGGGAGGAAGAAGCTTCTCCTCCAAGATTGTTTTATCCAAGGTTCATTAACCTTAGGAACTCCAAAAGACACTTGTCTTTCGCTAAGGTGAATAAACCTTGGGAACAACAACAAACTTCTCTCCACTAATTATGGAGGGACCACTCATCACTTCTGGAGAACGATAATCATACTTTTGTTTATTAGTATTTAGCTTTCTAAAACAAACATCCATTTATTAATCAACCACTTTACAAAAATTTATTATTGCCATGTCGTCGTACGCATTAACTTTCGATCAAATAAATTTTGTTGGAAACTCAAACCAAAAGAAATTTCAAGGTTGTGCATGTTTTATAAGAAAGTGAGGAAGAGTAAAATGGAACTTGATCTTATGTAATATGGTTTATGTATGTTTCTATTTTCCTTTCCCTCACTTTCACCCAAACCAAACACACCCTAAAATTTTCTTATCGCCAAACACTAGCTTAAAGAACACCATAAAGAACGAAAGAAAATAGATCTTTTCTGAATCAGCTTCATGCTAGTTATTATCATGTATGAAATAACCCTCAATCATGTAATAAATTAAAGGATAAAATAACTTTGTTTTTCCATCGATTTATTTTAAGAAAAGCTGACTTACTATGACATGTGGTTGACTTGTTATATTTTCTTTGTTTTCAGGAGAAATAATTATGCTAGCAGAGTAAAGTTGATAAGGTGTATTGGATGGTAACGAAAAAGTTGGGACAACATGAGGATGTTCCAAATATTTGATTTTAAAAAGCAAGAGTCTACATTTATAAATTATCATAACATACGTTTTCCTTATCAATGTAGATATGAGCTAATATACATGAAGGTACAACTTCATACAGAGAAGAAGCAAGGATGTTATAAAAGAGAGAATAAGAAGCTAATGTGTGTGCAACCCCATTAGCCTTTCTTGGAATGAATGTAAAAGAGATGCCTTTGCTGCGGAGTAGAGCCTACGACCTTCTTCTATAACATGATGAGTTCTTCATAATGTATTCGCATCCTTAGAGTAAATTATATCATTTAAGCGTTTACAGTCTCCTTTAATGATGATATCTGTATTCCTTTTCTACTTGCATAATTGAAGTGCTAACTTTAGTGTTAAGCCCTCTACCTCCAATGATGACTCCCCTTCCTGGAAAGTAGTGATTGCACCTTGAAAACTACCTCCAGTGTTACGTAGTATTGCATCTCCTCCCATTTAATCTTCATGAAAGGCTTCGTCGAAGTTGATCTTCCAGAAGTTAACTAGAGGAGGTGTCCAAAGCTCATTCAATTACAAAATAAGCGAAGAATATACAACAGTTAATGCATTAGAGTTATGTGCTTCATATGATTCTTTGAGTCTTCTTGATGTTATGATGATGTTGTCAGTACAAATAGGAATGGGACAGAATAGAGCTACTTCCTAGCTTTCCAAATGGACCAGATTAGGTAGAAGCTTGATGTAGTTGAGTCGAGATCCCCCATGAATTAATAGGTTCTTGATAAGACTTTACATTGTGGTTTGTAGATGAATTTATTGGCAGATGTTTTTCAATCCCTTCCAAGCTAGACCTGAAATAGGGCGATGTAATAGAAGAATATGATCTAGTGTTTCAATATGTACTTGACATAACGGGCAATTAGGAGTGAAATTTTGAATCCTTTTGTTGATATTATTTCTAGTAGCTAGTGAATCCGTGAGGGTTCTCCACATGAAGGTTATCACCAGTGGGCAGATATGATATAGTTTCCAAAAAGATTTCCATAATTTGAAGTCATGATTTGGGCTCTGTTTATTACTTTGCTATTATAGGTGGATCAATATATTAATTTGGCATTAAGACTTCCATCTTTAGTGTGCATCCATGCATGTTTATCACTCCTACTACTGGAATCAAAGGGTATTTCAATTATGGTCGTGGCTTCAACACGAGGGAATAGGTTGAAGATGAGAAGTTCGCTACAAGTATATGAATATTGATTGAGGAGTTCACAGACCCATTGCACCTATGATTTAGCTCCTGGCTTCCCCTCAACTTTAAAGTTTGGTCGAGAAATAACCTAGGTATCCTTCCAAATATTATGAGAGCACCATGCATCACCAACTAACCAACATGCATTATTGATAAAAAATCTCTACTCCTGAGCATACTAGACTAGATACTTGAAGCAGTTTGGGTTACTCAGGCTGAACAAGGTATTTACATTTTGAAGCTTCACCTATTTTGCATCAGGATTCGTAAGAAATCTTTATGCCAGTTTGGTAATCAAAGCTTGGTTAATGATCTTTGGATCTTTGATATCTAATCCTCCTTGGGTTTTAGGCTTTATAAGGACCTTCTAATGTCTAAAATGAAGCTTTTTCTGAGTATCGATATCTCTCCACCAGAATTGTCTTTGGAGTTGTGATAATTTCCTTGTTACTTATTTGGGTAGTAAATAATAAGACAAATAATAAGTAGGTAATAAGGAGAGAGTCGATTTGATGAGTGTGGTTTGACCGACAGAGAAAGGCATCTGCCTTTTCGACCATTTAATTTTGAGATACAAGTTTTAATCAACGTAGAATGTGTGGAAACTCTAGTTTTGGGTAATAGAAGCTGATGTCCAATATATATATATATATATATATATATATATATATATATATATATATATATATATATCACTAGATTCCATAAGTTTCACTCCTAGGATATCAAGATATGTTTTCCTCATATAGGCATCTAGTTTTCTGGGCAAGAATATTGATGATTTTTCAAAGTTGATTTGTTGCCCCGATCATTGCTGAAAGGAGGAAAGGATGTTTTTAACTTAAAGTATATTTTGGCTAGAGAACTGTCCAAATAAAAGAAAACCATGAACAAAGAGAAGGTGCGAGTAGGATAGGCTCAAATTTCTATTAAGATTTATGCACGTTTAAAGACTAGTCCTTTCCATGATTAAAATGTGTCGAGATAGAATTTTACCACATATAATAAACATATATGGGGACAATGGGCATCCTTGGAGGATTCCTCGACTTGGAAGAATTCCTGAGATTGTGAACCATTCACCAATATTGAAAATAAAACCCTAGTGATGTATTGCATGATTAAATCATGCATTTTCCCAATTAACCTAAAATCCTGGGGAACATGACTAATGAATTTACAACTGAGCATGTCATAAGCTTTTTACAAGCCAATCTTGAGTGCAAAAGCACTCTTGTTGGGACTAGATTTTGTAATGGTATGAAAGACCTCTTAATGCAGCATAAAATCCTAGTCCCTCTAGGATTCTTTCTTTTTTGCTATCCCTCATGGATTCGTTTTTCTTTTTCTTTTCTTTCATTTTTAACAATTCTATTTATGTTAGGATTCTTATTTTGACTTTATCTTTTATAGGATATGTTTTATCTTTATTTGATTGGGATTATGTTGTCATAAAAGTCCTATAAATGTGTACGTTCTGTATGCAATTGAAAAACAACTTTTAATCAACAAAATTATTCTTTGAGTTCTGATATTTGTTCTCTTTTTTTTTGGTCGTGGACTGGACTGTTCCGTGGATTCGAAAGCCCTTTGCTTTAGAATCTCAAGCAACCTTCACGCGAACCCCTCACAAGGCCATCAATTAAAGTTTTTGTGGCACCGCTTTGCTCTCACCAAGCAACAATGGTCCAGTTATCATCATCACTGATCGACTTAGCTATTGTCAAGCACGGCGGTAAGCCCATTCCGCTATCACGCTGCGTCAAGTGGTTTCAGAGACCCACAGATCGAGGATTCCGATTCGTTTGGAACCTTTTGGGAATCTTTCTTTTGCAAAACAACAATGGCGAAACCTGTCATGCATGAGGAGTTTGATGCCCTTGTAGAAGCATAGAAAATATCAGAATAATGGTCGATGCGGCTCCGGATACGAAGCCCATGCGGCTCATATGGGAGCTGTCTTACACGGTTCAAAGGAAGACTCTCAGTCTCATACGGCTCGAGAGTATATGCGGATCAGCAGAAATATGCGGCTCGATCGATGCCACGTGTCCCCTAGTGATCCTTCCCTACAGCTGGCCCTTTGAATAGTGGCCTCATTTAATGCTCTGACATGATTTGACGACTGTGGCGGCTCTGGCATAAAGTGTCATAATGGCTCTGCCATAATGACAGACTCTTCGGAAAAAGAAGAAGATCTCTGACCCGATCCGTCAGAAATCCTAGGTTGCCACGTGGCAAAACTCATAGAGAACAGCTCCATGCGGCTCACTGAGAAGTCACCCTACATGACTAGCAGAAATCAGCCATATGCGGCCCACTGAGAGCTCAGTCCCTGTGGCTCAATACAACGCTAGCTCATGCTGCTCGTAAAGACTGCATATGCGGTTCATTAAGAGTTCGTTCCCTGCGGCTCGATGAAGCATTGTTCTATGCGGCTCACGAAGAGTATCTTCCTGCGGTTCAAGTGTTGCCCATCCTATGCGGCTCTGGCAGGACCCACAATCAAAACACGTGGCATCGGATCAATCAAGGATTTAACCGAATCCCAACAAGTATATTTGACATCATCGTCATAATTACTAAGATCAGGGCATATCATTTATTATCAAGCTAATGGGATACGTGGCGAGCAATCAGACATTGGCGTAATCAATCATAAAGATTTAAAGCAGTTAGCATTAATTGCTCACAAGATACGGTGCTATCCGCATTAATGGCCTAGATTTGTTGTAATCAGGATCAAGGGTTCAGATAGATCGAAAGAGCGCCGACATTCCAAACAAATGATCATTAGCAAATCCTAATGATCATACCCCACCCCTATAAATAGCCAGCATCATTCCCTTGCAAAAAAAACACGGGCAACTAGAAAAAAAGAGAGAGAGAGACAGATATACAGAGAGAGTTCCCCTCTTTTCGATAACCACAGAGATTTGGAGAAGCCAGGAGAGCAACACGAGGAGAGTAAGAAGAGCATTCCTTCGTCCACGCCAAGCAGATCTTCTCCGAGCCAAGACTGCATACCGATCGTCCAAGGAGTAAGGCAGGGCTGCCGTCGCCTTCCCGAGCCTCTATCGTCACCCCCCAGAATATAAAATAAACAATTGTACTTAGACTGCTGTACCTAGGTTTTCGTCCCTAGGCTTTCTTTGTACAAGCGAGTTTGTATTGTGAGTCTAAGTTCAGTCCTCCCATAAAACTGTTCTGTACTTTTACAATCAATGGCAAACACGATGGCGACTCTGTTGGGGACTAACTTCTCCACGGCTGAGGAGTTGGTGACGCAATCGGATGCAGCCAAACTTGGCTCCACACAACAGAAGATGGTCGTCCGCTTCGACCAACAGGCGTTCGAAGAGATGCTCTCTGAAGGCAGCGCTGGCCCGATCCAGAAGCGCACCCGTACCACGAAGGCTCGTAAAGAGTGGAGGCCAAAATCATTTGCTCCTCCTCAAGTCTTCGATGAGATACCCTCTGTTGCTCAAAACGGCGAGAAGGACTCTCCTGCGGCCCCACTTCAGACCGTAGACAACTCTGCTGTCCCCAAGTCCGGCAGAAGAAAATACTATGATGCTGGACCTGCAGGGGCAAAGAGGAACTCTACGCGATCTGAGCCGCAGAAGGGTATTAGCCGCAGGGAAAAAGCCCATGCGGCTACATCCGCCAACCGCATGAAGAAAACTCATGCGGCCACATCTGTCAGCCGCATAACTTATGCGGCTACAGTTGCCAACCGCATAGATGAAACTCATGCGGCTATTAAAGTCAATAGTTTGCAGAAAACCCATGCGGCCACAGATGCCAACCGCATGCGGTCAGCCTGCACGGTCGTGACTCCTAGCCGCATAAGAACTCAGCCGACGACATAAGACAATCGCATGCAGACAGCCTGCACGGTTTCCAATCCCAGCTGCATAGCATCCGCTCCATGCTCCTCTCGATCAGTTTTCGACCGTCTCTCATACGGTCCGAACCCTGATGATTCTCCAGACTCTATGGTATTCAACTTGGACTCTTCTTATTATGCACCCACAGGTGCTAAGAAGAAGAAATCCAGGGCAGCGCGGGCTCATCAAGCCCAGACAGCTGCCCCAACCTCTGACTATCGGGGCATCCCGCTGATTATCACGCGGGCCTCCGATGAGAAGTTGTATAGAACCGCTCAAGTCCAGTCCCCAGCGGCAAACGGACAAAGTGGTTCCTCTGACCTGCGTGAGGCTATCCTCCACAAACGCAAGGAAAGAGAAGGGGCCTCGGCATGCAAAGAGTCCTCACATGGACGTCACTGCACCCAGATCATTGTCAACTGCTGCTGCAACAACACGGCAGTGACGGAAGATCGGCCGTCTGTCTTTCAAAGATTACAGCATCCGAGCTCGGAGGACGAAGCACCTCCTATTGCCTCCTGCAATTCCGCACAGAAAGTCCCCGCCGAGGGGAAAGGAAAGAAGACAAGCATCTCCAGCCCAAAAATATCAACCACTACAGCTAAGAAATTGTCAGCTAAACGGTTGCCCTCCACCGGAGTATACCAACACACCCATTCAAAGACAAAATCTACTACAATGGGAGATTCATCGTCCGCACCGCTGAGTGTCAAGGGAGCTGGGGCTAGCACTCCTCCGAACATCCACAACAATCCGATGTTTCAAGGAGACGAGCCCGGAGAAACAACTCTCCCATCAGGTGCAACAGATGCTGATGTCCCCGAGGACATCCATGACTTTCAAAATGAAGCAAGCTCCGAAGCTGGGGGTACTGTTCCTTATGAGTCCGAACCCGAAGAGAATATTCTCACCTACCCCGATGATTTCTCGATGCATGGGTACGATTTGGAGGGCGCACCCTCCACCGTCCCTTCCGTCACTCCTCACGTAAGGACGGTATTCATGACAGACAACAATCAAGGTGGCTCCAATGATCGCCAATGCATCGACACTTTGGAGGCCATACTGTACGCCTTGGTCAAGTCTGTAGACGAGATCAAAGCGGCGCTTCCTACTCTGCAGGGAGTGACACCTGGCCAGACAAGTGCGGGTCCCCCAATCAACATAGATTCAAATTCGGCGGCACCGAACCCGGGCAATAATCCTCCTGAAGTAACGGCTCCGACTGCGACAGATGAGACCCGAGAAGTAAGGAGAGAAGTTCAAGAGCTCCGAGCCATGTTCCACGCCCGAGAAAACTCTCAAGACTTCAGAATACGGCAACCATATCCTGCTGAATGGAGGGATGTTCCATTCCCACCAAGATATAAGCCGTTCAATATCAACCCCTATGATGGCAAGACCTCAGCAAGTCGGTATATCACTTACTTCGAGGTCACCACCGACCATCTGCCCCATGATGACGCTATCCTCACGCGGTTATTCATCGGGGCATTGGAAGGAGTCGCCTTCGACTGGTACCGCAACCTGCCGAACAATTGCATCCACTCCTTCGCTGGCTTCAAACGCTTGTTCTTGGAGAGGTTCTACGAGGTAGGGCAGGACGTCACAATGTCTACCCTCATGGACGTCATCCAAGGAGAGAAAAAGCTGACGAGGAATTACATTGAGCGATTTCGTCAAACCGCAATGAAGTTACCATCTGGCAATCCGGATTCTTCCCTGATTGAAATTTGCCAAAAGAGACTACTCCCAACAATTAGTCTCTGGATGGGCGAAAGTCAATTCAAGGACTGGAAGGCTTTTATCGTCAGTGCTACAAGTGCCGAAGAACGATTGAAGAAGGCCCGCCAGCTGGGGTTGCATATCTCAGAGGGAGAGAACAAGGGCAAGCGTCCCAGCACCAACACCGACAATGGAGGTAGCCCCTCCAACAATCGGGACAACAGAGGCAAGCAGGCTATGGTGGCCGACACGGCCCAGAAGCCAGAGTCACAACCAACAGACAAACAATGGCCTCAAATCACTTACTCTTTTGAAGACGGCCACGTCAAGCCTATCTTGGACATGCTCATACAAGGAGATAGAATTCAGCTCCCTCCGCCAAGACGGGAGCCTCGGCCGGCTGACTTGGAGAACCCAAAATTCTGCCATTACCACCGTTTCGTCCACCATGCTACACACGACTGCTACCAACTGAAACGGTACATCCAAAGCCTCATCGATTCGAACGCTCTAGCCATCGATTTCGAGGAGGTAACCGTAGCAGCCAACATGGTATCCGTACAATTTGACAGCTTTCCGCCAACAGAGACTCGAGACGGTGTTATACCCATCCCTCTGGCAATGATGGAAATTGCTAATCTTTCGCCTGCTCGAGATCAAGCTGCCAATCTTGTACCTCTCACTACATCGCGAGGAGAAATTATGTGGGTCCATCCGAACTTGGTCCACGAGGTGACTCAGCCCACAACGAAGAAAAGAAGCGGAAAAGTCAGATCCTGCCGCACCGTCTCGGCAAATGAAGAAGAAGTCACGGCCGTTGTTACTCGATCTGGAGCACAATCTTAGCCCATGGCTGAGAATCCGACTGATGATCATCCGCCCACTTCTACTGATACTCCGGGACTGGCTCAGCCTTCGACGACCGACAAGCCTAAGCCGAAGGAGACTCGCTTCGACAAATCCCTCCGAAAGGAGACACCTCAGGGGCTGGAGAGGCCCTACAACTTCGACATCTTGGCACAATTGGCCAATACACCAGCCAAATTGTCCTTATACGAACTCCTAAGGCTATCAAAGGATGTCCGCACAGCTTTGAGTGATGCACTCCAAAACGTCGATACGTACTTGGCTCAGGTCAACCTCACGGGAGATAACCAACCTGCAGATCTCCAAAATAGTGCGTGTACGGGAGCGATGCCCAATATCGTCTTCTCTCCGCATGATATGCTCATCAAAACTAACCTGCACGATCCCCCATTATACTACACTGGATACATTGGCGACGTAAAGGTGGACCGAATGCATATTGATCCTGGGTCTTCCATAAGCATCATTCTGAAGGGTCTGCTACATCATCTTCGTATTCCGATGCATCGCCTGACGCCTACAAGCACCGCCATTAGCGGTTTCAATTCGGACAGGAGCTACCCAATCGGGAAGATCCATCTGAAATGCCAGATTGGCGATCTCCAATCAGAAGTCACCTGCTACGTCATAGACGCCGACACTTCTTACAATATCCTTTTGGGGCGGCCTTGGATACACGATTACATGATCGTGCCTTCCACGTTGCACCAATATTTCAAATATGTCGATAAGCATGGCTTCGTGAGGACGGAATTTGCTGATATCGATCCCTTCAAGGGGGTCGAATCTTATTACTCAGACTCCTGTCTGTATGAAAAATCAAAGAAGCACCTGGTCGAAGAAGATATGCAAGCTCATACCAAGACAGCCACAGGATCAGAAGAACCTCTAACGATCCACCTCCAGGCTCGCAAACCAGGCAATTTTGCACCCCTCACGGCCACTCTGCGTAAGGACGCAATCAGCCTCTCGGCACAGGAAGAGCAGTTGAGAATTCGGCTGCCAAGGTCCGGCCAGGTGCCGAGACCCACAACGGGGCCACTTACCATCAGACTGCCAAGAGTCGTTCAACCCCAAACGGAAAGACTCAATCCCTCCGATAGGCCACTGACAATACGCCTTCCCAAGAAAGGTCATCATCCCGATACAAGGTCTGACACTTCTAGCGAACCAGCCACCCCTCGCTCCACATCGAGTGCCAGACTGGGGGTTGCTAGTCTACCGACAACCCTACGCTCCGCTCCGTCAGTTGAACCTCTGAAGATCAAGCTGACTAGGATGCCCTCTCAATCTTCATTCACACATGGGGTAGCCGAAGAAGAACCAGAGCTAGCCAAGTATGTGGCTGCCCACACTGATGTTCCCTCCGCAGATGATGTAATCCCTCTAGAAAAGATACCTTACTTCATCAATAAAGGGTTATCTTTGAACTACACCGAGCTCAATAAGCTATGTACAATGTATGCTATGGAACACGATATAGGCACTCACCTACACACACAGGTGACAAATGTGTACACCGCTATCCAACTTACTCCAGTAGAAGACGCTTACCGAATAATCGAGGGAGGGGACCACCCAATCATCTTCGGCCGGACGAACAACCCGCATCCCCTCGCCATGGAAGAAGTCAACCTCGGGTCAGATGCTGGAAGACTGCCTCTGTATCTCTATAGCCCTCAATCCAAATATCTCATGTAGAAACAGGGGTATGATCTAGAGACAACGTCAGGACTGAACTACGGCACTGGGCGACGATTACCTTTGAAGTCGCCAGCCCCGGCGGGCAAACCACGGAACTACTATAACAAAACTCGATGCGGTTTAGGGTACGTAACGCCTACTACGACCCCTGAAAGCTCAGACGAAGAATGCGACTGGCAGTCACATTCAACCGGATCACCAACTTTCGACTCGGATACCAGCATCGGAGATGTATTCAGACAAGTCATGTCAGTCAACATGGCATTCACCGACGCTTACGAGGAAGACGAAGACATCCCCGAAATCCTTGAGCTTGAGCCATGGGCCCAACAATTGGATGCACAATAGGAAAAGCGGTTCGAACTGAGAGAACCTCCTACTGAAGATGAGGTCGTACAAGTGGATCTCGGCAGCAAATCTTCTCCAAAACCGATTTTCATCAGTAAGAGCCTAATTGACGAAGAACGGGAGTCGCTGCTAGAACTTGTCAGAGAGTACATTGATGTGTTCGCCTCGAGCTATAAAGACATACCGGGGTTAAATCCTGACATCGCTCTCCACAAACTCAATATACGGCCGGATGCAAAGCCAGTCAAGCAGCAACAGCGACGCTTCCGCCCGGGCATCATGGACGCGATCGAAGCCGAGGTTAACAAACTGATAGCCAGCGGCTTCATTCGTGAAGAGCAACATCCAGACTGGGTCGCCAACATAGTACCCGTCCTCAAGAAGAATGGGAAGATTCGAATCTGCATCGACTTCCGCAACCTGAATGAGGCGTGCCCCAAAGATGAATTCCCCCTCCCCATCACAGACATCATGATCGATAACACATGCGGCTTTGAACGTATGTCATTCATGGATGGATTCTCGGGGTACAATCAAATCAAGATGTCTCCCGATGATGAAAAGCACACATCATTCCGAACACCGATTGGCACGTACTGCTACATAGTCATGCCATTCGGTCTAAAGAATGTAGGTGCTACATATCTGCGAGCCATGAGTATCATTTTCAGAGAACATTTGTGCAAGACGGTGGAATGCTATATCGACGACATCGCCGTCAAGAGTCGTCGTAAGGAAGACCATCTTCAGGACCTGAGGACGGTATTCGACCTGATACGAGCCCACAATCTGAAGATGAACCCTACAAAATCGTTCTTGGGCGTATCCAGCGGGAAGTTCTTGGGCTTCATCATTACTGCGCAGGGTATCCATGTAGACCCCGAGAAAATAAAGGCGATCATGGAGATGGCTCCCCCGAAAAATCTCCGCAAACTTAGAGGCCTCCAAGGAAGGCTAGCTTACATCAGGAGGTTCATTTCTAAACTCTCCGGACGCTGCCGACCATTCATACACCTCATGAAGAAAGGAGTCTCATTTGTATGGGACGAGGAATGCCAGCGTGCTTTCGACAGCATCAAGGAATACTTATCAAATCCTCCAGTTTTGGTGGCCCCGGTCCCTGGAAAACTATTCCTGCTCTACGTACGAGCAATGGAACACTCCCTTGGTGCCCTGCTGGCACAAAACAACGACGCAGGCCACGAACAGGCCATATATTACCTCAGCCGAATGGTGATTGGTCCGGAACACCGATACACCGCTGTGGAGAAGGAATGCCTCGCCCTGGTGTTCGCCATTCAAAAGACGCGACACTACGTCACAGGGCAAACCATACATGTGATCTCCCGAGTCAACCCTCTCAGAGTCGTCATGACTAAACCAGGGGCACTCAGTTCTCGCCTCGCTACATGGGCAATATTGTTGTCCCCCTATCATATGATCTTCGTCCCGCAGAAGACTGTCAAGGATCAAGCCCTGGCAGACTTCTTGGCAGCCCACCCAGGATCGGAGTCATCCAGAATATATGAAGAGATCCCAAATGAGGTCGCCGATTCGAATACGGCCACCCACGATATCATATGGCGGATGTTCTTCGACGGCGCTTCAAGAACCGGACCCAAGGAAAATATTGTCGTTGGGGTCGGGGTGGTATTGATTTCTCCTACTGGGCTGGTGATCAATCGCGCCTACTCCCTCACAGAACCCTGCTCCAACAATGTGGCCGAGTATAACGCTCTGGTCATTGTCCTCCAACTCGCAAAAGAACTGGGGGTAGAATACCTTGAAGCATACGACGATTCCCAACTAATCGTCAATCAGATTCGGGGCTCGTACGAAGTCCGCCACGAAGACATGATCCTTTATCACCAAATAGCGATTGACATCATCTCGTCATTCGAGGGGTTCTTCATCGAACATGTCCCCAGACTCCGAAACATCGAAGCTGATGCCCTAGCTGGTCTTGCCGCTTCCCTAGCAGTTCCAAACTATGATCGCCAATCAGTGGATGTGATAGGCCACGAACTGGTCTATCCCAAGAACAATGTGCAATTCGTGGCAAGTTATTCCGTCCAGACGATCGATGATGCCCCAGACTGGAGACAACCATTCATCGACTTCGTCGTCTATGACATCCTCTCTGAGAACCTAAAGGAAGCTACTTCTGTCAGACGGCGTTCTCTCAGGTTCTTCTACGATACGGAGACGAAGATGTTGTATCGCCGCTCCTATGACGGATTATTACTCCGGTGCCTGTCGAATGCAGAAGCCAAAGAAGCCGTGCGAGAAGCTCATGACGGTGTCTGCGGGGCCCATCAGCCCGGCCCAAAACTACAAGATCGCCTTCGCCGAATGGGCTACTACTGGCCCACGATGGTGGCAGATGCGATAGACTATGCCAGAAAATACAAAGCTTGCCAAGTCCATGCAGACTTCATCCACCAACCATCGGAGTTTCTACATCCGACAGAGGCATCCTGGCCATTCGAAGCATGGGGAATGGATATCATTGGCCCAATCACCCCACCTTCCTCCCGAGGACATCGCTTCATACTTGCTATCACTGATTACTTCTCCAAATGGGCGAAAGCTGTCCCACTCGCAGAAGTTAAGACTCCAAACGTGATCAGCTTCCTTAAGCATAACATCATCTACCGCTTTGGATTACCCCGAAGGATCATCCATGACAATGGTCCGCAGTTTGCAAGCCACATATTCTATCGATTCTGCGATAAGCACCGCATTCAGAATGTCGCTTCGACACCGTACAACCCGGCAGCAAACGGGTTAGCAGAGGCATTCAACAAAACGATCATCAAACTTCTCAAGAAGTTTGTCTCCTCCAACAAACGTGACTGGAACGAAAAGCTCGGCGAATGCTTATGGGCTTATCGCACCACAGTTCGAACAGCCACCGGGAATACACCATTCTTCCTGGTGTACGGAAGTGAGGCGGTCCTCCCATTGGAGACTCAAATCCCCTCACTCCGCGTCGCCCTTACCTATCAATTGACAACGGATGATAACTACTGACGTCGACTACAAGAGTTGGAGGCCTTAGATGAAAAATGCCTCCTTGCTCAGCAAAGGATCGAGCTATACCAAGCACGCATCTCAGGAGCCTTCAACAAGAAGGTTAAAATCAGAACATTCCAAGTGGGCGATCTTGTGCTGGCAGTCCGAAGGCCAATAGTCATGACTCACAAAACCGCCGGCAAGTTCCAGCCAAAATGGGAAGGTCCATTTGTCATCGAGGCCGTGTTCTCCAACGGTACTTACCGCCTCGCCAAGCAGAACGGAGACTTGCTCATGTTGCCCGTCAACGGCAAGTTCCTAAAGAAATACTATGTTTAAACATCATTCTCCAGATTATCGAGTCATGTACCCCTTTAGTACCACTGAACTCTCATCCACCCTATTTCAAATCATCGAGTCATGTACCCCTTTAGTACCACTGAACTCTCATCCACCCTATTTCTAATCATCGAGTCATGTACCCCTTTAGTACCACTGAACTCTCATCCACCCTATTTCAAATCATCGAGTCATGTACCCCTTTAGTACCACTGAACTCTCATCCACCCTATTTCAAATCATCGAGTCATGTACCCTTTAGTACCACTGAACCCACAACATTTCAGATTATCGAGCCATGCACCCGCTGGTGCCGCTGAACTCTCACTCCCTCAATATTCTAAATTACCAAGTTATGTACCGGTTGGTGCCTCTGAACTTACATCTCGGTCACTCTTTCAGATAGTAATTCAAGTATAATTGTACCTCTGAACTTTCTTCCTGGAAGAGATCCTCCCTCATGATCCACTACCCGCACTCCCAGTGCACAAAAAGGGTAGTCGATCCACCAGTTTCCGAAACGACCATGTCCTCATTACCTCTGAGTCGTCTTCACTTCCACCAAAAACAAACCGCCCCCTCGCATAGAACTTCCACGTTCTCCTACCTCTGAGTCATTCTATGTACCCACTCTTCATTGAGCCCACTCCTGCCATGTCCTCATTACCTCTGAATGGGAAGGCTCCGTCGAAGAAATTGTCATATTTGCCATGTCCACATTACCTCTGAGCAAGTATGCCGGTCCTCTATCAACCTATTATCTGTACCCATAACTGGAGTAGGACAAGGATAATAGGTCCACAAATGTCCTCTGTTGACAACAAATATCCTCTGTTGACCACAAATGTCCTCTGTTGACCACAAATGTCCTTTGTTGACCACAAATATCTGCTATTTACTACGAATAGCTTCCGTGAAGTCTCCCCTGCCATGTTCTCATTACCTCTGAGCAGGAAGATTTCATGGTAAAACCTTCACGTTTGCCATGTCATCATAACCTCTGAGCAAATGTGATTGGTTTCCTTTTATCCCATTATCCGTATCCTGAACCAGGGTACGCCAAGGATAATGGGTCCACAAATATCCCCTGCTAAGCTTCTTAGCATAAATCTACCATCTTACCATGCCCCGGGAGCCCAGCTGCTCTACGGCATTCCTTCCCCCAATACCAAGAACACCCATGACTACTTTGCCATGGCTACTCCAAACATCCAAACTTGTTATCCGTACCTAAAACCAAGGTACGCCTAGGATAACGGGTCCACAAATAAATCCCCCAGCAAGTCCGGTTCCATAAACACCGCAAGTACAAGAAAGAAAAGATGAGTTGAGACATGCTCATTTATTCAAAAATCAAAGGGCTACATCAGCGGGGATCACATCCCTTAAAAAAATTAAAAAAAAAAGAAGAAGACAGAGCGCGGATCACTGCTCTGGAGCACATAACGCCGTGAGACGGTCCTTTATCAAGGCAACCGACCGCTCAAGCCTCTGTTTGGCTTGACGCTCCGCCTCCTGGTTCAGCACCGCCGCATCCTCCAGATGAGCATGGGCTTGCCAGTTGTCCTCAAACTTCTTGAAGGCCCGCTCCAGGTTGACAGAAGATCGGGAAACCCTCTCGGCCTCCCGAGCGATCGACTCCTGTTCTGCATGAGCAGCCTCCCGCTCTGACTCTAAGAAGGCCAACTCCTTCTAGAGTGCGAGAATCTGCTCCTTCGTGTCAGCTATTCCACGAGAGGCAGATTCTTCCCGGGCCCTACAAGCCTGACTCCGACGACCCAGTCGGTCATAGGAGACGAAGAACTTGTCAAGGTCCCCCTGCACAGCCGGCCCGGCAGTTTCTCGAGCGAGCTTGATCCTGTCCCGAGTAGCAACCAGGAAGCCCCGCTCCCGTTCAATCGCAGCAGGCAAGCCAGCCTGTCGTACTGCCAGCAGTTGGTCACAAGCTGGTCAGCCTCTGTCAACTTAGGTTCCAGGAGCGCGGCTAACCCCACCCCGCCAGAAAGACCCTTCAGAGTGTCGATTTGACCCCGAGCGCCCCGCAGAGACAGAGAAAAAGGGATCCACCGTTCCACGGCAACGTTTACACCCCTCCCTAAGTGACGATAGAAGCTGTCAACCACATCCTGCGTCACCTCATTCAGAGCCTCCGAGGAAGCCGATGTCAACAGAAGTGTGGCTGGCAGCGCGGAAGAAGATGCGACAGAATCTGCCGCTCCTGCCACAAGAGAAACCAACTCTGTATGGAAGGACGCTTGAACATCGGCCAATTCCTCCTCAGCGGCCCGCAGAATTTGGATGCTCGGCAGGGTCGAGAGGTCGATCTCCGGAGCCGTATAAGCAGCCGAAGACGAGGCCGGGGCCAGCACCAACTCCATCCCCATCTGCCCAGAGCTGGCAGGATGTCCCTCAACATGCGATGACGAAGGAGAGAAAACGCTCCTTTCACCCAGATCACGGCAGACCGGGCCTTCTCCGAGAACATCTGCAGCGGGAGAAAAAGGGTCAGGACCTGCAGGGCCAAGGAAATCATGAATCGACTTGACCCTAAGGATATGTTAATAGAGCAAATAAGCCCCCTCGGTGGTCAATATGTGGCTCAGCTTACCAGTGGAGGAGTGTGGAGGCTGGGGTTCGCCTACAGCCATCACAACCTCTTTTCCAACAGCCTCCGAGTCAGGAACAATAGACTCACCCGCCCTTGCATCCTCAGGAGGAGATGCACCAAAAATGGCGTCGTCTTGCTGAAGTTCAGGAATCTCGAAGACGGGCCCAGGGAAACTTTCGTCACCCCGGACTGGGGCCTCAGCAGCTTGGGAGTCCTCAGCCGCTGCTGAGAGAGCCCCCGCAGAGAGAACCGCGGCACACATGTCGCTAATCAGAGCAGCAAGGGCCGGATCAACTACTGGGGCAGTAGATGGTTCAGGAGAGCCTGGTTCGTCAGACACCTACAAAGAAAAATGATCAAGTCATATCTTCAAGAGGAAAGAAAACCGCAACAAAGATATAACTCCGACTTAGTCTTACCTCCGGAGTAGCGTCTGTACATTCACCCTTCTCGGTGATAAGTGATCCACGAGACCTAATAGCGGCTCTCTTCACAGAAAAGGTCGCTCCACTCTCAGAAGACTCGGGTCTAACCCGTTTACGCGAGGGACCAGACACGGCTGAAGGTTGTTCTTCTCTCACTACTCCCTCTTGCGTAGTAAGCAACAGATCTTCCGCCGGGTCGTCAGGTGTGGGAAGCGGTTGATCCGCTACTTCTTCACCCCCACCAGAGAGGGAGCCTTCTCTGTCATTATCATCCTCATCCTCAGCCGACTCGGAAGGTTCTGATTCAGGGAGGGGGACCTGGAGCGCCAGTTGCTTTCTAGCCTTAGCCCCTTTGGGCTTCTCCTCTAAGCCTGTACCCACGATGAAACTGGTACTCGGATCAAAGTTAACAGGAGGCTTGTTCGCCATAACGTGATACAAAGCAGCCACGTACAAAATTTCCTTCGGCACCTTAGCATCGGGAACCGAGAAGCTGACCCGAGTATGATAAGCGTCGTAATAATTCCACGCTCGGACGCCGTCAAGAATGCTGCCTTCAAAACCCAAACAAGGGTTGGGACAATCAAGGAACAACTGGCTATAACCAAACTGGCGGAAAAACCTGCTAGGTAGGTAAGGTTCCAAATACATATTATCTCGGTTGCGATAAACCAGATGCGCGGGGCGGATATTGCGCAACCAAGCAAGCATATCCGGAGACAGAAAATGAGAAGGTCCAGTACCATCAAGGTGTACCTTCCTCACTTCCTCATCAGAAAAAGGAGGAACAGACACAAAGAGGTCACACCCATCCACTCTCACCAGCGCCCTTCGACAAGCTGGCATAGTGTTGTATTCCCAAGACCGGTTATGGCATTTAAAGAGGAAAGCATCTTCGGCTGTAGCATCTTCCGCTACCCCAGGTCCCAGCAAAGACTTGTAGTGCATCGCCAACCACCCCATCAGGTAGTGGAAGGGCAGTTCTACGCGCTCAAAATCCAAAGTCTTCTTGCGAGCAATGACCTTGGACGAGAATGTTCGCAGACCACGGTGTATGCTGCACACCATAGCAGGAAGGAGGGCCAGCCTAACTCCGAATACTAGTTTAACGGCAGGGAGGATGAAATGACGACCAATCCGCTCGATAGAACCCGCTCCTCCCGAGACTACGCAGTTCCGTAGCCATATCATTAAAAATCCAGCCAGAAGCGCCTTCTCCGACATCTGTATGGTCCCATAGTGAAAATAACTAAGAGAGTCAGCTTGAATCCCGAATATATCGCTCTTGGATCGCGACTTCTTGACACATGACATCAGATCCCTTACCTCTGCATGCGTTCGAGGGGCTCGGGGAGTAACTTCGCCAGAAGGATCAACTCTAAAAAGATAATTAATCCAGGATGTGGTATGGGGAGCGGTCCCCTCGGAGCTATCCGTCGTTTTTATAGCCATCTGATGACAAGCACTATGGTGGCACAACAACTCCCGATACACCGCAACAGAACCCGGGAGTTGCCTGTCCAAAGCCTCGAACTCCTCATTCGACGGGGTATACACCTCGAAAGGCTCATTCCCCCATGGAAGTTTAGAGACAGTATACATCTCGTGAAGAGCAAGCCCCAGCTCCCCTACTGGTGCAAAGAACGTCCCCGTTAGCCGACCATACATCTCCAAGAGTGCTACGAACAGTGGTTTATTAATGGAAAGCCCGTGACATGTGCCCCGAATGGCATGGTAAAGCCCCACCTCCCGCAAGAATGTTCCATAGGTCTGCAAAACCCAAGTAGTCAACTGGGCCTACGTAGAGGTGGGGTTTATCCAGTTCGGCAGTGCCAGCCTACCAACAGGATAAGACCTCTTACGAACAAGCCGATTCAGGAAAGTATCAGCTTGAGTAAGTGTGAAGTCGGGACCGTATACATTCATGAAAGAGCCCGGGGCCAGACCCATCATATACCGGAGGACGGAATCCTTACCCGCATACGCTGACCGCATATTCGGATTATAATAGATGTTGCCCATCAACATCCCTAATTGAGTGGGAGTTAAGTTACACACCATCTTCCGGTCCAGCAATACCATATTGAACCATGACAAAGGATAATGATGTTCCATGAGAGGAATATGGATTGCCACCCCATCCAAAGAAAAATCCCAGTTCTCGGAAATCTCTAAAACTCGAGGATTCTTGATGATTAAAGCATCACCGAAAAGGAACAAAGGCTTCAGGTATTTTCCATCCAGCTTCCCAGTATTCATCATGGAACGGAGGTAATAGAGGGTCTGATCCTCAATTGCCTTCAACCTCTCCGAAGGCTCATCAGTAGGGAATTGATTCAACACATGCTTAATTAAGTCGTCAAGACGCATGCCCAAGGCGAATTGATTCGAACCCACTATAAGCTCCACAGCAGGATTTACGGGCAGATTCACTGGAGAAAGACGAAAGAAACGAGGTTAGGAGATAGTCAAAAAACAGAAGCATTGAAAAGATCATCTGAGTCTATGCTGCTCGGGTTGTCATAGCCTCATGCGGCTCAGCATTAGATACGTCCATGCGGTTCGGTACATCATAGCCTCATGCGGCTCCGAGTTAGCCGAGTCCATACAACTCAAATTCAGACGAGCTTATAGACCCATGCGGTTCAGGCTAAGCACGCCTACGAAGCCAGACTCATACGAGCGGATGCGGATGTAAGCAAGCGAGTTTATGCGGTTCAAAAAAGTGAGCAACGCTTATGCGGCCCAAATCGAAAACACATATGCGGCTCAGATCGAGTATAACAAGCTCATGCGGCCCCATAGGACGAAGGGTTCATGCGGTCACATCGATAAGCCCCATACATACGGCTTGTGCATAAAGTATGCAGCAGAGCCATGGCAACAGTTAGGGTTTCTAGACGACCCTTACCAGCGATAGGCGGGTGAACGTCGGGATGAATAGAACGCACAGCAGCCGACGGAGGAGTAACCACGTTCGTCGCTGCAGTCGTCGTAGAAGCAACCGCCTTACCCTTCGCGGCCTTCGAAGCAGCAGCTTTCTTGGAAGCCATTGTCGATCGTTGAAGGAAGAAGACGAAGAACAAAGTCGGCAATAGAGAATTCGAGCAAAGAGAGAAGGTAAAGAAACCCCCAAGAAACTAAATGACTCTTATTTATAGGCGAAAGAGACCCATAAAAACAAACAGATGCCTCGGATTACGTGCCTCCTCAAAAGATAAAGGTAAAATGCTTCGGTCAAGGAAAAACCGACCCTTGGGATCCTCCCCCAAAAGGCGGCATTAATTCAAATCAAGGGCACTTAATGAAGATTTGCACACGTGGTCAGGACGCGTGGTAAAGAGCCTATGCGGCCAGATGAATCTATACGGCTGAGACACTTATGCAGCTAGGAAGCTCAGGCAGACAGAACATCTTATGCGACATGAACGGGGCCATGCTTCTTATTCAAAGTATTTCAATTTTACAAAATTGAAACTTTGAATGGGGTCCTGTAGAAGCATAGAAAATATCAGAATAATGGCCCATACGGCTCCGGATACGAAGCCCATGCGGCTCATATGGGAGCTGTCTTACACGGTTCAAAGGAAGACTCTCAGTCTCATGCGGCTCGAGAGTGTATGCGGATCAGCAGGAATATACGGCTCGATCGATGCCACGTGTCCCCTTGTGATCCTTCCCTACAGCTGGCCCTTTGAATAGTGGCCTCATTTAATGCTCTGACATGATTTGACGACTGTGGCGGCTCTGGCATAAAGTGTCATAATGGCTCTGCCATAATGACAGACTCTTCGGGAAAAGAAGAAGATCTCTGACCCGATCCGTCAGAAATCCTGGGTTGCCACGTGGCAAAACTCATAGAGAACAGCTCCATGCGGCTCACTGAGAAGTCACCCTACATGACTAGCAGAAATCAGCTATATGCGGCCCACTGAGAGCTCAGTACCTGCGGCTCAATACAACGCTAGCTCATGCGGCTCGCAAAGACTGCATATGCGGTTCATTGAGTGTTCGTTCCCTGCGGCTCGATGAAGCATTGTTCTATGCGGCTCACGAAGAGTATCTTCCTGCGGTTCAATTGTTGCCCATCCTATACGGCTCTGGCAGGACCCACAATCAAAATACGTGGCATCGGATCAATCAAGGATTTAACCGAATCCCAACAAGTATATTTGACATCATCGTCATAATTACTAAGATCAGGACATATCATTTATTATCAAGCTAATGGGACACGTGGCGAGCAATCAGACATTGGCGTAATCAATCATGAAGATTTAAAGCAGTTAGTATTAATTGCTCACAAGATACGGTGCTATCCGCATTAATGGCCTAGATTTGTTGTAATCAGGATCAAAGGTTCAGATAGATCGAAGGAGCGCCGACATTCCAAACAAATGATCATTAGCAAACCCTAATGATCATACCCCACTCCTATAAATAGCCAGCATCATTCCCTTGCAAAAAAAACACGGGCAACTAGAAAAAAAAAGAGAGAGACAGATATACAGAGAGAGTTCCCCTCTTTTCGATAACCACAGAGAAAGAGAGAAGCCAGGAGAGCAACACGAGGAGAGCAAGAAGAGCATTCCTTCGTCCACGCCAAGCAGATCTTCTCCGAGCCAAGATTGCATACCGATCGTCCAAGGAGTAAGGCAGGGCTGCCGTCGCCTTTCCGAGCCTCTATCGTCCCCTTCCAGAATCTAAAATAAACAATTATACTTAGACTGCTGTACCTAGGTTTTCGTCCCTAGGCTTTTTTTGTACAAGCGAGTTTGTATTGTGAGTCTAAGTTCAGTCCTTCCATAAAACTGTTATGTACTTTTACAATCAATGGCAAACAGCCCTATCTAATAACGTTAAAGCCTTGTCAAAAAAGTTGACTGTCTGAAAGCTAGACGGAGTGTTGGATTTTCTTGGAATCAAATCCAACGAAGTGGTTGATATCACGGGGATACTGCCTAAAGAGAAGGAAGACACAAATGCTCGTCCTACTACTAGTTTTCCACGAAAGGGTCCATATTGTGGCCATAATAGTGGGTTCCCTCACAAGGAATACTGCAACGACAACAACGATGATGATTCGAGAATGAGGGATCCCATTATTAGGCCCCCAAACCATCTATACAAATCAACAACGACGGGGCCATGCATACCAATGACAGGGCCAAGGTGACTATGAAGGAGGATGTGGTTTCAAAATGAAGATGGATCTTCCATTTTTTAAAGGTCGACTACAAATTAAAGACTTTCTTGATTAGCTCATAGAAGTAGAATGCTTCTTTGGGTACATGAACATCCCTGAAGAGAGGCAAGTTTACCTCATAGCTTATAGACTCAAGCGTGGCACCTTTGCTTGGCGGGAACAACTCAAGCACATCCGTACGAGAGTCGACAAAGCTCCTGTACGGAGTTGGCCCAAGACGCGACGACTGCTATGACAAAGATTTCTACCTCCATATTATTAGCAGATTCTCTTTCGTTGATATCAAAATTGTGCACAAGGTGTACGACATGTAGTCGACTACACTGAAGAATTCTTCAAACTCTCGTTCCTGTAACGACATGTACGAAACAGATCTCCAACAAGTGACCCATTTTCTTGACGGCCTAAGGAAAGATATCATGATCAACTATACCTGTAGAATATATGCACACATAGTCAAGCAATCACCTTTGTAGAAAAGGTAGAATAATAGATTGAGAAGTTTAAGAGTCCACAGTGTAATGCCCACTCCTACTATACGTAGGACTAGAAATACATAACATGCCAGTTGTATATATACGCAAACTACTCCAATATATGGAACCTACGAATACACATATAAGCTTTATTATATGAACTCCCGTTCATTACAATATTTCATGGTTACATGCAATATCTATATCTCATCCGCAATAACAAATAAAGGAAATAATCACTCAAATATATTTACTGAAAAATAGAATAAAATATCTTTCGATGGAGAGAAATCCACTACCAAATGTTAAATAAAGAAATAAATAAAGTAACTAAATAGTCCATCAGCTGAAAGAATCAAAGGTCTTCAGAAGGTAAGACCTCTTCGATGGAGAAAGAAGAATTCGAACTTGGCCCGTACTCCTACGAAAAATCTAAATCGTCTATACCTGGAGAGATCACCATGTCCTTAGAGGGACATAACAAAATACATATAGCATGGAATTATATACAGAATAAAAATAAGGACTAAAATAGGGCACTTAACCATTCTATATGATACATGCACTTTTGAAGGCAACGTTCCAAGCATGGGCTCTCTGAACAAACAAAAATAAGTAAAGGATGGCAGTAAGTAGCGCTCATCCAAGTCACTATCGGCCGACGGGTGCATAAAAGTGTATAAAAGTAAATAGTAGCCCCTACACCTAATAGTTGTCTCCTCTACCATGATATTATACATGGGTCATCTCTGCATCACATAAACATGCGTTGCCACTATAACACAGTTTTATCCTTAATATCTGCTAAGTATTCTAACATACAAATCTATTATAAGTTATATCCTAACGCAAGACCTGTACGTACGAATGTATGGTTGGTACGCAAGTCCGAATCTATATGCGACTCACGATTTTGTAGCACACACGTGTCTAGGCCAATGAATACGGCACAAATAAAGGATAGTCTCTTAACTCTAAGTCAATGTACATAGTATAATAAAAAAGATGACTAAAATAGTCATTTGTACCTTATTAGTTTTTAAAAGTAAGTGAATAAATAAATAATATAAATTTAATATGCAGACATAATTTTAAATAATCAAAAATTAAAGCAATATATACTTGCCTGGTGGTGGTGTAATGATTTGACGACGTCTCGAAGGCGAACACACCAAGTCAACAAAAGTTGCAAAGATGGAATCTCCAAGAACGTCTCTGGATGCTGAAATAGACATCACTAGTGTTTTCGAAATGAAAATTTGCTACGATGCACAACCCATAAGTCCAATTCTGGACACGAGGGCAAAAAGATAATTTTAGGTCAAAACGATGTCCGCTTGTACCTGCTTTGTACCAAAAAATGTACCAAATCTTATGGTCTCTACAGTCAATGAACAATATGTTTACAAGTCCAATTTTTTGATTCAAACTCAATGGTATGTCCTATTTTGGATTTCAATAAGCCATGCACAAAATTGCCCATTGAATCGGATCATGGGCCTGCGAAACGACGATCCGGTCAATTGGCTCAAAATCGGACCAAACTTAGTTCATAGGACCAGAAAAATGATACGAGTCCAATGCACAAAGTAATTGAGAATTTTGCAAAATCATCGATAGGGTGTTCTTCAAAGGATACAGATCGAATTCGTCGTCACACACAACCAATTTGAATTTCGTTAATGCCCACACGTCCGCAAAGTCTGTATGCACCTTTCGATGCCCTCAATTTACGACCAAGTCGTTCGATTTGTCGGGACGGACCACATATCAGTATTTTTCAGTATTTTAAAAACTATTTTTATGATATTAAACTATAAAAATAACTAAATAAAATCGAACCAACTGTATCTTTTCGATGCTGGTAAAGTATACTACCAATCTGTTCAAGTAGGTTTGTAAATTATATGATATTCTGTCATAAATGGCCTTCCAATGGAGGTGTTAGACTGGTTTTGTATTCTGTTTTCAAAACTCAAAACTGAGTTTTTTTTTGAGTTTTTGATCTCGATTTTTTCTGAGGTTTTCTACGATTTAAACTAAACTAATTATGGGGTTTGAAAAGGTATAGGTTATGAACATACTAACAGAATTTGATCGAAAAAATATATCAAGAAGGCGGTAAAATTTCTTCGTAAAGTGGAGGTCTCACCTACTATGCTCTGTCTGCTGTTGTTGTAGGCCATCGGTGACACTCCGGCATCTCTCTAGCCGATCTCAGATAGCCGAGGCATGCGCAAGGTATCTGTGAAGCATGGGGAATTACTGGTTCGTGTTCGCGAGAGTTTTTAGTTAGAGTTTTTGAAAAAAATCAAAAAATATTTCAATATATATAGCGATCTTCCCAAGTGATTTACACTCAGATTTGAATTCGATATAGGCGAGGATTTGGGTTAATCTTGTAGACAGTAGGGTTAAGACAACAAGAGAAATGATTGGAAACAAATTAGTTTAAATTTGGGGTCATCTCGATCAATGATTTAAATAGAGTTTGACTCTGATCTCTGGGATCGGGTTCACTCAAATTAGGAAGATGAACAGTGCTTCATACTGTTGTAGCACCCCAATCCTAAAATATATAGGACCATGAGAACATATATATGCCAGCTACATATCGAGAGGACACCCGCCTAGCTCAAATACGTATAAGCTGTCTTGGTGTTCTAATTTTATTTATCATTCACTATTACATATATATCTCAATCCACAAGATAAGTAACATCAAGAATGAACAATATTTGTCATGGACTACAGTCCAATAACATATATGTTCGATTAGACCCGAAGAACGATATAAATCTACAAAATAAGACTAAATAACAAAATAAAATAATGAATAAATATAAAAGCACGATAAAATACCTGAGTCGGATATAGCCATAACTCCATAATCAGCGGATCAGCTTTGCTTGAATAACTACATAGAAATAACACCAGGGCCTCAGGTGACATAATAAGGTACAAAAAATGCCAATGTAATATTAAAAATAAATGAACAAAGGGTATCTACTACAACCAGTCTATGGATAAATATGTAGATATGTAGTTGAGGAAAATCCTAATAGCAGGCCCAGCCGTACATGAAATTACCAATGACATCGTGCTGTGATACCGATGGGCGAGCAATCAATCAATAACATGGCTCTGCTACAGAGACCATGACCACAAGTATAATAACCAAGTCCTAAGTGTGGTTGCATGATCAGCAGTCTAGACGGCCGGGTATTTTGGTAGAGTCATCCCCTCCCCATGCTCTAAAACTATCTAGTCAAGTCATGTATGAATCATGTAACTGTAATAAGTCATGCGAGCTAGTACTACATGCTATCATAGAGTCCATAGCCACGAATAATTCATGTCAGACTCTGTATCATATCATTATCAACTATCATGTCCGTGTTCTATGGTCCATCGTGTCAATGAACACGAATATAATATATCGTAATGCTTAGGGTTGATACCCGATATCAATATACTGACATCGGCACCCGAGTAACCCTCATACGCTGAGTACAAACTGATCCTACATCCACAACATCTATAAAAAGAAATAATATACAATAATAATGAACAAATAACAATAATAAACTGGAACATTGGCAAGGTACACTTGCGTATAACCTCTGTTTGCGTGTTTTTCTGATCAACTCCAAAGTCCTCTCTACTTCCATCACGTACGTCTATAGTAAATATTCTACAATTAATAACACACTAATAACTTACTATATATGGACTTACCATATATCGACCTTAATGATATATTTATACCAAAACTAGTCATAATGACTACTCTATTTAATATAACATATATAGTATTAAATCTACCTATAAAAGTAATATATTATTAACATAAACTTATCACTTTTAATTCTAGAAAATATTTATAAATATTTTGTACATTGTATTCATAGAAAAATATGTGTACAAGTCTTGTATTGATTTATGATACCAGATGAAATACTGTGCTGCAATTTTCCAAACCCTTAGGGTTTTGTCTTCTCTAGCGATTCCTTTCCAAACCCTTAGGGTTTGCGCCGCCTGCCGCTGTTAGGTCTCTGGGTCTAGCCGCTCCTACCTCCACCATCTTTCCTTCCTCCCTCTCGTCCACGCTGGTCATCTCCCGCTCCCTTCCTTCCACTTTCCCCCTCTCATGGCCACCTACAGAGATGTTGTTGAACAAACGGCGGCTCTCTTCAATCTACAAGGTCCGGCGTCGGCCGTCTCCCTCTCTGTGAGAGAGAGCCATGTGGCGGACCACTGGGCTGCCACCGTTGCCATCAAACCCCTCTCCCTCCGTCGATTCTCGAGCCCCTCCCTTGGTTCCATCCTCCCTAAACTATGGAAAACCTCTGACCAAATCCAGGTTACGGATCTGGATATAGACGCCGGGACTTTCCTGGTGCGGTTGGAGTCTGCGACGGTGGTGGATCGCATCTTTCTCGATGCTCTATGGAGTATCAATGATGATCTCCTCGCTATTGAAAGGGGTGATCCTGGGAAACTCTCGGAGGAGTATCGATTCCAATTTGTTGATTTCTGGATTCAACTCCATCGCTTGCCACCAAAATTTCTGAACTTCAAGGCTATTACCAGAATTACTGAAGGCATTGGTTCTCCTAGACTATGCTCTTTGCCAGATGAAGCGAAGTGGAAGACTTTCGCTAGGATTAAAATCCTGATTGATATTTCTAAGCCGCTGAAGAAAGAAATCTCCACTCTGATTGATGGGCAATCGATAGGCTCGGTCCCTATCAAATATGAACGCTTGCCCAGGCTTTGCACCTTCTGTACGAAGGTTGGCCACTCGATAAACATCTGCTCGGAAAGAGAGTCTTTTACCTTTCTTATTGGAGATGATTGGTCGGACGCTGAGAAGGAGAGGATTGCAGTCTTACTGCAACCTAGAATCAGAGAGGAAGATTACAGGGCAGTCCTGCATCGATCATTGGATCGTCATTTTATGGAGGATGCTGCGAAAGGATCCAGAGTTGGTATATCCCCTCAGTATCAATCAAGGGCTAATTCTCCTCATACTCATCCTCCTACTAGGCCCACAGATGTCAGAGATCATGGTAACTCCCCTCCTTCTTGCCCTCAGGCTTCTAAGTATACCCTCCATCTCAGGCACCCAGATCCCCTAGTCGATCTACCACTGGCCATCTTAAACAGGGGAATTACCCCCCTAGATTTTTTATCAGGAAAGTATCCCCAGGTTACTGTCCCAGTTCCCCCTCTTACCCAATTCTCCCCCCCATCGATCTCTCCATTTCCTATCCATGCTAATACTGTGGTTGATATTGGGCTGGACCCTATGGACAGCGACCATATAGAGAGTAATTCTGGGGTATTGGAATTATGGGGTAGCACTCCCCCACACCAAGGGAACCAATCTGCACATTGTGAGGAGTCATCCTGTGGGTCTCACTTCTACGAAATACTCCAAACCATTCCATTTGATAAAACCATGTCACCATCTCCTTGTACTGATCACTTCCCTCATGCTACGATTCCAAGTTTTAATTCTCCTATCATCAAACTTCCCCCGTCACCCACCCCATCTCCCCAGAAGATTCCTTATACCCGAAAACTAACTTGGAAGCGCAGGGCCCGTATGAGTCAAGCTGCACCCTTCTCTCCTGTTGATCCTTCCCTAAAATCAAAAAAGCGTTTACCCCTACTATCATTAACCCTAGAGCTGCGAAACGATTGGATGATTCACTCCTCTTTCATTCCCTAGATATTTCTGACACGGCGGCTGTCGTCAAACAACCGCTTCATCAATGTTAGTGTTCTACTGGAACTGTCGTGGGCCGAGGAATGCCACGACAGTCCAGACACTCCGCTCATTCCTCTTCGCAACCCACCCCTCTATATTCTTCCTTTCTGAAACTCTCTTCTCTCCTCAATATTCCTTTCAAATCCTGCCTTCGTTAGGTTTTCCAAACACTCACTCGGTCCCCCCGACTGGCCGATCAGGTGGCCTTTGGCTAGGCTGGACTGCGGGCATTAATGCCTCAGTTTGTTTCTCCTCTCCCAACCTTATTATTCTCTCTGTCAAAAAAGATGATGATACACCTATCTGGAATCTTCTGTGTGTATATGACTGCCCACGAAAGAAGGATCGCCCTCTGCTTTGGGATCCTATTAAGACACTGTTAGACTCTTTCTCTATTCCCTGGTGCTGCATTGGTGACTTCAACGCCATTACTTCTGCTGAAGATAAATTTGGAGGCCGGGGTTTTGACAGACATTCAAATTCCTCCTTTCTTCAAATGATTAACCAATGCGGGCTTATTGATCTTGGATGTATTAGCCCAGCGTTTACGTGGTCTAATGGCCGAAATTTATCTCACATCATCCAGGAAAGACTGGATCGTGCTATGGCGAATGGTGATTGGTGCAGTATGTTCCCATTCTCTACTGTTCACACTCTTCCCAGATACAACAGTGATCATGCACCAATATTGCTCAACACCAATAACCGTTCTCAGAGGAAAAAGCGACCCCTTCGCTTTGAGAGCTTCTGGCTCCAACATGATAAGTATTCTGATATCCTTTCTACCACTTGGTCGGCTGCCAAATCTGTTCCTGGTGCTAATTTCATGTGTAATATAAACTTTCTTATGAGTAAACTTCACAGGTGGGGTCGGGGTTCTTTCAATGCTATTAAATTCCGTATCAACACCCTTCAAGACCAGCTACTGGCCATTCAGAAGAATATGCCAACATCTTCTCTTATGCTTGATGAGAGAGATGTTGTAAAGGATCTTAATGGGCTCCTCATGCTTGAAGAAGCCTACTGGTGCCAACGGGCTCGATGTAAATAGATTATTGAAGGTGACAGATGTACCAAATATTTTCATGTCAAAGCTTCGATCAGGAGAAAACGGAATGACACCCGTTCGATCCAACTTCCCAGTGGAGTTTGGACCTCTGAACCTGAGGTAATCTCTTCTTCTATCATTAATCATTTCTCCTCTCTCCTTGGTACGGATGACTCTACTCCTATGGATCCGAATTTTGGGTTTTCTACCAATGTTTTATCAGGAGAGGAGTCTATTGCTTTGGGCTTGATTCCTGATCATTCGAAAATTGAACAAATTGTGCGGAGTATGGAAGCTCTCAAGGATCCTGGCCCTAATGGGTTTCCCGCTTTATTCTATCAAAAATGTTGGCCAGTGATTGGGAAGGACCTTGTTGTTGCTATGCAGGATTTCTTTACAAAGGGTAAACTTAACAGGGGTATGAATCACACCCATATTGCACTGATTCCAAAATGTGATACTCCTAAAACTGCTGCGAATTTTAGGCCTATTGCCCTGTGCAATGTGTCATACAAAATTATTACCAAAATACTTGCTTTTAGGCTGCGTCCTTTAATGGACAAATTAATATCCCCATTCCAAACTGTATTTGTTCCTGGTAGACAGATTTCTGACAATTGTGTTATTGCCCATGAGATTTTCCATGCTATGAATAGTCGCTCAAGGAAAAGCAAAACTTTTGCTATGAAGATTTTTATGGCTAAGGCTTATGATCGTCTCTCTTGGCATTTTATTAAATCTGTGTTGAACGGATTGGGGATTCGTGATCACTCCAATGAACTCATTATGGAGTGCATTACCACTCCTAGTTTTTCAATCCTGATAAATGGCTCCCCGGAACGTTGGTTCTATGCAAAACGTGGGATTAGGCAAGACTGCCCCCTTTCTCCGTTCCTGTTCATTCTATGGTCAGAAGTTCTATGACAATTATTTTTTCAATTTGAACAAGAAGATCTCTATAAAGGTATGCGTATCAACCGTTATACTCCCCCTATATCTCACCTCCTGTTTGCAGATGATATTCTTGTATTTGGCCGTGCTGCTTCAAACTCTATTTTGAGTGTTCAAAGAATTCTCGAGAGATTCTCTGCATGGTCTGGACAAATGATCAATTTCGGGAAATTGAGCATTCGTTTCAGCCATAGTGTCCCTCCCCAGGAACGCAGAGAGCTCTCCAACATACTTCAACTCTCACCTATGCGCAGCTGTGACAAGTATCTGGGACATCCTCTTCTCCTTCCAAAATCCAGGCTTAGTACTTACAATAATCTCATGGAGAAACTCTCTTCTTGCCTCAAGGGATGGAAATCGAAACTGCTCTCTCATGCGGGGCGTACTGTCCTGATCAAATCCACCTTGGGGTCCATTCCTATATATTCTATGTCTTCTTATATAATTCCCAAAGGCATATGTAATTCTATTGATCGGCAGTACAGGGATTTTTGGTGGGGCCATGATGACGTGAACAGGACTATGCACCACATTGCCTGGAGGAAATTTGTGTTACCCAGGAAGGAAGGCGGCCTGGGGCTTCGTAATTCCCGCTGGGTTAATGAAGCTCTTATTGGCAAGCTTTTGTGGAGGCTCATCACCAATCCACACCAACTCTGGGCCCAGGTTCTTATTGGCACTTATCTTCAAAATCGATCTATTTGGCACATTACTAAATGCAGGAGTGCTTCCCCTACTTGGGCCAGTATACTTTACGTGCGTTGCCATCTGGAAGGAAAAATTCTTTGGAAGGTGGGTAGAGGCTGGATACACATATTCAATGAGCCTTGGGTCCCTGGCTTACCTGGGTTCAGGGTTAGTGCCATCACTGGCAATATACCCAAACCCAGACTTGTCCGAGAACTCATGGAATCTACTGGCCATAACTGGAATACTCCCCTGATTAACTCTCTATTTCCTCCCTGGGAAGCGAAGGCTATCACTGCTATCAATCTCAAGGCGGGAGAGGATGCTGACAAACTCATTTGGACGAGCTCCAAATCGGGTGAGTTCTCGCCAAAATCTTTATACGAATCTATCCGCTGTGGATTCCCTTCTTGCTCGGCTAGGTCTGGATCAAATCTTAAGTGGGAGCGTCTCTGGAAGTTACCAAACACTTTCCCTCACATCCTGAAGTTCATTTGGCATTTGTGGCACAATGGGCTTCCTCTGTTCTCTGTCACCAGCAAGAGAAATACACAGGTTAGTCCTATGTGTCCATTTTGTCAACTCCATGAGGAAACTGCGGATCATCTATTCTTACATTGCAGTATTGCCAGGGAGGCTTGGTTCTTAAGCCCCCTGGGGATGCGTACGGATGATTGTGGTAGCCTTCATTCCCTATTGCTTTCCTGGTTGAACGATAATTATGTTTGTGATGTTGTCCGGATGGGGGCTTCGATCTTATGGGCCATTTGGAAATCTAGAGGGGACTGTGTTTTTCGGAAACTTGCCCCCTGCCCCCAGAAAATTATCAAACATGCCTTGAGTCTTCTCTCGATGCATACTGAGGAGCTCCATATAAATCAAATGAGTTTAGCAAACTGAGGCTTGAGGCCAATGATGTTGCTACTTGGCAGGCGCCTCCCATTGGATCTATTAAGATCAATATTGATGGGGCGACATCCCCGACAGGTTATGCTGCAGCTGCGGTTGCTAGGGATGCAATGGGTTCTTTTATTGCGGCTGAGCCGAAGCATTTCGTCTATCACAATCCGGCTGATCAGAGCCTCCAAGCTGAGTTGGAGGCTATTCATGTTGGGCTTGGTTTAGCTCGAGATCTGACTGAATGCAATATCTGTATTGAAGGAGACTCTATGGTGGCTTACAAGATCCTCAATGGGGAATCTCGTCTCATCCTATGGAGACTTTCGGATTTGGTTAAAGACATCCAAAAGAAACTAGCTGATTTCTATTCTATCAAGCTATCATTTGTAAGAAGAAGAGGTAATAATGTCGCCCATATTTTAGCTGGGCAAGCTCGGATAAATTTTTCTTCTGAGAAATTCTCTTCTCCTCCTCCTTGTATTGTGTAGGCCCTATTTTAGGACTGCTCTCGGGATGTAAACACTTCTTTTTGATTATTTAAGTGGTTTGTTTTCCCTTAGAAAAAAGTCTTGTATTGATTCTACATCAATATGCATAGACTTGTTCCACGGTTTGGCTCTCGAAATGACAAATTCTTAACAAATATTAATTCTGGAAAAATACTGTTAATTATGTAAAAATAGTTTTTTCTTATCAAAAATGAATAACAATTATTTTGGTAATGGTATACGAATTTCAAATCAATTGGACACGTAGAACTCATGAATTTTGGTGTTTTGATATTGCGATAAAATGTCCAAATTTTTATTCAATAGTAAAAGGAACCAAAATGCTGCAAAAGTATATGCATTGGAAATCTTAGGAAGTCTAGTTTCTTACAAAAAATATACGGAAGGTCAAAGTGGCCCGAAAGTGGATAAAAATTGGCTCGTAACATAACTGGTCTGTTCTGGACACCTTTACATAGAACGGACGTCCCAACCAAACAGTTTGGAATTGTGTGGATGGCTAATCGGACATGAAAATAGACATAGAGATATTTCTATTAGTTTTAATTTTATGAAAAGAAAAGGTCTAAAAGTAAACGAAACCCTAGATGCAAAATAACATACCTGCTGGAACGAATCTAGACTTAGATTTCGGACTTCTGGTGAATTGTAGGGCTATTTTGGTGTACTAGAAGAGGTTGCAAACATATGGGGATTGATAAGATTGTAGAGGATCACGTTATCTTTGTAATTAATATTCATGGAGCACAACAAGAGGTCGCAAATGGGTCAAAATTGCCGGTACATCACAAGGTGTTGTCGGTAGCCAAGGTTGGTTGGGAATTTTGGGACTGGAACGTTGGGGGGGAGGAGATGGCAACTGAAATATTATGTTAAAATATAATATTTGAAGCTTATATATGTTAGGGTTTGTCTAAGAAAGATTTTGGGAAGGTTTGGTGAGATTTGGTTGCACCTTTTGAAAGATATGCATATTTGAATCAATGGGTAATTAATGAGTTTCCTAATTTAGAAAGTTAATGGTGGGTTATTTCAAATCTATTATGGCTGTACAAAATCTTCTAAAAATTAATGTAAATTTATCTTAATTAGTTATAGTAACCTATTATAGGCTCAACCAAGGCTAATTGAACTGGTTCTAGCTCTATATGGTTTATGGAATCGCAATTGACTCTGAAAAGCTATTTAACGGATCTTGTGTGCCATTTGAAAATAAATAGCATATGTGAACTCAATTGAGTGGGACACTATTCGTATGTGTATAGTAGGCTCAAAATAGGCCAAAACCATATATTGGGTCAAATGGTTTGGATCAGGATCGTGTCTCAAATCGTAATTGGAAATCAAGTCAAATGTCTATCATTATTGACTTTAAAATATGACTAAATATTAAATATCAATATAAAATAATTAAAATATTATCAAAAAAATAAGGGGGCTTACACTGTTCATTTGTTGTTATTTTTTCTTCAAAATTTCTAGTAAAAAATAAATCTAAGTAGGAGTGTATAAAAAAGTATAATAAATTTTATAACAATAAAATTTCCATCTATATATTATTTATAAAGTATTTTGTAAATATATTATTTATTATATAAATATAAACCTTATTATAAACTTTGCATATAAATATAAAAAATTTTATACTAATTTAAAATGATAAAAATTTAGAATTTATACATGACAACAGATTCATATACATACATATATTATATATATATATATATATATATATATATATATATATATATATATATATATATATATATATATATATATATAAACAATTGCTACCGTTGCAACGAAGTCCAACATCTGTCCAATAGCTGCCCCCTTAGAGCACAAGTTGCCTTTGCTGACTACGAAGATGAAGAGGGAGAAGAAGAACACTCAGGAGAAGAAGAGATTCTTCCCGAAGATGATGGTGAACGACTGGTGTGTGTCGTTAGGCGGCTACTACTAGTCCTAAAGCTAGAAGAACCCCCCAGCGCCATAATGTCTTCCGAAGCCGATGCAAGGTCAAAGACATGTTATGTGACATCATCATTAACAAGGAGTGTACATAGAATATTATTTCAAAAGTAGTGGTAGAAAAGATGAGACTGACCAAAGTAGCACACTCGACTCCATATAAGATTGGATGGATTCAACAGGAACACAACATGGTCATCTATGTAGTTTATCGTATACCTTTCTCCATCGAAAAGGCCTACAAAGATGAAGTCATGTTCAATATTGTCGATATTAACTCCTGTCACATTATCCTCGGTAGGTCATGGCAATTTGACAAAAATGGCACATATCAGGGAAGAGGCAACACATATTCCTTCCTTCAAGATGGATGATGTCTTACTCTCTAACCATTAGCACTGGGTGATACACCTAAGACAAGTCCACAACAACAAAGACTGTAATGATTGTTGAACGGTCAAGAACTTGAAAGTGGTCTTGAGAAACAAGAAGAACTCTTATGCATTGGTTATATCGGGTAAAGCAGAAGTATCCCACACCAATATTTCTTAAGCAGTCTAGCCTTTACTACAAGTTTTTCACATCATACCAGATGAACTGCCTAATGAGTTTCCACCAATGAGAAGCATTCAACATGAAATAGATCTCATCCTAGGTTCTAGACTTCCATATATTCTACATTATCGGAAGAGTCCCAATGAATGCAAAATCCTCCAAGGCCAAGTTGAAGAATTGGTCCAAAAGGGCTTGATCAGAGAGAGCCTCAGTCCCTGCACAGTTTCTGCCTTGCTCGTGCCAAAGAAAGATAGCTCGTGGGGTATGTGCGTCGCTAGTCGGGCTATCAACCACATCACAATTAGGAATTGTTTTCCCATCCCTCGACTAGAAGATATTTTGGATATGCTTACAGGGTCTATAATTTTCTCAAAGATCAATTTGAAGAGCAGATACCATCAGATCTTGATTTGACTGGTGATGAATGGAAAAATGTTTTTAAGACTCGATAAGGACTCTACGAATGGGTTGTTATGCCTCTAGGACTTCTAAATGCATCAATCACCTTCATGCGCCTCATGAATCAAGTTTTGAAGCCATTGATAGAAAGTTCATAGTGGCATACTTTAACGATATCCTGATCTATAGCTAGAGCTAAACTGATCATCCAAAGCACCTCAGGGAAGTTCTCAATCTTCTCCGAATTAATAAACTCTATGTCAATCTCAAGAAGTATAGCTTCCTACTAACCAGCTCATTTCTTGCATTTGTTATTCAGTGTTGATGAAGAGAAGATTCGAGCAATTCGTGACTGGCGCTACTCAAAAGACAACGACTGAAGTTCGAAGCTTCCATGGTCTCACCAATTTCTACCGGTGATTCATCCATAACTTCAACACTGTTATGGCACCATTGACAGAATGCATGAAAAAAGGAAAATTTATCTGAACTTCTAAAGCTGAAGCCAATTTCATACCTATTAAGTAAAAGCTATCTACGATACTGGTCCAATCACTTTCCGACTTTGACAAACTGTTTGAAGTCGAATGCGATGCTAGCATAGTGGGCGTTGGTGCTATACTAATACAAGAAAGAAGACCAATTGTTGTTCGTAGCGAGAAGCTAACTGAAGCTAAACAAAAATGGTCAACTTATGAGCATGAGTGTTACTCGATCGTACTAGCCATCAAAGCATGGGAGCACTATCTCATAAAATAGCCATTTATTCTACACATAGACAATAAAGCTTTATCCTTTATAGATAATCCTCAAAACACAAATCGAATGCTGCTAGATGGATTCAATTTCTTTTAGCACATCTCCTATACCATTAAGCACAAGGCCGGAGTTCAGAACAAAGTAGATGATGCCTTAAGCCGTTGAGTTGACATCCTCATCATTTTACATCAAGAGATCATTGGGTTTGAATACCTCTGGGAACTCTACCCAAAAGATAAAGATTTTCGACAAGCATGAGAAGTTTGCTAACCTAACGGAGCTGCAAATGGATATCACAACCAAGAATGCTCTTTCTTCGAAGGAAATCAGCTATGCATTCCTCAAAATTTCTTACGGGAATATACTATCAGAGAGCCCCATGGTGGAGGCCTCGATGGACATTTCGGCTAAGATATGATGCTAGCCATAACTGAAGAAAGAAATTATTGGCCGCATTTGAGAAAAGAAGTTGAGGGACATGTCCAAATTTGCCTTATATGCCAAGTTGCCAAGGGCCAAAAAGAAAATACTAGTCTTTATATGCCGCTTCCAATTCCTGAAGGACCTTGGGAAGATATTTCCATGGACTTTATTCTTAGCTTACCACGAACACATCACGATGATGATTCTATCTTTGTCGTGGTAGATATATTCTCCAAGATAACACACTTCATTCCCTATCGCAGGACATCCGACATGACTCATATTGCTCTTCTTTTCTTTCGAGAAGTTGTGCCTCTTCATGGTATGCCAAACTCTATCACTTCAGATAGAGATACTAAGTTTATGTCACATTTCTGGATTACATTATGGGAAATATTGGATACTTCATTAGTACAAGTCATCCAGAAACTAACAGACAAATAGAGTTCGTGAACCGCACATTTGGAAACATGTGGCGAAGCTTAGTTGGAACACTGTTCGACATAGACAAAAGTTGGAAAACTTTGTATTGATCCGAACGAAAAAGGTACAAAAGAAGTCCTAAACAGGAAATATAAGTACAAACGATTCTGGGGAAGTGTGGCGATGAAGATCGAACACTTTAGTGGTTCCTTTACTCTGTTGACGATCTGACGATGAGAAGAAGTTGCTCTGACTCTCTAGATGTCTCTCCGTGGATAATCCGCACTCGAGATGAAAATCAAGCCAAAAATGAAGGAAGGCTCCTTCTATTTATAGATGGTGAAATAAACCACCCATGCACTCATATGCGATGCACGCATGGATTTTTGGTGGGCAAGAGCATTACGCGTATGTGGTTCGAACTGAATCTGTTGTGACTGCATTGTTAGACTGCTGACGAGCTGACACATGGCAGTTGTTAGGATCCAATTGTTGATAAGATTTTGGGTGGTTGGCACCAGTTCGTAGGCATAACCGAGTCGGTGACATGTTGTAATGCCCCAGTCCTAAAATATGTAGGACTAGGGGATCGATACATGCCAGCTACGTATCGAGAGGGCTCCAGCCTAGCTCGAGTACGTATAAGCTGTCTTGTTGTATTAAAACAACTACATATCAATCCACTAAATATTAATAAAAATGACGGTTCAAGTGCACAAAGGTTGATCAGACCGTAATACACTAATTCTAGGATAAATAAATGTATTAGAGTGGATCCCCAATAATACATTTATCATGAACAAGCTAGAAGAAAGGTGAAGCTTGTAAACTACGCTATAATAATGGCGTGAGTCAAATAAATGATAAAATAAAAATAAGGAAGATAATGATAACAACAACAACTAAATATACCTAAAGTCTTAGTGTAGCAACCATCATCCATCAATATCATACCTTCATCTAATACCTGGAGAGATCACCAAGTCATTAGGGGACTTGCAAGACACATAATATACAAGCCTACTTTGACAATAATAACATGCATGGAAAGACAACAAGAAATAAAAATCGAAGGAAGTACAGTACAAGAAATAAAACATAAAAGAAATGGCATGCCTCAAGAATTGTGCTCATAAACACGAATAAAAGTAAATCGAGGTAAACTGCAACCTGGTGGTTGCTAATGGCCCTATAGATTGTAGCCCAATGGTTGCTAAAAACCTATAGTAAGTCACAATCGCAGCCCGGTGGTTACTAATAATTGAGAGTGGTCAAGTATAGTCATGTCTATAACAAGGTCCTCGCCTAATAATTGATAGTGGTCAAGTATATATATAAAGCCGAATATTTGTATACTAGGAATACACAAGTTTATATATTACCTAAAAATGCCAAAGATCTAAAGTAGCATTTTATGGAAATGTTTATCATATTTTGAAAATAATAACAATTTAAATCATAACACTTATATTCCATATATAAAAAATGTTTAGTAAAATATTTTTATCCCATTAAAATAAAATACGAAAATATAGGTGTATATAATAAATATACACCTACATGGACGTCTCTGGACTCACTGCCTATCTACATGGGTTTGGGTTTGGCTTGGGTCACGTCCGGGCTTGTAACGCAACCGGGTCTCCTAAATAGTCAAAAGTATTAATAAAGAACTAATTTAATTATATATAGGGGTCAAGTCACAACTTTGACTGATTTTCCTAGTAGGAACACAACTATGGCTAGGCCTTCCCTAGCGTGGCTAATATACTAGTCAAAGCACACATCTACACTAACCGTGCCAAAATTTCTAGTCGATATGTATCTCAAAACTTAACCATGACTAAGGCCATATAAAAAAAAATATATATATAAATATATATATATAGTATTAGGCCATTATAAATATAATTATATAAGACACATTTGAATCTATTTGGTCCAAAAAAAATTGAAAATAATTATACTAATTCATGGCAATCTAAATGGCCCTACCAAGTGGGGTTGGCTTGGTTAGGGTCTAAATATCTTTTCTAGTCATATTAAATCCGAAAAGTCAACCAATGAGTCTCTTGTGCTATTCACAAATAAATAGCATATGGGAACCCGATTGAGTTGTACACCCTAGGCATGGATGTCGTAGGCTCAAAGTGGATCAAAACTATATATTGTGTCAAATAGTTTTGATAGATGTCGAGTACCGAACTCAAGTTGGAAGTTAGGTATAGAATTACGGTAATTAGTCAAATGGCCTAAATTGATCCGAAGTTGTGTGAAGTCAAAAGAATGTTAGAAAAGAGGTTTTGATGGGACATGATATATCAAATTGAAGGTGGACTTGTATCCTTCAAAACTCATTAAGGATGTTTCGAAAGATTGGCATTTCTCGTGCTCCAAAAATTAAGTTTACAAAAAAGTACATCTATAGTGTTGATAAAAAATAAAAAAATAATCTAATAAATAAAAAAACCATATAAAATAAATTAAAAAATTACTTCCAAAAATTAGGGAGCTCACACACATGGCATATGTACATTGCTCGAAGATCTCCATATGTTAAAACATAATAGATTTGATGCGTTGGCTGGGTTCAACATGTGAGAAAACTGGGCGCATGGTCTCTAAGGCGCATGCAAGGTGTAGTCAAATCAAGCCATATGGCATGGCACAGCTATAACTGAAAAATAAGTAATTATAATGCTGATGTATGAGATGACGTAGGTGTAGGATCGAAATGTAAAGCGATATACTCTAGAGGGGGGTGAATAGGTAGGCAGCAAAATATTAGCTATTAAAAATTGTTAGTAGTAAGATCACAAAAATATATTATAGATATAAGAAAGTAAAAGTATAGTGCAAAGGGAAAACATAAACACAGCGATGTATATTGGTATCCCTCTTGTGAGGATTAATCTAGTCGAGAGAACTCTAGCTCCTGGATGAAATCTACTATAAAAATTACAAGTTTTCGTACGAAGTCCTTGCAACTTCTACAAACGCGAGCTTTGATCCGAAGCACTCGAACAACTTCAATTGTGAAGTATCTTACTTCTATCAAGCCTCTTGATTACAATTACTCTGAACTTCTAGACTGCACAGCACTGGCAAATCAAGTAGAGGATTGTAACCGGCTTAGGATTTGAAAAATAAAAGATTAGTAGGGCTTCGGAAGATTGTAGTAAGTTTAGAGAAAAGAGATGAGAAAGTGAATTGGTGTGTTAAAATGGTAGAAATTCTTCTTTATTTATGGGATTTCAAAAGGAAAAATTCGGGCAGAATTCGTACATAATTCAGACAGAATTCTATGAGAGAATCTTGGCATATTGCCGTTGCATCCGTAACTGCAGAAAGACTGAGTTTAAAAAGCAACGTTCATGGAATTGAACTCGGACCGAATTCGGGGCAAATTTGCTTTGAATTATGTTGGTTCATAATGGACTCAATTTTGGGTTTGAACTCAAGTTTTTGGCTTTTGAAATTTTTTAAGCAGTTACGAATTGGGTTTTTAGTTTTTGGCTTGTTTTCAAAATGAAATGGACATTTTTTAAAACATTTCTTGGGTAGCCTATTTGCCAGTAGGACGCGGTTTATATTGTATTCCTAGACTCAATAAAATATAAAAAATATATTGATAATTGATAATTGAAAATATAGACGCAATGATAAACACAACTCCAAGTCTTGAACAGTAGTAGTTCATAATCTGTACGTGTTCGTCCAAGTAGCCCTTATATCGAGACATGGTTAGATCAATTATTAAAATCCAGTTCGACCATGACCAATGGGCTAACAATCTCCTATATTTTGATAATTGACAAACCTTGCCGATATAACATTTTGATCTTGATTTGACAATAAAATATCAAAATGTCTGTTCGTTTGTTTGGTACTATCTCCTCTGGAATAATTATTCTAAAAAAAGTTGTTAGATTCTTTTCTCTTCCGTTGTCACTTAGAAAAATAATTGCAAAGAGATAAGCTCCCCCGTAATTTATGCTTAAGAAAAGAACAGTAAAGAAAAATAGAGATAATAATAATAAAAAGTTGACAGACAGTTTATGATCTGAAGCAATAGCTAAATGCTAAGGATAAGTGCATACCAAAAGAAGACGATAAATACTAAAATAAAAATGCATCTTAAAAGAAAAAAAAGTTTAAAATAATTAACTCAGCATCTCAAACAGTCATAGATATGCATAAAAGAAAATAATACTATCTTGGAATGTAGTAACATTTTCAAGAATACATAGACATAAACAGAGTCTAATAAGATAACATCTAGACAAATAAAGTAACATCTAGATCAAGTCCTCATCATCGCCAGGACGATCAATATCAGCACCATGTCCAGAAGGACCAGCCCCAGAAGTGCCAACTCCATAAGAAGGATGTGGAATAGCACCAAAACTAAGGTACCAATCATAGGCATTACCTGGGTTAGAGTAGTGATGAATCGTCTCATCCTCATAGCAGTAACTAAAAACAGTATGATCTTGTGGAAGAGAACAGACATGCTGATCAGTTTAAATGAAACGCAGATCCGCAAAAATTTGCAAGTGCCTGGAATCGACTGGCATCGCAGAACTCTTGTTCCCTCAACGTCTCGATCATAAACGCTCGCAAAGAGTTATGCTCATCTAACTGAGCATGCAGCATATCAAATGCTAATGGAGGCCCTCATTTGACATAGGATAAGTCTGAGGTGGAGGTGGTGGTACAGTAGGAGGAGCAGGAGGGACAGATGTACTATGATTTGAGAGCTGCAGATGCTTAGGCTTAGAGTCACGAGCATATGTGAACAAGTCAACCTCAAACTGCTGGAAGATGATTAGAAGGATCATCGTATAGAGAAAATTTCTATTCCTCTCGCAACACCTAGCCATCATCTGGATAATCGTCTTAAGGACAGAAAAGGTAATCCCATTATGAATATGATAGAGAGAAGACATTTCAAGACTAGTTACATCGTCTTTTGAGGTGGACTTTGGTAGTATAGTAGAATAAACAATCCGATGTAACTCATAAAAAGTAAGTTCAAGTGTATGGCTCTATACTTGTCGGGATGGACGGGGTCAGGAGCACAAAGTTGAGTCTTAAAGTTGTTCAAAGTCATATTGTTCAGAAATTCAAAATTAATGATATCGACAAGCGGCTCACCTACGTTTGGAATTTGTAGGATCGTCTCTATGTCTTTATCATTGAATTGCATATCAATGTCGGCGACATGACTTTTCATAAGATAATTACTATTAGCTAAAGTAAAATTGTAGTAAAATAGTCGAACTGTATTTGTGGCAATAGGAAATGAGTGTGTAACAAGACTATGTAATCCCAAAGTTTCAAAGTAAAGTTTGTGAGACGGAAAGATCGTCCACTTTATCGGTGCACCGGGGCAAATATTACGAATTGAAAAATCTGTATACTATAACAAAGATTGTTCTAGAGTTTCAAAGAAAAACTCATTGAACGCACCGTCGTTTGTTTGGACGGACAAAAAGAGAGATCCTTGGATACGATCAGAAGTTGAGGCTTCTTCAGTAACCGTCTTCTTTCTCTTGAAAGGATTATTGATTCTAGGCATAATTTCCAATAAATAATATAAAATATCTATGAAATAGTAAATTGGGAAACAAAGAGATACAAGAAATTATACCTTCTCAAAATAGAGTATGTGGAAGATGAGGAGATTCCCGCCCGAATCCAAAGTTTTGAAGTAAAACTCAAAAGGAGTAGGAAGGAATCAAAGGATGAAAAACTAGGATTTGGGGTGTTTTTCGTGGCTGATGTGCTGTGTTTAAGGAGGAGGAAGATGACAATAAAAGTGGGGCCATTCAGTTCTATTTAAAATACCTGATGCCAGCCGAACTCGGGTCAAATTCGGACCGAGTTTGCCTAGAACTCAGTTGAGGTATTTTGCATAAAAAATGCCACTTTGTATCTATCATTTTTTTTAATTATTTAATTCCAAGATTAATATTTAAATTTCAATTAATATAATTAAAATTATTTTATGAATTAAATTTTGTTACGCAGCCTTTGTCTCAGATTAGTTTTTAGGGTACTGTCCCAGCTAACGAAGGTTCACAGGAGAATGCTTAAATTTTGTTTCGCTTTAGCAGTAGCCGTAGTGACAAATAAACCCTTTGCAGGCTTGTTTCGAAAACGATTTTTGCATATTGAGAAATAATTAATAAGATAAATTTAATTTATATTATTGACATCTAAAATTCCTAATTCTCGACGTAAATAATTGAATCCATCTTTTACTAAAGTTTTTATAAAGATGTCAGCCAATTGTTTCTCTATGTCTACATATTCTAAACTGATGTCTCCATTTGCTTGATGGTCTCTAAGAAAATGATGTCGAATCTCAATATGCTTAGTGCGAGAGTGACATACAAGATTCTTAGTCAAGTTGATAGTGCTAGTGTTGTAATATAAAATGGGTATGTGTGTAGTGTAAATCAAATCTTCTAAGGTTTTCTTCATCCACAAAATTTGTGCACAACAACGTCCTACGACGATGTACTCAGCCTCATAGTTGATAATACGACAGAATTTTACTTTTTTCTAAACCAAGAGACTAGAGCCTTATCTAAAAAATGACACGTGCCACTAGTACTTTACTATCCACTTTGCTTCTAGCAAAATTAGCATTCGAATAACCGATTAGGTCAAAGGACATGATTTTGGGATACCATAAGTCGACAGAAGAAGTGCCTTTAAGGTATCAGAAGATATGCTTAACAGTGCACACGTGTGATTCCTTAGGGTTAGCTTTAAATCTTGTAGACAAGCAAACACTAAATATTATATCAGGGCGACTAGCAGTTAAATAAAGTAAACTACCAATCATACCTCGATACTTAATTATGTCGACATATTTGCCTTGTTCATCTACATTAAGCTTGGTTGAAGTTGCCATTGAGTGCCAAGGGGTTTGACGGATTCCAGATCGAACTTCTTTAACAAATCTTTTGTGTACTTGGCTTGATTGATGAATATCCCATTGTTGCTTTGTTTGATTTGCAATCCAAGGAAGAATTTGAGTTCTCCTATCATGCTTATCTTAAACTTATTCTGCATATACTTAGAGAATTCTTGACAGAGAGGTTTATCAGTAGATCCAAAGATAATATCGTTAACATAAATTTGAATTAAAAAAGATTTCCATTTAAAGACTTTATAGACTGTGTAGTGTCAACCTTGCCTTCTGAAAAACTATTATCAAGTAGAAAAGAGCTTAAACGATTATACCAAGCACGAGGGAATTGTTTCAAACCATATAGGGCTTTCTTCAACTTGAATACATAATCAGGGTTTTTGAAATTAGCTATTAAAATGGCAATGTATACTGGTGGGCAGTAGAATATTAGCTATTAAAAAATGTTAGTAGCAAGATCACAGAAATATATCACAGATATGAGAAAGTAAAAGTAAAGTGCAAAGAGCAAATGCAAACACGACAATGTATACTGGTCTTTCTTGTGAGGACTAATTCAGTCGAAAGAACTTTAGCTCTCGATTGAAATCCACTATGAAAACTGTAAGTTTTTATACGAAGTTCTTGCAACTTCTACAAACGCGATCTTTGATTTGAAGCACTCGACCAACTTCAATTGTGAAGTGTCTGACTTCTATCAAGCCTCTTGATTATAATAACTCTGAACTTCTAGACCATACCGCACTGGCAAATTGACTAGAGGATTGTAACTGGCTTACAATTTTAAAATAAAAGCTTACTAGGGCTTTGTGTAAGCCCTCTGGATTTTTAGGGTTATTTTAAATTTTTAAATGATTTATTTTTAATAAATATTTTTATTATATTTAGTTTTGATAATTAAATATACTATTCGTGATTTTAATTTTTGGAGCGCCAGAGATGTCAACCTCTCGAAACGCCCTTTATGATTTTTGATCTAGACAAATTTATCTTCAGGTTAAAATATCATGTCCCACCCAAACTTGTTCCCTTGTGCTCTATTTGCATCGCAGAACTGTCGGGTCAAATTAGGCCATTTGAATTATTATTAAATTCCCACTTTTATTTTTGATCATCATGTGTACCTTACCGTGACTTTTAATTTAGGAGCACAAGACTAGTTATTTTCTCCAAACCAACTTGTCATGCATGATCTACTCGAGACACTCTCTACCCACGACCTTCGTGTCCCACTCATACACACCCTCTTGTGCCTCATTTTTATCGCACAATTTTTCGGACAATTGATCCAATCTCGATTTACCCCACCGAGTCACATTTAATTCCAACTTGTATTAGAGACACTATTTTGACCCAAACTGGTCGACCCAAGTTATGGACACGGACCATCTTGAGCCTACTACACACATGCCACTGGTGTCCCATCCAATTGAGTCCCCGTGTACTATTTATTTATCAATGATTGTAATCGACTAATTTAAGTTATTTTAATTACCGGGACCCAATTGTGACCCCACCCGACCCATTGAGACTCAACCCAAGCACCATGACAACAACCCTTCATCATGCCCCTACACACACAACACCAATAAAGTAATTCTATAAAACACCAAACATCCAAATATCACTATCACCCAATATTTAAAACACACTCCCATCACTATCACCATCACCCCACTCTCTTTCCTCTCTCCTCCCCACATGACCGGCCACCCATTTTCTTTCCCCCTCTTTTGAAATCACCCCCTTATATTAAACACAAACATCACCATCACTTTTTTCTCTTTCCCTATATTAAAACACCCTTCCTTACACATCACTATCACCCACACACTCTCCCTCACTCTAGCCAACCTAGGAGAACCCCCATCCCCCTACACTCGAGCCCTCCTCTATTTCAGCCAGTCTCTCACTTCTCATCCTCTCTCTCACTCCTCACCCCTAACCCGATAGGAACATCCCCCCCACTACTTCCCCATCTCCTCTCCTCCTCCTCCTCTAGCCGAGACCACCACCACCATTCTCTTCTCCTCCTCCTTCTCCATTTCACTTCACCACCATCATCTCCATCATCTTCCTCATCTCTCCACCCTCTTCATCACAACCACCACACCCCCCACTCTACCCGACGGCAGCCCCTCCCAAGTAGCAGCCCCCACGCCATCGCCACCCCCCCACAGGTCGAGCCCCCTCCTTCTTCATCTTCTCCTCCTCCGCCTTGCGTTTGCTGCTGCTGCGAACTACTACAGTAGCTGCCGCGTTACTGTGCACGCCGTGCGCGATGCCGGCCACCGCCGATCTACCCTCTGGTCGGCACACCCAAGGTGCCCCCCTCAATTAGGCCGCACAGCAGCAGCCTTGAGCTGCTGCAGCTGTTGCTGCCGCGTGTGCTTCGCGCACCGCCGCGAGCGCGGTCATGCGTTTCTCGCGCCGCCGCATGCACTTAGTCGGCCACGCCGATCTCCAGTCTTCACCGTAGCATATGAGGCACAGGCACGCCCCCACGATGGTGAGGTATAACCCTCTTCCTCCTCTTCCATGTTGTTTTCGTGATATCCATGCATGTGTCACTCTATCTTGATTAAACATATAACAATAGGCTTTCCCTACATTCATTCTTGTAGATATCCCATATTTATATATATACATATATATGTTTATATTAAATAATGTTTATATATATAGAAATTTGTATATATATATGTGTATTTGTATGGGTATACACTCGTATATATGTTGTTATATACGTTTCTTACATAGATCCCCTATATATATTATCGGATGTATATGATGCGGGTATATACACTCCTATGTATTATCTCATATATATATATATATATATATATATATATATATATAAAATATATATATGTATATATATATATATATATATATATATATATATATATATATATATATATATATATATATAAATGATATATATATGTTTTCTTATATATAACTTATATATATAATTTTCCTATATACATTTTCGTGTATATATATTTCCCTTTACATATATATTTGTATGTATATATTTTTATATATATGTATATATTTTCGTATATACATCCCCTTATATATAACTCTTATATATTTCCTATTTACATTTTCGTAGATATAACTCATATATATTCTCGTATATATATTTCCTATATATATATAATTTCCTTTATATCCGTTCCGTATGTACACTTTTATATATCCTTGTATACAATTCCGTATGTATATTTTTATATATAACATTTTCGTATATATACTTTATATATATATATATATATATTTTTGCGTATGTGTATATACGTGTATACGTATATACGTATGCATAACTTTGTGTGTGTGAATGGATATATAAATCATGAATGTTTGTTTAACGTATCGTAAATCATGATTGTTGTGTTTGTAGGTACACCAGACGATACGATCTTGATCAAGGAGCCCGGATCTTCGCTTGCGCCTTCCGAAGTTTCAGGCAAGTATACCTTGCCTTGTATTACTGGTTTTATTCATTCATACTTATATTGTGCACTTGGTAGAGTGGACGTAGTTGTGTGTCCGAGTGATAGCTCGGATACAGTCGATGACGGCATTGTCATCGTGTTTTATGCATTCGACTTAGTCCTAGGTGACACCCCTTAGTTGTGGAATCATAGTCATGATTCCCATAACATTGACACGTGTTACGACACGGCACTGAGTGAGTTCGTACCATGGCACGGGCTTGCGCCTCTGGCTAGCTACCAGTACAAGGGCCCATGCTCTGGTACATAGAATGGTTAGGTATGTCTAGTAATTGTGACCTTGCGTTGAGAGTCAGAATAATCAAGTGGTGGATACGACTTGTGCATTCCGAGGGATAGGGGAAGATAATTAATAGACGTATGGGACATCCAAAATATCTGAGAAAGGGCCAAGTCGCTCAGTGTTGCCCGGATGAGTGGGACCTCGGCTCGTGATCCGACGTCGGCCCGTGCTTCGACGCCAAAGCCTTATTACCTACCCATACGTACTAGGGTTGTCTTCAAAGTGCATTCACTTAGCTGGTCAGTTCCCCCTTTACAGTTATTCAGTATTACTTTATGGCATGTTTACTCTGTATCTTGCTATGTCCCCTGAGGACCTGGTTGCTTTCCATATTTAGACGAGCACTTGCAGTTGACTGGGTGCGAACCGGGACTTGAGACAGGACTTGCTGCAGTAGATGACGAGGTGCTTCTTGAGGAGTTTCCTTGACTCAGGGTATGGTGTTGTTTCGGTTATGAGCATCATTATCTAGTTAGTCGATACTCATGACTAGTTATCTTTCTACTTTCAGCATTTTCATTCAGTGTTGTACTCCGTGGGCTTGTACCCACCAGACTATTCAGTTGTATTTATTTCAGACTCTATGTTATTTCCAGTTTTATATATTTTAGCATTACTTTCTTTGTTCCTGTGGATGAGATCTAGATGATACCACTTGCCTGTGTAGTATAGTTATTTTTACAATGTAGTACGCCTAAGTGAGTCCATTAAATTGGACAGCACACTCTAGGTCGTATCAGCTGGCCAGGTTATGTCCTAATCCCATATGTTTTGTGAGCGGGGCGTGACATGGTTTTAGTGGTGGCCAATGCAGGTCACGTTTAACGTTTCGGTTACGTTAATATGCCGATTCGAGCCTGCAATTAGGATTAGCAGTGTTAGGATCTCATCCACTTGTGATTATCGCCTTTGAACCTCACATCGTATTCAATTGTTGATTTTCTTGTATCCTGCTTCCTTTTGTCCCTTTTGTAAGGGAATTCTGTCTATTCCAGAGAAATGAATTTGCGTAGTGGACGTGCGACTCATGGCACTGCCCCAACATCCGACACCGAGCCCAGTGACGACAGAACTCCAGCTCCATCAGCGAACCAGATTTTGGGATATATTACAACCTTCCAGTCGACTCCACCGATTCACGTAGAACCTATACCGCAGCCTGCACCAACTCACCAGGAGGGTCAGACTTCACCAGTACCGATCCAGCAGGAGATTCTTTTGCCTCCTCTGCCTTCTTTTCTTCCTCAGATGTCGAGCGTGCCTCTTGCTCCCCAGATGGCCCAGCAGGAGATGTTCCAGTTCTTTCGGATGATGATGCAAGCACAGTGGCAATAGACCGAAGCTTTGATACAGAGTATGACGACGATCCTAGAGAGGATACCCGTACCGCAGCCTGCAGCAACTCACCGAAGGAACGTGACTGTAGACGAGCATGATGCGGAGTTCAGACGCACTCAGGCGAGGAACTCGTATACGGAGACGTTAGAAGAAGACAGAGTCCAGGAGGCCATCAACCAGGATCCATTGATTCAGAGGTACCCTACCACCACCGACGCACTAGCTGGAGGACAACATGGAGGACCGATCAGGCATTCAAGGGAGCACATCCAGCAGAGAGCCGTTCCGTGCCAAGCGAAGGAGTTCAAAACTTGTTACTTTTGCGACAAGAAGGGGCACATTCGGAAGGAGTGCAGAAAGAGGTTACGATTGTGCTTGAAATATGGATCGAAGCAACATCATGTTAGGAGATGTCCATGGCGTCGGAACATGAATCAGCAGTTAATCTCGAGACCAGTTCGGCCGGAAAGGGTTATGTTTTACACTGAATATTTCATTATTATATTCTTGTGCTGTTATATATGATGTGTTTAATTTCGAGGACGAAATTCTGTAAGGTGGATAGATTGTAAGCCCTCTGGATTTTTAGGGTTATTTTAAATTTTTAAATGATTTATTTTCAATAAATATTTTATTATATTTAGTTTTGATAATTAAATATACTATTCGTGATTTTAATTTTTGGAGAGCCAGAGATGTCAACCTCTCGAAACGCCCTTTATGATTTTTGATCTAGACAAATTTATCTTCAGGTTAAAATATCATGTCCCACCCAAACTTGTTCCCTTGTGCTTTATTTGCATCGCAGAACTGTCGGGTCAAATTAGGCCATTTGAATTATTATTAAATTCTCACTTTTATTTTTTATCATCATGTGTACCTTACCGTGACTTTTAATTTAGGAGCACAAGACTAGTTATTTTCTCCAAACCAACTTATCATGCATGATCTACTCGAGACACTCTCCGCCCATGACCTTCGTGTCCCACTCATACACACTCACTTGGGCCTCATTTTTATCGCACAATTTTTCGAACAATTGACCCAATCTCGATTTATCCCACCGAGTCACATTTAATTCCAAATTGTATTAGAGACACCATTTTGACCCAAACTGGTCGACCCAAGTTATGGACACGGACCATTTTGAGCCTACTACACACATGCCACTGGTGTCCCATCTAATTTAGTCCCCGTGTACTATTTATTCATCAATGATTTTAATCGACTAATTTAAGTTATTTTAATTACCGGGACCCAATTGTGACCGCACCCGACCCATTGAGACTCAACCCAAGCACCATGACAACACCCCTTCATCATGCCCCTACACACACAACACCAATAAAGTAATTCTACAAAACACCAAACATCACTATCACCCTATATTTAAAACACACTCCCATCACTATCACCATCACCCCACTCTCTTTCCTCTCTCCTCCCCATATGACCGGCCACCCATTTCCTCTCCCCCTCTTTTCAAATCACCCTCCTATATTAAATACACACATCACCATCACTTTTTTTCTCTCTCCCTATATTAAAACACCCTTCCTTACACATCACTATCACCCACATACTCTCCCTCACTCTAGCCAACCTAGGAGAACCCCCATCCCCTACACCCGAGCCCCCCACTATTTCAGCCACTCTCTCACTTCTCATCCTCTCTCTCACTCCTCACCCCCTAACCCGAAAGGAACACCTCCCACTTCTTCCCCATCTCCTCTCCTCCTCCTCCTCTAGCCGAGACCACCACCACCATTCACTTCTCCTTCTCCTTCTTCTCCATTTTACTATACCACCATCATCTCCATCATCTGTCTCATCTCTCCACCCTCTTCATCACAACCACCACACCCCCTACTCTACCCGACGACAGCCCCTCCCAAGCAGCAGCCCCCATGCTATCGCCACCCCTCCACAGGCCGAGCCCCCTCATTCTTCATCTTCTCCTCCTCCGCCTTGCGATTGCTGCTGCTGCGAACTGCTGCAGTTGCTGCCGCATTACTGTGTGCACCGCGCGCGAGGCCGGCCACCGCCGACCTCCCCTTTGGCCGGCGGACCCAAGGTGCCCCCCCTCGATCAGGCCTCACAGCAGCAGCCTTGAGCTGCTGCAGCTGTTGCTGCTGCGTGTGCTTCGCGCACCGCCGCGAGCGCGGTCACGCGTTTCCTGCACCGCCGCGTGCACTCAGTCGGCCACGCCGATCTCCAGTCTTTACCATCGTATACGAGGCGCAGGCACGCCCCCACGATGGCGAGGTATAACCCTCTTCCTCCTCTTCCATGTTGTTTTCGTGATATCCATGCATGTGTCACTCTATCTTGATTGAACATATAACAGTAGGCTTTCCCTACATTCATTCTTGTAGATATCCCATATTTATATATATACATATATATGTTTCTATTAAATAATTTTTATATATATATAAATTTGTATATATATGTGTATTCGTATGGGTATACACTCGTATATATATGTTGCTATATACGTTTCTTACATAGATCCCCTATATATATTATCGGATGTATATGATGCGTGTATATACACTCCTATGTATTATCTCATATATATATATATATATATATATATATATATATATATATATATATATATATATATATATATTTTAAAATATATATATATATATATATATATATATATATATATATATATATATATATATATATATATATTTTTATATATATATATATATAAAATATATATATATATATATATATATATATATATATATATATATATATATATATATATATATATATATAATATATATGTTTTCTTATATATAACTTATATATATAATTTTCCTATGTACATTTTTGTGTATATATATTTCCCTTTACATATATATATTTGTATGTATATATTTTTATATATATATATATATATATATTTTTTTTTTTTTTTTTTTTGTATATATTTTTATATATATGTATATATTTTCGTATATACATCCCCTTATATATAACTCTTATATATTTCCTATTTACATTTTCGTAGATATAACTCATATATATATATTCTCGTATATATATATTTCCTTTATATATATAATTTCCTTTATATCCGTTCCGTATGTACACTTTTATGTATCCTTGTATACAATTCCGTATGTATATTTTTATATATAACGTTTTCGTATATATACTTTATATATATATTTTCGCGTATGTGTATATACGTGTATACGTATATATGTATGCACAACTTTGTGTGTGTGAATGGATATATAATCATGAATGTTTGTTTAACGTATCGTAAATCGTGATTGTTGTATTTATAGGTACACCAGACGATACGATCTTGATCGAGGAGCCCGGATCTTCGCTTGCGCCTCCCGAAGTTTCAGGCAAGTATACCTTGCCTTGTATTACTGGTTTTATTCATTCATACTTATTGTGCACTTGGTAGAGTGGACGTAGTTGTGTGTCCGAGTGATAGCTCGGATACAGTCGATGACGGCATTGTCATCGCATTTCATGCATTCGACTTAGTCCTAGGTGACACCCCTAAGTTATGGAATCATAGTCATGATTTCCATAACCTTGACACGTGTTACGACACGGCACTGAGTGAGTTCGTGCCATGGCACGGGCTTGCGCATCTGGCAAGCTACCAGTACAAGGGCCCATGCTCTGGTACATAGAATGGTTAGGTATGTCTAGTAATTGTGACCTTGCGTTGAGAGTCGGAATGATCAAGTAGTGGATACGACTTGTGCATTCCGAGGGATAGGGGAAGACAATTAATAGACGTATGGGACAGCCAAAATATATGAGAAAGGGCCAAGTCGCTCAGTGTTGCCCGGATGAGTGGGACCTCGGCTCGTGATCCGACGTCGGCCCGTGCTTCGACGCCAAAGCCTTATTACCTACCCATACGTACTAGGGTTGTCTTCAAAGTGCATTCACTTAGCTGGTTAGTTCACCCTTTACAGTTATTCAGTATTACTTTATGGCATGTTTACTCTGTATCTTGCTATGTCCCCTGAGGACCTGGTTGCTTTCCAGATTTAGACAAGAACTTGCAGTTGACTGGGTGCGAACCGGGACTTGAGACAGGACTTGCTGCAGTAGACGATGAGGTGCTTCCTGAAGAGTTTCCTTGACTCAGGGTATGGTGTTGTTTAGGTTATGAGCATCATTATCTTGTTAGTCGATGCTCATGACTAGTTATCTTTCTACTTTCAGCATTTTTATTCAGTGTTGTACTCCGTGGGCTTGTACCCACCAGACTATTCAGTTGTATTTATTTCAGACTCCATGTTATTTCCAGTTTTATATATTTCAGCATTACTTTCTTTGTTCCTGTGGATGAGATCTAGATGATACCACTTGCCTGTGTAGTATAGTTATTTTTACAGCGTAGTACGCCTAAGTGAGTCCATTAAATTGGGCAGCTCACTCTAGGTCGTATCAGCTGGCCAGGTTATGTCCTAATTTCATATGTTTTGGGAGCGGAGCGTGACACTTTGAAAGATCATAGTAAGCTTAGAGAGAAGAGATAAGAAAGTAAATTAGTGTGGTAGAAATTTTTATCTATTTATAGGATTTCCAAAGGGAGAATTTGGGCATAATTCCGACAGAATTAGTACAGAATTCTATGAGAGAATCTCGGCATATAGTCGTTGTATTTGTAACTACGGAAAAACTGAGTTTAAAAAGCAACGTTCATGGAACCGAAATCGGACCGAATTTAGGGCAAATTCGCTCAGAATTCTGTTGGTACAGAATGGATTTGGTTTTGGTTTGCAACTCAAGTTTTGGGCTTTTGAAACTTTTCAAGCAGTCAGGAACTGGGTTTTTGGTTTTGGGCTTGTTTTCAAAACGAAATGAGCATTTTTGAAAATGTTTATTGGGTAGCCTATTTTTCAGTGCGATCCAGTTTACATTGTATTACTAGACTAAATAAAATATAAAAAATATATTAACAATTGATAATTGGAAATACATATGCAATGACAAACACGGCTCCAAGTCTTGGATGGTAGCAGTTCAAAATCTGTAACAGTTCGTCCAAGTAGCTCTTATATCGAGACATGGTTATATCAATTATTGAAGTTTGGTTCGACCATGACCAATGGGCCAACAGTAGGCATACGAAAAATGGCACTTTATTTACTGTGTAACCGTCGACTGCACGTTTCTCAATGCACATGCTACACCCTGACTGAGTGATATTTGACATATGACTCATCATATTAAATACTGATGAAAAAGTTTTTAAGGAGCCATGTTGGCGCATTAAATTTAGGGTGCTTCATTTTGATTTGGCCCAGTTCTGTTTGGAGGACGCATTGTCTTTGGTCAACTTCCTGAAGCTTTGTCGTTGCATGTGGGGCAGGGTTCGAAATGATGATTTTGACTAAACTTAGTAAAAATTGAGGTGGCAGATTCATTGCTATTAATATGAGATTCATCACATTAATTTCGGAGATTTTGACCGAATACCACTTGGTGCATGGTTCTGACTGTGCTTTGGCCTTATAAATATGAGGGGTTTGAGAGAGAAAGACTTTACTCGTTCTCTTTTCATCTGACTTCATGTTCGAAACAGACTTAGGTTTCAATGACCGTAAGCCTCTTCCTTGGCGAATCGGTCGGCGAGTCGGTCGGCTGTGGGTTGTATATCTCTTCGTTCAAAGAAACTATTATTTTGATGAAGAAATCTATAAGAGAAATGAGATGCGCCTGACTGACTGTTGGCAGAGTAGTTCGTGCTCGTGTAACATAATGGCTGCATTCTGCCCGGAGACAACGTCGAGTGCCAAGATGTTGATTACATGGTTTGGATTGATTGCCAATCCAAACTCTGTTCAACTAGTACCTTATTCAAATGGTAGAAGTGATGCACTGGCTATCTGTAGCTAATCCATTTGGCCGAAGACAAGGTTAAGGCTGTGCATGCTACATACGTATGACTGGAGTGATAAGTCTATGCTGTCAGCGACTTATCCATTTGGCAGAATTGCTGCGCCTATCTTGGATAATTATAGTAGGCTCAGTTTTGTTTTAAATTTTCTATTGTAATCATGAATACCAATTAAAAATCCATGTAATAGATTTCTATTGTATTTATAATTATGAATATCAATGAAAAGACTTTTTATACACTTTTGTCTTTGAATACTGTGTAGCGTATGCTTCTGCTATTTTAAGATGCGCCAGCCTCGTTGTGTATATGAGACATCCGGCGTATGACATTTGTAGCTCATAGTTTTCTTCCTGTAGAGGTGCGCCAATGTGTATCATTGTTTGGGGCACATGGATTCCGTACTTGCCATGCTTCTATAAACACGACCTAAGCAATGGGATCCGGCTTTATCGCAGGTTGAATTTGCTTATAACTGTATGCCTATCAGATCAATAAGAAAGACACCTTTCGTCATTGTCTAGAAACATCATCTTTGACATATTTTGGACCTTGTCTCTTTGCTTAAGACTCAGTGTCGTGACATTCGTGCTGAGAATATGTTAGAGCAGCATGAATTATACATAATGAAGTGAAGCAATAGCTTAAAGAATCTGATGCCAAATATAAAGCATCTGCTGATCGGTGCCGTCGTCGTAAGGTCTTTCATGAAGGAGACTGGTCATGATTTACTTGGTAAGGGACATTTTTCTACTAGCACCTACAACAAATTGCCGAAGAAGAAGATCGAACCATTTCAAGTGCTTTGCAAGCTAAATGACAATGATTATGTCATTGATCTCCCCGAAGACATGCATATCTCTCCAACCTTCCATGTCGTCGATCTTTACGAATACTTTTTACCTAGAGAATCGCTTTATTATGAGAAAAACCTAGGGATGGTCTCTCTTGAAGCAGGGGAGACTGATGTAGCATAGAATCCTACTCCCTCTTGAATTTCCTTTCTTTTTCCTCATCCCTCTTGGATTCTTTTTTATTATATTTTTTAATAATCCTTTTTATGTTAGGATTCTTATTTTGACTTTATCCTTTATTAGGATAGATTTTATCTTTATTTGATTAGGATTAGGTTGTCATAAATGTCCTATAAATAGACACCTTCTGTATACAATTAAAAAACAACTTTTAATCAATAAAGTTATTCTTTTAAGTTCTGAGATTTGTTCTATCTTTTTCTTGGTCGTGGACTCGACTTTTTTGTGGATTTGGAAGCCCTTTGCTTGAGATTCTCAAGCAACCTTCGTGCAGACCCCTCACAAGGCCATCCGTCGGAGTTTTTGTGGCACCGCTTTACTTTCATCAAGCAATAGTGGTCTCGTTATTGTCATCACCAATAAAATTAGCCATTGTCAAGCATGAAGGTAAGCCCATTCCGCTATCACGCTGCGTCAGCTCTTGAGCAATAATGATATTATCACGTATTTGTCAACCTGGGACATGCAATTTGGAAAGGGGAAATAAGATTATGAAGAAGTCGTATTCTATTAACAACAATTTTAGTGATCATCTTGTAGATAACATTACAAAAGGAGATTGACTGAAAATTGTGAGGACATAGGGGATTTGGTTTCTTTGGAATTAGGACAATAAAGGTATAGTTAAGAAGATGAGGCATTGTGCTGGAATGACTTTATTTTGGATCAATGAAATTACCTCAAGGACAACAACATCCCAACATTTCTGATAAAATAGTACGGGGAATCCATCTATTCTTGGGGATTTGCTTGGGCTCATCTCTTAGATTATTGAGTAAATTTCCTCAAGAGTAGGGACAGTGCATATAACCTCGTTCTCTTGGTGATATTAATGTTGCGTAGATCTCGTAATATAATTAGGGGGACATAATATATAGAAATAACATCCAGTTTGATACTGGATTTCTATAATAACAGTAGACCTCCAGCTTCACCCAAGGATGGTACGGCCATACTGTGATCAAATCCGAGGATCTTGTTGCAACAATAGTCGAGCATCTTTTAGCTAAGAACATGATATACGATCTAGTTGACCGAATGAATGATTGCAAGGAGCGAATTGTCGGATCATTCCATAGACCTCGACAATTCCATGATAGCATCATTTGGGTTTCGGCTGTTCATGGTTAGTTTCCATAAATTTATCATGTAGTGGGATAGAAGGTCTTTTAGTGGGTCTAGAATTAACATTAGCAAGGTCTCCATCTTTAACAATTGCTGGCATAAGTTTCTATGTATGTTTAGTTAGAATATTTGAGTTGGAGCTAGTCGGGTGTGATCGTTGAGTTTTTCCATGTTTTTAGAAGTATGGAGTGTTGTTGAGGCAAATTACAAATGGTTGATTTATCTAAAACAACTTCAAGAAGCGAGGTGAAGGTATTGGGGTTGGGGGGTAGGGGGAAGGGGTGTTGGGATGGGGAGGGGGGCAATGACAGATTCAGAGATAGTATAGATATTAAGCATTTCATCTTTTTAGTTATGAAAGGGGAATGTTTGAGCGGTAGGAAGATGGAGAGATTTAGTATCAGTACAATGTGGTTGCATATTTGTGGATGAAATATTCGAATGGTTTTGTTGTTGGCACAGTTAGGAAATGAGTATCTTTAACAATAGAAGTTGACGAATGGAGGAATGTAAGGACAATTGGATGCAGTGAGGCTTGTGGATTTGTAGTTCAAAGATACATGAATATGTGAGGTATGTAATGTGGTTTTGTAATTATTTGATTATTGTTTTCCAAAGTTCCCTCATTTTATTTTTGTTGTTTTTCTTTCTACAATTAAATAAGTCCTACCTAAACTTTATATACCCACTAACATCATTATACGTTAATAGTTTGCGAGTAAGCCCCTTAAAATGCTTAGACTTTATTTATTTAAATTATTTGTTATTAGATATTTTCCCACTATGATTTTTTATCATTAGATACCCTTTATCGTAGCTTTGATTTTATGAGCACAATAAATGCTAATTTCTTAAAATAAATTTTATATCCATGATCTAGATGATTCCACCTTCATTTAGGTATATCATGTCCTACTCAAACTCATACACTTGTACTCTATTTTTATTACACAACTTTCGGGTCAAAAATGCCACTTCTAATATCTATCGTAATATCGATATCCTTTCCAATTTAAATTTGAGACCCAATCTCGACCCAAGTCGTTCGACCCAATATATAGTTTTGACCTAATTTGAGCTTACTTGACACAGCCACTTGTATCCCACTCAATTGAATTCCCTTGTGCTACTTATGTACAAATGGCACACAAGACGTATTTTTGGGCCTTTCGGAGCTCAACTAGCTAAATTAACCAAAACCTAGCCTAACTAGTAGTGGTAGAGCCAAGTCTAGTTGCCCTAACTGAATAGGATCATTTTAAATTGATTTTTATCAATTAAAGTGCATGATTGATTTAAATGTATGTTTAAAACCACTAAGATTCACTTTCCAAATTAGGAAACCCATTAAATTATTTTTGAACCTATTCCACCATATCTTTTGATTTGGACCACCAAAATCTATCAAACCCTACTAAAACCATGTTCCATCAAACCCTAACCCTCTCCCCAACCTTGTTTATATATATATATATATATATAGGACCGAACACCCCCTTCAAAACCCCTAAAATTGAAATTCCTTCAGCCAACCAAGCCACCGACCCCCTTCAGTCATAGTAGCAGTTTGCACCCCTTTTCGACCTTCGTTGGTCGAGCCACCACCTTCACAAAAACTCCAAGACATCCTCTTTCATCCTGCTAATTCTTCGAGGAGCCATGGACATCCGTTTGACGTGTGGGGCATCGAAACCAAACTGAAGTTTTAGTGTGTTGAATCTAAGCGAGCCAGCAGGTTACTCAACTTCGCACCCGTGTCTCTCTAAATTTTATTAATCTAATCTCCACCAAACCAACTCTAACATTTACCCCTATGTTTCTCCTAACATCTTCAATTGCCACCTCACGTGGATATCAATGGCTTGTCCGTGGCGAGCATTTTAAGAAAGTTGGTCCAGGCTGAATCTTGTGTAATGTAGCTGTCGTCCGCACAAATTTATGAGGCCCTATGACAGCTTCTATACCCTTGGTGAGCACCTAACATGCCTTTCTAACCCCCCTTCCATGTGAATATACAAAACCCCAAAATTGAAATTCCTTTAGCCAACCAAGCCACCGACCCCCTTCACTCGTAGTAGCAGTTTGCACCCCTTTTCGACCTCCGTTGGTCGAGCCACCCCCTCCATGAAAACTCCAAGACATCCTCTTTCATCCTGCTAATTCTTCGAGGAGCCACGGACATCCGTTTGACGTGTGGAGCATCGAAACCAAGCTGAAGTTTTAGTGCGTTGAATCTAAGCGAGCCAGTAGGTTACTCAACTTCGCACCCGTGTCTCTCTAAATTTTATTAATCTAATCTCCAGCAAAACCAACTCTAACATGTACCCCTATGTTTCTCCTAACATCTTCAATTGCCACCTCACGTGGATATCAATGGCTAGTCCGTGGCGAGCGTTTTACGAAAGTTGGTCCAGGCTGAATCTTGTGTAATGTAGCTACCGTCCGCACAAATTTATGAGGCCCTATGACAGCTTCTACACCCTTGGTGAGCACCCTAACATGCCTTCCTAACCCGCCTTCCATGTGTATTTATTTTTATTATGTTTGGTATAGTTTTGAGTCTGAATCTTCATTGTTTTCGACTCCGAAACCCATTGAACCTTCATAAGATTGACATGCTAGTTTTGTGCGCCAACTTGTCCTAAAATCCTCAATGCTTCTAAACATGATTTCTCATGATTTAATTTCTGAATATTTACCATAATGTTGTAATATTTTTGAATATAAAATTATTATTTTGTATTATTAGATTATTTTCAACCAACCCGACAAGTTGGCAATATTGTGCGACTAGTTAAACGTATTAACTAGATACTCTATTTTCTTGTAGATGATGTAGATAAATGATATTTAGAAATATATTCAATAAATATTCCAGAATTAGTATATTATATTTTATGTTTATAAATATATTATTTTAGTGAAGTTTGCATGATACTATATATATAATATATATAGCCATATTTGGTTATAGGCTAGATTAGTTATATTAATGAACTAGTTTAGACCATATGTGATATTCCATTTATACCATCATTGATTGGTAGTTTTATGTGTTCTAGGAGTTCGCAAAGCTTCAACTTTGGTTGTTGGAGCTAGATCATTGTTGTATACTCATCTCGAGAATCCAAGAAAGATACCTTGCTAAATTTGTTCTATTTAAATTCATATTATTGTACTTGTGTTGTTAGTGATAGTTAGGAGTGTGTGTCCAAGTATGACTTGGGTGCTATCGATGATGGCATCGATGTGGTGTGCATGTATGACTTAGAGTTAATGGACGTTCCTTTAGTTGTGAAGTTATTGCAATAACTTATGGCCTTGACACGTACCATTTCACGACACAATGAGTTGGGATTCATGTTACACGAGCTTGTGCACTCGAATGGCCATCAATATATCGGTTCATTGGATAGTTAGATTGGGTCTAGTTTGGATGACTCTATATTGAGATATTAGTTGTTCGAGTCATGGATATGACTTGTATCATTAATGGGCGAGAAAGACTAGTAGTAGGCATATGGAATAACCGTTTAGACTGCATAATCTTTTGAGGAGGTTACTGAGTCATGTGCCTCATAGTTACCCAGTTATGGGTTTACAATGTTGGCTTATGGTTACCTGTTTGGTTTATTGTAACATGTTTGGGCATCGACTCGTTATCTGACGCCGACATGTGATTCGGTGCAATATCCTAATTTACCTACCCATACGTTCCAAGTCATCTTCAACATACATTTACATAGAATGGTTAGATATGTACTTATACATGCTGATAGCATGACACAATATCTTCTCATGGAATGGTGTGCCACCGCTTGTCCTTGTCTATTTGTTGGTATAGCTTACTGTTTTGGAGATAGGATATTGGACCATGTTGTGATCTAGATTATGTTAGCCCAATGATTACATCGCATTTTTTAATATGGCTAATCAATTAAGTTTAACATAATGATGTCACTAATATTCATATACTCACTATCATGTAGCTACTTAAATTTAGCTTTATCCTAATTATCCTATATCTTATTGCCATGCTTGTATCGTACTGCAACATATTTTGCTCACCTAACATGTATTTGTAGACATGCAGTAAGCATGATCAAACATGATCAAACCAGGACATAGGCAATGAATAATTAATGATGGACCAAAGATGGCGTCATACAAAAAGACATATCTCTCCAAGCTCTACCATACAAACATACCAATTCCTGAACCAAGCCCAAGCTCCACCAAGACAAACAAAGACCAAAGGCTATTTTGCCACCTAGGAGGCAGAGTTTGGGCCGAACTCTGCCCCCACACAGAGTTCGGACCGAACTCTGTCCCCTAATTTTCAGCACCCTAATTTTTAGGGCCTGCTTGGTACAAGCTGTCCAACGTTCAAAAATTTAAATTCTTGGGGCACAATTCAGGCTGAACTCTGCCTCCCTAGAGTAGTATAAATAGAGCTTGAATTATCTCATTTTATATGATCTCTTGCCTTCAAATATTCAAGCCTTCTAAGCTCTACTACTCTAAGCCTTATTCTTCCATATCTCCTAAGCCACAACTCTCCTTAGCCCAAGGTGCTCAGTGCAATATCAGCTAGAAGTTGTGTGCAAGAGTGAAAGAAAAATCACTTGGACAATTCCAAGTTTTGCCACCTATAAATCTGTAAGAAGTTGGCATGCTCTTCTGAGTAATAGCACGTGGTTGTACACTATTTCACAAATAGTGGATTACAATCCGGAGCTAGAGTTCTCAGGCCTGGACTAGTCCTCTACGAGGGAAACCAGGTTAAAACTGTTGTGTCTGCGAATGCTCTTATGATCTTTATTTACTTTCGCATTTTTCTCTGATTTATTTACTATCTTGATGGTTGTTTTGTGGAGGTGATATAGAGTTAATTTTTATTTGGTGATTATCGACACAAACTCTATTCACCCCCCTCTAGAGTTGACTATACGTTATTTCAGATTATTCATTTTATATTATTCATTTCATATTATGGCATGTTTCTTTTTTATCTTGTTTCGTCCCTCTAAGGGCCTGATGATCTCTCCAGGTTGTTGCTGAACGCTTATAAAATAGATAGATGGATGGTATGATTGTGTCTGCAGGTAATGATGGGTATCCTCAGATATTCAGGTATTTGTGTTAGATGTTATCTTTTATTTCCTTTAGTATCTTTTTATTACTTGGTGTTATATCTTAGCTTTGTAAACATATTTCATTCTCGAGTTTGCTCGAACATGTGTATTATAGGGTGATCGATTTTTTTACATGTTGTTCATCCTTGCTTTATTTACCTATATGTGGATTGAAACTTAGTAGAGATAGCGTAGGCATAGTACACTTCTACATGATAGTACATTTGGGGTAAGTTCATTAATTAGGAACTTATTCCAGATTGTTCCAGCTGGCATGCTTATGTTTCTAGTCCTATATATTTTGGGTGGGCATGACATATTTTTGTGGTATGGCCCATGCAGATCGGGATCATATCGTTTCGGTTATGTTACTGAACCAATAAGTTTCCGAACGAGCCTGCAATAGGATAGTGTATTAGAATCTCAATATTGAAATTCTTTTGACATCTACTATCGTTCCTGAACCTGGTATTTGTAATCGAATATACCTCTCTTGGACTCCTTATATTGGAATCTTGTCTTTTCTTATTTCGGGAAAACAAACTTCTGTGCTTGATGAACTATTTCAATTATATTGTATGATAGAAGTAAGATGGATAGAATATTTCCGTGAGTGATTATCTAAAGACGAGAAGGGTTGGTACAGATATAGATAGACCGAGTAGGTAGGTCTGGCATTCTTCTGTTATAAATTTTTTTACTTGGAGGATATAGGGATCCATGCTTGATAGGACTAGGTAAATATCTAAGTTGGGTAGAATTTTATAGAAATTCTTCCAAGATGGGAGTTAGAACAGAGTACGGTGTAGGACTTAACCTTAACGAGTGACCCTAGGATCACTAGACTATGTCCATGCTACCCTTTGCCCAAGATAGAGAATTGAATACTAGAGGGATAATTGTCGAGTAATAATATGATAATGATATGTGATCTAGGAACATTAGATAGAGTAGTAAGGCTACGTTAGACTAGTCGATTATCTTTATATGGTGAGACTAGCCTTAAAATGACCTATAAAAGACCAAGACTTGAAGATTGACCAATAAGTTTATAATATGTTAGGAGTATTAGATCTTAGCATCTGTTTAACTCAACCTTGACCTTTACCTCGTCGATACGTATAATATGGTTAGGTGTATTGGCCAACTGGTCATGCTCATACCTGATTTCGATAATCAATGTCAACATTGGTCGATATACAAAATATACATACTACAACAGGTTTACAAGTTTTAAGACAGCATCTACTACTGCTACAAGATATAAAAGTCTCATCGTCATCAAGAACCAAATGCAATGGAATCAAGATCAAGTTTTACATGTTTATTCTATATTTTTACTTTTATTGAGTCTAGAAAAAATATGTAAGGTTAATCAGGATCGGTACTGGCTTAGCTATTTCTCAGTCCACAAAAATCACTGCCTACATATCCACAAATATATATCCAAAATTTTACATTCCAAATAAGCCTAAAACCTAACAATTTAGCCTAATACTGGTCTGACGGAACTCGGTCCGAGTTTGGCTCGAGTTCGGTCAGGTTAGTTTGAATAAAATTCTTGAATTTCTTTCAAATATGCGTCCAACTTTCAAATGTGAGATATCTGCATCCGAACTCTGACCGAATTCGGTATAAAAAATACTATAAATAGTGAAGAACTTTCACATTTTCAAATCACTCATTTCTTTTCTTTTCTATTCATTTCTAAGTGTTTTATACGAGCTACACTTTCAAATCAAGCCTATACTACTCTTAGCCAATCCAGCACAGTTTTTGTTTAATATAGAGTTTAGTGTTGAAGAGTTGTATCGGAGGCTACATTCAAAAATTGTTCCGATTTTCAAATTGTCTTTTGGAGTCTGTCATGCACTTGTCGCCAATCACGGTGTTATAAAATCGGCCATCCACATGTCCCCAAGCACAGTGTTGTAAGAGTTGCAAGCACTTAGTTAAAGTTCGTACCATAGTGGATTAACATCGAACATGAGTACTCGAGACTGGACTAGTCCTGTTAGAGAAAAACCAACATATATCGTTGTGTCACTGAGTTTGATCTTCTTAACACTTTACTGTAATTTATTTACTTTCATATCATTTGCTTATTCTTTCTATAGTATATAAGTTTAAATTTTGTAATTAGTGATATTTTCTGCTGCACACGCACACACTCTAGAGGGGTTTATCGCATTATCATTTCATCTCTACTACCTAAGATGGGATCCACTAATGAGATCACATTCTTAGAGTTATCTGCGATGTATCATGTCCACTTTGGGATTGCCTTTTCTTATTCCAAGACTATGCTATCCTTTATGATCAAATGTCATAACACTACCAAAATACACTCAATTAGCGACGGATATTTAGCGACAGAAATTTTTCGTCTGTGTTAGTGGCGGCTTCGTGGCCGCTCAACGACTGAGTACCGACTACACGTCTTTGCCATTTTTTATTTTAATTTTAGGGGGAGGAAAGGTCGCACGTCCGTCGCTAGACTGTCGGAATTATAGCGACGGATATCCAGTCGTCGCTATGTAGTCGATTATTTGGCAAGAATTGTGTAGAGAATTGGCGGGACATATCTTCGACTACGTAGCGACGGATATTCAGTCGGCATGTATCAAACATGGCGACTACGTGGCGACAGGTTTTCTTCCGTCGCTATTCAGTCGCTATATAAACGTACCAGACTTTAAATGAAACGGCAGGGGAAACTTTTTGCATTTCCCCCAAATTCACTCTCTCTCCTCTCTTTCTCTCTCTCTCGCCGGTGTCGGCTTCGGTGATCGGCGTTGGTGTCGTCGTCGGCGTCGGCGTCCTCTCCTCTCTCTCTTTCGAAGGTAACCCCCTCTCTCTCTCTCTCTCTCTCTCTCTCTCTCTCTCTCTCTCTCTCTCTCTCTCTCGGGGTCTGGGAGGCGGGCTTGGGGTTGTGGTGTCGGGGGCTGGGCGGCTGGCTTGGGTTGGGGGCTGGGCGGTGGGCTTGGGACGGCAGCGTCGGGGGTTGGGCGGCTGGGCGGCTGGCTTGGGGCGGGTGCGTCAGGGGCTGGGCGGCTGGCTTGGGTCGGGGGCTGGGCGGTGGGCTTGGGGCAGGGGCGTCGGGGTCTGGGGGGCGGGCTTGGGGCTGGGGCGTCGCTGGCTGGGCGGCTGGCTTGGGTCGGGGGCTGGGTGGTGGGCTTGGGGCGGCGGCGTCGGGGGCTGAGCGGCTGGCTTGGGGCGAGGTCTGGGCGGTGGGCTTGGGGCGGGGGCGTCGGGGTCTGGGAGGCGGGCTTGGGGTTGGGGCGTCGGGGGCTGGGCGGCTGGCTTGGGGCGGGGTCTGGGCGGTGGGCTTGGGGCGGGGGGCGTCGGGGTCTGGGAGTGTAACACCCACTTTTCTAAAATTGGGGTATTTTGAAAATTTATTATTTTTATTATTTATTAATGGTATTTTAGTCATGATATGATTTTTGGTGATTTTTAGTTATTTAAAACTATTTTCTAAGTCATGACTTATGACTTTGTGATTTTACTAGTATAACCCTAGTGTAAATCCTAGAGATTTCATAACCTAGAGACTACCATGACCATGTAAGCCTAACCAAGTGATTAGGATACCATTTTAGCACTTGTCAGCCTAAAGGGTATTTTGGTAATTTTCTAGGATTTATTTGGAATTATTGGTATTTATGTGTTTTTATTATTATTTAATTATTGATTAGTGTTATGTTAGTCCCTAACCTAGTTTAGCAATAATCTAGAGGTTAGCCACTAACCTAGAAGACTAATGTTAGATGTTAGCTTTATGTGTAAATATCTAGTTAGAAAAATATCTAGATATTTTACTTTTAGATATTTTAGAAACCTAGAAATATCTATTCCCTTAGTCAAAGCCTTAAGGGCAAAGTTAGCAAGGTGGAGGGGACCCATGCCCCCATCCTATATACACACCCCCCCTTCATTCAAGCCTCTTTTCTTTCACAAAAACCCTAGTTTTTCCTACAACTTCACACCCTTACAATTCAATCAATTTAGCTCCAAATTGAGCCAAATTTCATGCATTGGAACCCCCCTACTATTGAGGATACTAAGGGAGACTAGCTAGCAAGGTTGATCATCATATTGGCATCACCAAGAGAAGTGGACACCCCCTATTCTAGGCTTTCCATTGAGTTTTGCACTCATAGGTAAACACCCTCAAACCTAGTAATATTGTAATTTTTCTTCATAAATGCATGCATATAGGTATACCCTAACTGTAGGTCAAGTTTGGTAGGAAATAGATTTGGTTTGGTGTCCGTATCGGACACGTATCTGTGCTTAAATTACAGTGTTTGGTGAAATGCCACTTAGGAATAAAAGTTGTTGTTTTCCAAAACAAATTACACATTTGGGTAGCCCTTGGCATGCTGACCACGAAACCCTATGACTGAGCACATTTTTGTGTTGTGTCCGTATCCAAAATGGACACAAACTCGCAGCACGAGGCCACGCGCACGTGTCCTACTACCACGCTGCTCGTGCTCACTGTACTGAGCACTAGGACACGTAAAATTTAACATGGACACGGGGGTAATGTCTGCGAACATGCCCCCAAGGTTTCGTGTCACGCCCTGTCGTGTCGAGTAAGAAATCTCACTCGCACGGGACACGTACTGCACTGCACGCGCACATTTTCTTCACTGACACGCGACTCGTGTCGCAAGGACACGAGTCGTGGACACCTCGTGGTGACACGAGTGTGTAGCCCAACACGTGGGCTACATTTGGACATGACCACGAGGCCCCACGTGGCTCGTGTCGTGTCCACGAGACACGTGCACCGCTGCACGACGCGGTGCTAAACCGCGTGTATCAGTCGAGTTTTCTCGACTGATACGGGTCTCGTGTCGACGCATGAGGACACGTGGACACCGTGCAGGCTACCCTACACCTAGCCTGACCCTAGGCGAACCAACACACGTGTGCACGAGACCTATGGACACTTGTGTCGTGTCCTACACTCGTGTGCACCTCTGCACGATACTACACAGAGCACAGTTTACCCGATTTGTTATTTACACGCTTGGACACGTTGTGTCGTGTCGTGGTGGACTCCTAGGGACACCTACGACACGTGTACACATGGGAGCACGTTTACCAACCACTGCACTCGATTCTTAACACGGTTTTGTGTTGATTTTGGGTTTATCCCAATATTCAGTAATGAACAGTGTTTCCTGGTTAAATTTCAGTATTTATTTGAGATTCAAATTGATTTTTAATGTATATATATATGTATATTTATGTGTGTATATACTATATATATATGTATATAAGTATGTGTATGTAGGTGGGAATTTGGGTGTATTTACATGGATATTTGTGTAGATATGTGTGTATATATACATAGGTGTATATATGTGTATTGTGTGTGTGTGTGTGTGGTTTTTGTTCTCAGAAATCTGAGAACAGAACACCCCCCCTTTTGTATCATAACAGTTCTCTCTCTCTCACTCTATTTCATTCTCTCTCTAATTCACTCACTCTCTCATTTTCCTCTCTCTCTATATATATGTATTATATAAACTTTTGTATATATATATATATATATATATATATATATATATATATATATATATATATATATATATATATATATATATATATATATATATGTATATATATATATAAAAATATATATATGTTATATATATTTGGTATTAGATTATATTGTATCTATTTATATATATTATATATGTTATATGAGTATACATAGTCTATAGGCCTATGTAGAATGTTTGTATATGTATATATCTAAAGTTATATATATGTGTATATATATATATATTGTATAGAGATAGATACCTATATGATATTCGCCCATGGAACCTAATTACTAGCCTATGGCCAAATTGGGGGTTGACCCTAATTTGTCTAAGTGACCCCTTGACCTAGGTACCCTAATGACCCTTGTTTGACTAGAATTGACCAAAGTCAACCTTAGGTCCAACTTGACCTAGTTGACCTAGATTGAACTTGAATTAACCTAGAATGACTAGTTTGACATTGGTTGACCTAACTTGACTAGTAGACCTAGTTTGACTAGATAATTAACCATTGTTGACCAAAGTCAACTATTGATCAACCATGACCTAATTGACCTAGAAATGGCTTGGATGAACATAGAAGGACTAGTTGACTAAAGTTTGACTAAACCCTAACTAATTGATTTATGTTTGACCATATGGTTATAAGGATAGTCCTATGTAATTTAAGATATGTATGGGGTTAAGTGGTATACTTAGAGGTTGTGTCATGGTTTGAGTTAGTCTTATGCAGTATTGACTTAGGTAGTTGACCACTGACCTAATTACCTTATTGACTAGTCTTTGTTTGACCTAATTACCTTGTTGACTAGTCTTGTTTGACCAAAACCTTAGTTAGTCTAAGTTTGACCTAGGCTTGACCTAGATTGATCATGTTGACTAGTATTTGACTAGTTTGGCTAGAATATTGACCAAGGGTTGACTTTAACCTAGATTAGACTTGTTTGACCTTGTTTGACCTTATTTGACTTAGTATGACTTCATGTGACCTAGTATGACTTCATGTGACCTAGTTTGACTGTTGAGTTGACTTTTGACCAGATTGACCTAGAATCATGTAGTATGCATTGTATACTCTATTTTTACTATTTTGGATACATTGTGACTTGTATTGCTCTGATTAGGAGCCATACACCTCTCCTCAGGCAGTACATCCTCTTCAGACATTCAGTTATCAGCGAGTACATTCTATGACCGTTTCATACTTGCCAGGATTTATATTCTTGCTCTAGATTACTTTACTTGATGCTGACACGATTGTTATCACGGATTGGTACTATATGGATCTTTTCATGAGATGTTATCCCCCTCAGGAGCATCAGATACAGCATGTTTGTGCTTTTCACGAATCATCATGTATCTCTATGCTTTCATAGATTCACGAATCGCTTGTGACTCATGTACTCTCATGTTCACAGAGCCTCTCATGAATCACCCATTTATGGGCTTATCACGAATCTTAACATAACTTGAACGGATCCTTATGTATTGATTGGGGATGGGAGAGTGGAAATAGTCATGTGAATATTACCCCAGTAGCTGTAGTCATGAATCACTCTTAGCTGTAGTCATGAATCTCCTATGCCGTTCACATGTCTATATTTTTACTCTGACTCACTAGTCACTGCTAGTTCTCTATTATAGTAGATATTTCATTATAGTTATCTCTTTTACTACATGTATCTTCTTTTAGCAGTTCCTGTATTTTACTCTATTGTATGCTTTATATTTCCTATCATACTATGAACTGCGTGAGATGTATTGTGCTCGTTCCTGTCCTGACTGGACCTGTTGAAAATATTACAGAGGACGAGAATGAGGCATGGGTGACTACATATTACAGAGCAGGACTAGATGACACTTGTGTTGAGGACCCTCAGCAGGATCCACCTGCAACTGAGGATGTTGCCCCAGTAGTCTAGGCTAGTTTAGCTAGACAGTCATTTTCTACATTATTATTTTGTCTCACATTCTGAGTTGTATTTTGAGATGATGAGATTGTTTCACTTAACAAAATTGCCAAACAAAAGTTGGATTTTGAAAATAAAATGAGAAAAAGTACAAGAAGTACAAATTTGATTATGGAAAAGTATTGCTATGGAAGTCTGATCTGTAAATGATCACTTTGTTCCTTGGACCATATGATGATGATGAAGATCACTGCTTGAAGTAGAATAACTTGGAAGAACTAAGTCACCAGAAAGGTATCGACGCACTTGGGCACAGATGGCGAGGCCGAATGCTTTCCTGCTTTGCTTCACTCTGTTCTGAAAGAACAGTTGAAGAAGAATGCTTCGGAGAATCAAAATCTCGAAGTTCTGATCTCTGTACTCTCTCATGTTCTCTCTGTCCCCTTGTTATGAGAAAAATGAGTCTATTTATAGACTGGGGCTTCTGTGCGTAAAAAAGCATCAAAATCTGTCTTTACGCTAACAACTGCCACCCATGATCAGAGTCATCCTTTACATACGTTGACACGCGTCCCATCATTTTAGTGAGAATAGGATACATGTACACACGTTCTTCGAAATATGTGGCATACAGGCCATGTAGGCAAACCACGTTCCAAACTGGCCAGAAAGAATAGGGCGTAAAAATAGCCCCAACATCCTCTGGGTGTAAAGCATTAAGATGAGCGTAAAATAGCTCTGTCATAGGTTTCCCGCGTAAAGTGGTTATTGAATAACCTTGAGCGTAAAAATGGCTTAAATAGACTTTACGCACACATTGTTTTATGAGCGTAAGGACTCGTGTAAAACTCTGTGCATAAAAGAAACCATAGAGTGAGCGTAAAGTAGCTCGATTCACATAAAAGACAAATTTCGTTGGATTCTGTAGTAAATGCCATTATTAATATCTTCTTGTCAAAGTTTTGCATTGAATGCAAGATTTGATAGCTTTGTCCAGCGTAGAAGAGGCTGTTCTGTCTTTGGCGTAAAAATCATAGGTGTAGACCCAAGCGTAAAATGATCAGCCTGCTTAGGCGTAAATTGATTAGCCTAGACTTGGGCGTAAAGAGATTACCCACTCTGCTAGGCGTAAAAACCAATCACTTATGAATGAGATGACCCTTTCTTTGAAGCACTTTTTACGCTCCTACAAGACCCCCTTCAAAGTTTTCAAAATATCTCCAAAATTTGAAACACTTTGAACAGAAACGTAAAAGTTGAGATTCGATCTGCCAGCATAAAATTTGGGATACTCAACAGCCATCCGCGTAAAAGCGGGGATGTCCAACAGTCGGCGTAATTTCCAATAGTATCGGTCAACACTTAATTGTAATAATGAATTTCTTTTTCGAAACTTTCGAATGCCTTTTCGCTTCCCCGAGTTTGCATTTATAATGAACAGTTTTCGATGAGGAATATGGAGAGTTGATTTAACCGTATAAATGAGGAGAAATTCTTCACTCTTGTCATTCATCTCCATAGTGACATGGCGCCCAAGAAGGAGATTAACAATAAAGAGGCTTCGGGCTCAAGGATTGACTTTGAGCGAGCACGCAACTTTGTAGCGTGCTTCGGATTAACTCCAGCAGTCTTCAGTCGCATCAATGGTGGTCCCCCGACTGCATATGAAGGCTCAGGAGATGCAGAAGCGTTTTTAAATCTGATACGTCGCTCCGGGATTCACAACATGCGTGAGTTAGGTGCTTCCCTTCGTCAGTCCAACGAAGGAGAGGGAAAATGAAATTTCATTTATTGCGACTCTCTTATATGTAGGGGTCCACTCCCCCCTTTCTATAAATAAAATCTGATGTTAATCTCAACTGTTCAACACTTATTTTGACTGCTTCTATGGTTGTTCATTCCCAAGGAACAAACCTGACACGTGGCGTCTGTCTTGTGGTTACGAGAGCCTTTAAATAGGATCTTCCCCCGAAATAGACTCATCCCAACAGTTCTTCAGCCTTTATAAATAGCCAAGAATGTTTCATATATTCTCGTACTCATTCCTCTAAGGATAACTTTCTGTGATGTTGTTCTCCAACAAATGAGGATGGCGAAGCTTTTCCACAGTGTTCTTTTGTATGCCCAGTCAATAGACGCAGATTCGACCATCATTAGAGCCAAACCATTCGACTCAAATGGTAAGTCTGATTTTAAGCAAATATCTGTCTTCGAATTTTTTTGTTTGAAAACATCTATTCTTGAGCGTAAATTCTTGACGGGCGTAAAAACTTGCTGAAGTACTGGCGTAAAAGCCTTGCTGAAGCACTGGTGTAGAAACCCTTACTGATTGCTGGCGTAAAAAGCCTTGCTGAAGCACTGGCGTAAAAAGCCTTGCTGAATCACCGGCGTAAAAGCCTTGCTGAAGCACTGGCGTAAAAAGCCTTGCTGAAGCACTGGCGTAAAAAGCCTTGTGATCTGTTTTTAATTAGCATTTAATACGCATCTGATAATACTTCTGTTTTTAAAACACTTCTTCTTTGTTGTTTTCTGCAGAAGTTTGGCTGAGCAGCTTTTCCAGAACCGCCATTGGCAATTTTGACGTTGTGAGGAGCGTTCTTCTGACATCAACATCAGGGAGCTCATGCGCTTTTGATGCGCGAATCAGACAACTCAGAACTCTTCGTAAGATAGAAGGGTCTTCCTCTGTTGGTAGGAAGAGCCTTTATACACGGAGAGTTGGATGGTGGAGTCAACTCTTCCCCGAGAAATCGGGTAGTAGAGTTCCTTTCACGGCAGAACTAGGAATCGTATCCCAATGCTGGATACATTCCTATCTCCTTTGAGGTGCCGCCACTAATCCACCAGTTGTATTGGCAGCAACACGCCTTCGGGCTGCCATACTCTGGGGTTCTCCTCTCGTCTGAGAGAGAAGACCAGAGTTTGATTCCTGCTGTTCTGATTGCCACTAGAGCTTAGACAGTCAGGAACTGCCACCAACAACGAACCCGTCAAAAAAGATCAAAGAAAAATAGATCTCTATTAGGTTATCGTTGGTGTATAGAATGAAAATCCAAGAATGTAAGAGATTTCCATTATAACTTATAAGAAAGTCTAAAAAATGTAATAGACTTTTTGATGATATGGAAATGAAATTGATGATTCTTCTATGATCAATGATTTGTATCTATCTGGATGTAATATGGACATGATAGATAAATGAAATCTTATTTTTTTGTTTTAGAGTATATGATACTATCAGAGGTAATATGGACATAATAACATATATGAACTCAAAAGAAAATTAGATTAATATCTATGCAGAGGTCAAATAGAAGTGATAGATAGGAAAAGAAAGTAGATTTAGTATTTATTCAGAGGTCATAGAAACATGATAAATAGCGAATCCCACTTTCTAATCAATTGATAAAAATAGAAGATATAAAATCCCTTTCCCCGGAAATAAGAAGTCAGCTTAACCAAACCTTGGTAGCTGGGGAATAAGAAGACAGATATTGTGAGCATATACGTCAAAATGGTGGATGAATCAGCGTATTTCTTGGGAACAGAAAGGACGATTCAATTCCATAATTAAATGGATGAACCTGGTAACATGAACGGACGAGTCTTTTCGGAAATGAAAAGTCGTTTCTCAATTTCAGAGACTAGTTCATTAATAATCCTCCTCTATAAATAGGTGAGAATTCTCTGTAATCGTTCCATTCTTATTTCTGCTCCTCTATTGGAAATGTCTTCCGAGGATGTTCAGCAAAAGAATGAAGTCCCGCAGAAAATCGAGGGCATCATTGATACGTTCCCCGTTGACCCCCCTGTATCAGGCTCAACCGAAATAGGTGGAAGCTCTCCTGCGCCCAAGCCACCTGAAGACATCCTTGCTTTTTTAATAGAGCCAAGGAAAACTCCTGAAGAAGAAGCGTCGAGGATGGCTGTCTGCAAATTTTTCATGAGTTCAGGAAACGACGCCTTCTATGCATTGGCCGACTATGTATTCAATAACGAAGGGAGTGGCCCTCGTCCTTAGTCTTCTATCTTGAACAAAAATAATAATAAAAGATGTTTTATTTTTTTGTTCTGTCTTCTCTTTTTATACATAGTATTTCTTAAGAAATTTGCCATTGATCGGCAGCATGAGTAGATCTTCATTGGGTTTTGACAACCGATAGGCACCATTGGAGAACACGAACTCAATTACATACGGGCCTTCCCACTTCGCTAGGAGTTTCCCTTTGCTTTTGTGAGTCATGACCATTGGCCTCCGAACAGCTAATACAAGCTCGCCAACTTTGAATACCCTTTCTTTAACTTTACGATTGAAAGTTCGAGATATGCGGGCTTGATATAGTTCAATGTGCTGTTGTGCTTGAAGACACTTCTCATCCAATCCTTCAAGTTCCTGGAGTCGTAAGCGATCATTATTCTCTGTAGTTAGCTCATTAGCAATGGCTATTCGTAGAGAAGGGATCTGGATTTCCAATGGGAGAACAGCTTCGCATCCATAAACCAATGAGAATGGTGTAAAACCAGTAGGAGTCCGGACTGTTGTTCGATAAGCCCGTAAACATTGTCCAAGTTTCTCATTCCAATCACGTTTATTAGAAGAGACAAACTTTTTGAGAAGTTTAATGATTGTCTTATTGAAAGCTTCAGCTAAACCATTAGCAGCTGGATTATAAGCTGTAGAAGCCAAATTCTGAATTCGATTCTTGTCACAGAATCGATAAAATGCTTGACTGGCAAATTGTGGACCATTGTCATAAATTATCCATCGAAGAATCCCGAAACGATAAATGATATGGTGCTTGATGAAACTGATCACATTAGATGTTTTCACTTCCGCAAGGGGAACTGCTTCTGCCCACTTCAAAAAGTAATCGGTTATAGCTAGGATAAACCGATGTCCTTTAACAGAAGCAGGGTTAAAAGGACCAATGATGTCCATGCCCCAAGCTTCGAAGGGCCAGGAGGCTGCTGTAGGATGTAGAAATTCAGACGGCTGATGAATAAAATCAGCATGAATCTGACATGCTTTACATCTTTTGGCATAGTCTATAGCATCTGCTATCATAGAGGGCCAAAAATACCCCATTCTTCGAATGCGATCTTGCAACTTTGGACCAGGTTGATGAGCACCACAGACACCATCATGAGCCTCACGCAGTATTTGTTTGGCTTCACTTTCTGAGAGACAGCGCAGCAAGAGTCCGTCATATGAACGACGATATAGCATATGTAAAGACGAATCATAATAGACTCGAAATGATCGTCTCTTAATTGATGCAGCTTCTTTAGGATCTTCAGGCAAAATCCTATGAACTGCATAATCAATGAATGGAGTTCTCCAATCTTTCTGCTGGGAACTTGACTCTGTAATATAACTTTATTCAATATACAGATTACTCTTCACACAGAACAAGTCTCGGTCCAACAAAGTAATTATATTTTGCCTTCGAATTGGGACAGCCAAGTCTGCAGCTAAACTGGCAAGAGCATTAGCCTCCACATTCTGAGAACGTGGTACAAATTCAATGAAGAATCCTTTGAATGATAGGACCAACTCGACTACCACTTGATGATAAGGGATGAGATCAGGATTTCTGACTTCATAAGTCCCTCTAACTTGATTAACGATCAATTGAGAATCTCCATAAGCCTCTAAGAATTCAATATCCAATTGTTTTGCTACTTGGAGACCAATCAATAGAGCATTATATTCTGCTACATTGTTAGAGCATGGCTCATTAAGAGAATAGGCACGGTATATGACCATTTTATCAGGAGAAACCAAGATAATTCCTACCCCAGAAACAATATTGCCTTTAGGTCCCACTCGTGATGCTCCATCAAAATATAATTGCCATATATCATACTTCAAAGTCATGTAACAATCCACTACTTCGTCTGGAATGTCTTCATATAACTTTGAAGTTTTAGGTATAGGATGAGCAGCTAAGAAATCAGCTAAAGCTTGGCCCTTCACTAATTTTTGAGGCACATAAATCATATCATAAGGAGTGAGCAACATTGCCCAGGTAGCTAACCTGGAATTAAGAATGCTCGGTTTTTTCATCAATACCCGAATGGGATTTATTCTGGAGATGACAAGAATAGTCTGTCCAGTGACATAATGCCTTGTCTTTTGGACGGCAAAAACCAAAGCTAGACATTCTTTTTCCACAGGAGTATATCTGTGTTCAGCTCCAACCATCATTCTGCTCAGATAATATATTGCTTGTTCATGTCCCATATCACTTTTTTGTGCCAGAAGAGCGCCAAGTGAATGATCCAAGGCTCGAACATATAGCAAAAATGGTCTTCCTATCACCGGAGGTACCAGAACAGGCGAGTTTGTGAGATATTGCTTAATATCATTGAAGGCTTTTTGACACGCTTCATCCCAGACGAAAGATACCCCTTTCTTTAATAGACTGGAGAAAGTTGACATCTCCCAGAAAGATTAGATATAAATCTTCTGATATAAGCAATACGGCCCTGAAAGCCACGGAGTTCTTTCAGATTACGAGGAGGACGCATTTCAAGAATTGCTTTAACCTTATCAGGATCAACATGGATACCTTGAGAGGTAATGACAAATCCTAGAAACTTGCCACTAGAAACCCCTAAGAAAGACTTAGTGGGGTTCATTTTCAATTGATGTTGGCACATTAATTCAAATACTGTCTTCAAGTCCTGAATGTGATCATTCTTTGACCGACTTTTAACAGCAATATCATCCACGTAGCATTCAACTATCTTTCGTCGATGTTCTTGAAAGATATTGCTCATAGCCCGTTGATACGTGGCACCGGCATTTTTAAGACCAAACGGCATAACTGTATAGCAGTAGACCCCAAGAGGTGTACGAAAAGCGGTGTGTTTCTCATCTTCTGGATGCATCTTGATCTGATTGTATCCTGAGAATCCGTCCATGAAAGACATGCGTTCAAAGCCACATGTATTGTCTATCATGACATCAGTAATTGGAAGTAGAATTCGTCCTTTGGACAAGCCGTATTAAGATCTCGATAATCTATACAAACTCGAACTTTTCCATTCTTCTTTATAACAGGAACAATATTGGCCCCCCAATCTGGGTGTTGTTCTTCACGAACAAACCCACATATAATCAGCTTTTTGACTTCTACTTCAATTGCATCCATCATATCTGGTCTAAAGCGCCGTTGCTGTTGTTTTACAAGCTTGACATTAGGCAAAATGTTGTGTTTATGAGTAGCAACTTTAGGATCTAGTCCTAGCATATCCTCATAACTCCATGCTAAGATGTCAATGTATTCTTTTATAAGTTTTATCAGCTCTTCCTTTTCATCTTCAGAAAGATTCTTACTGATGAATATTGGTTTGGACGTAACTCCATCTCCAATATCAATCTGGATAACCTCATCTTTTGTAGGTGGCTGTCGTTGTTCAAAATGAAGTTCCCATTGAGTATCCATCTGTTGAGCCCAAAGATCATTCTCAAATGGCTCTGATTCATCATCGGCTTGAACCATATTGACTGAGAATATTTGCCCAGATTCACAATATGAGAAACGAGATATATCGGATTCGATGAATAAAATTTCTTCCGAATCTGATGATTGTGAAGAGCTAGAAGAGAATTCTTCTTGTATATCGTCATAAAACATGTGGAACGGGTCATATCCCAACCCATGACGAGTCTTCTGGTAGAACGGATCACCACATAATGGTAATCGTCTGCCCTTGTCTTGATTGAGACCTTGCATAGTCTTCAAGTCATACCCCATGTTCTGGATGATCTTGATAGATTGTTGACTGTATTTGTCAATTCGGATCCTTCCTTTGTCTTTATCCTTTAACTCATCTGTCTGAGAAACAGGGATATTTCTAGCCAGGCCAAACACAATTTGGTGCTTGTTTTTCTTATCAGACGGAACTACGAAATAAGATTCTTCATGACGTCTAAGAGTTACGCAAGCTTGTGATGAAGCGGCCACATGTAGAAGATAAGGAGAAGATGTTAGGAACCTTTGAGAATACGGTCCAACATCTGTATAAGGAGGGAAAAAATTCTTCTTATGATCAATGTATAAAGTTTCTTCCGGTTCTATGCTGTCTTTATATTGATGAATTTGATTATCAGAAGATAAAGTCATTCTCTCAATAAACTTGACAGCCATATACTCGAACAGGAAATCTTTATTGATATCAAAAAGTACAGAATGATCAATATTTACATCATTTACAGTCTGATTGCTACGTTTCGAATTAATCAACAGTGGACCATCATCCGTCTTCTGTGTAGATTTGCCAAGATTGACAATCAATGGTAGTTCTGGGTCATTCGTACAAGTAGTACATCTTTTGACCTTGATCATAAAAGATTGAACTTGGCTCTTAGCAGGAATATTTATTTATTCCTCAGATGAAGTTTGAGTTCTTCCTTTAACCTTGATCATCAAAGGTTGATCATTGACAGGTTGGGATTGGATTTGTCCCTTGACTATGATCTTCAAAGGTTGCTCCTCTGGCGGATCTTCATTAATAGACTGATCCCCAGATAATGATTGATCTTCAGCCATGTCTGATATATCTTTCACATGCTCTTGTTTATAAAGCCTTGAATCAGAGAAGTAGGCTTCGACACCCTTGAACGGATTAATATCAGCAAACTCAGTTTTCACAACTCCTTGGGAGTCCACATATTTGAAACATTGGTGAAGAGTTGAAGGCACAATATTGTGCTCATGAATCCACGGTCTTCCAAGAAGAATATTGTAGGATACGTCAGAGTTGATAACATAAAAAGTTACCATAGTTCGAAGATCACCAATCTGAATCTGCAGACGAATCTTCCCCAGTGGTTTGCTCTTGCCAGAGTTAAAACCGACTATCGTAGTACTAGTGTAAGTCAGCTCACTAGTAGGAATCCTCAGTGGTCTTAGCATACTCTGAAGAATTATACTAATTGAAGACCCAGGATCAATGTAAATTCTGTCAATTTCAGTGGATCCGATATATCCAGTGTAACACAGAGGCCTATCATGCTTGTTGTGTTTCAATAGCATATCCTCTTGTATAAAGGTGATATTGGGAATTGCTTCCATCACACTATGGCATTACGGACATGACACTGGTATATTATCAGGAGTCTTGAGCTGAGCCAAGCATGAATCTGCTGTAAAGCTTCGCTCAAAGTCTTTCTGCTTTCTCTGGAAAGGCAAAGCAGTTCGAATATAGATAGTCTAGCCGGAGTATTGGCTAACTGAGCTAGAATGTCAAACTTGTAAGGCTTCATCACCACCCCTTGATTGGAAGCAGACTTCAATGGGATATCAAAGCGTACTGCCTTCTGTTTTCCCTTTTCAACCACAGACGGTTTAACAGGAACAAGAGAAGGTTGAACTGGTAAAGTTTTTACTATATCTTCTGCTTCTTTGGAGGATCCCTCATAGTCTTTGTGGTACTCTTTTCCAGATCTTGTACCAGCAAAAGTTTCTTCTTCAGACTCAGGAGAAGGAAGTACCATATTACAGGATTTAGTTTTTCTTCCCTTAGCCTTCTTCTTGTAAGGGTTGTTACGAGGAACTTCAGAACCCAATCCAGCAGTAGAATTCTGATTTTGAATTTGTAAAGGAAGACGTATTCCTTTATCATAATTCAAACCTTCCGTCTTTTAAAAGTCGTAACCCATCTTCCTCATGAGAAGAACAGATTGCTGACTATATAAGTGGATAGGCAGTGAACTTTGGACAGGTGTTTCAGCACAGAAAGAGGAAGAAATCTCTGCAACTACAGGAGAATGAAGCACATACGTCTCTGTAGTTAAGGGAGGAGAAGGATTCAGGATACGAGGAGAAATCCCTGTTGGAGCTTTTTTACAAGCAGCAAAGACTTGTTGTACCCGGTATAAAGGAACACTATTCATGGCTAACCACTGTTGATGAGTAAGCTTGATCTTGCTAGGAGGAGCTAGACTTGGAGGATAGATGTTCAGTCTTTTTAGTCTATCTTCTAAAGGAAGGCCATCCCATAGATGATCCAAGTCATCAGAATCTGGAATAACATGAGAAATCATGTTACACGTTTTGACTTTCTTGTCCTTCTTGGATTTTAAAGTTTTACCTTTATTTTCCAACTCAGGCACTAAGTCAGGATGTACCCACATAATTTCACCATTCTTTAATATGAGTGGCAGCAATCCTGTATTTTCTTCTCTGGCAGGCAGGATATTCACGATCTTCATCGTCACCTTCGGAATTAGGATAATTCTATCTGGGACTTGTTGTGGAGGAAAATCTCCAAACTGAAGAGAGACCATGTTGGTTGTAACCGTATGGTCATCATTGGTTAAAGCGATAGCGCCACCATTTATCAGCTCTTGGATCTTCTTCTTCAAGACATAGCAAGCACTGGTAGGATGATTAATATATCTATGATAGATACAATATTTGGGATTGTCAGTCAGATTCACCTCGTTAGGCCTTTTTGGCTTTAGAATCTGAAGTTTGCCACTCTTCACCGGACACTAAAATATTCCTGGGATATCACTTTCGTCAAAAGAGTATTTTTCTTTTGGCCTGAAAGATTCTTGATTATTCGGCATCATTTTGTTCTTGGAAAGATTAACCATGAGGGTATCTTTTCCTTTCACATTACGATTACCAGGGTTATTACCAGGATTACTTTTCTTTTCTCTATCATCTGAGGCGAAAATCATCCCATGTTCACGAGCCAACCTACCATTGGTCTCGGCAGAAACTGTTGCTATGATAAATGAAGCCCAATCTGAGAACTGGAAACCCGTAAAAACAGTGATGGATGGTCGTAGATTCATCTTGCATGTATCAATCAACGCTAAATCTGGCATACCATGAGGCATCTTTAGAGTAGCCTGTCGAAAACATTCAATGAACGTCCGAGTAACTTCTTTTTCCTTTTGTTTGATTTCTATCAAGGAAGACATGTTCATGTCCATACCTCCTTCATAGAAACGAGAGAGAAACATTGCCTTAAATTTGTCAAAAGATGAAATAGAATTATCGGGTAAACTATGATACCAGTCGTAAGCTGAACCTGTCAGGCACCCGATGAACACTCGAGAGAGAAGAGCATTATTTTTCTGCAAGTGTACAGTCATAATATCAAAGTAATTGATATATTGACTGGAAGATGCTTTTCCATCGAATAAAACCATGGATTGTGGCTTGAACTTTGGTAGAAAGGGTACATCATTCCAATGAGGAGAATAAGGTTGCTTAATCCCTAACTTCTGGAGCTGATCTTTGTGCCTCAAAACTTCAAACTGTGCTTTGAGTTCACGCACTGCTTGAATGGCTTCACTGGTCTGAGGAAGCACATTTGATTGAATAGTCGTTGGATGTACCGTAACCCCCACTGGAGGTGGTATATCTTCTGGAATGATGGGATCTGGAGATGCAAAATTTTGATTAACATCAGGCTCTTGAATATTCAAATGTATATCAGCCCCTTGACTATCTTGAGTTTGTGCTGCTACTGGTTCCGGAGTTATTACTGTAGGTTGAGCAGTTTGCTGATTCAAAATTGTCTGATGCATGCTTTGTACCATGTTAAGCATGTCTTTCAATGATTGCTCCACGGCAGTGAGACGTTGTCCCGTATTAGCAGATGACGTCTCAGGTTCATCTCCAATAGCGTAGGATTCAACCTCTCTTGAAGATATAGAGGGATTAGTATAGAGGTATGAATCCATACTATCGGTATCAGACTCAAAAGATTGAGTACCCCCGGCTTCTGAATCAGAAGTCTGCAATTGTCTTCGTCTTCTTGATCGAGTATTCTGATATACTCCTTCAAAGGAATCAAGAATCCTGTTGAACTGTTGTTGACCTGGGGTTTGGGACATATTCCTTCTTGGATGTCGTCCTCTGTTAGTATGAGATGCCATGTTGACTGACACATATGACAGCTCATGTTCTTGGTCTTTAGCTTGATGTTGAGGCGAGTTAAAACTTAAACGATCAAAAACTGACCGTTTTGAAGCTAAACAATAACAGTTGATCACAACCTGGTGATATTCACAATGATGTTTTTCTTGGGGGAATATTACCGGAGATTGTCTGTTCTTACGTTTTTGTATTAGTAATTCACGTAAATCAGAAGGAACAGATGGAGTATTCTTCTTTATTACATTTGGGGTAGAAAAACGTTTAGTCCCTTGTGTATAAAGAAGATTATTGGCTACATTCGCAGAACCAAACAGTACATTTTTACGCGTTTGGAGTTGTGTGCGTAAATCTTGAGATTTAGCACGAAGGACTCCATTTTCATGGCGTGTAATTTGTAAGTTTGGTACTTTGCATAAAGCAGTATAAAAAGGTTGTTGGTGTAGGACAGAAGCTTTACCAACGACATTTTTATGCTGCACATGTTTAGGTACATTCACATTAGATATGCAAACATCGTTATGAATTTTATCTACACTGTCAAAGACAGGAGATTTACCTTTACGCGTGGAGCATGAAAATTAATTATCTACCACATCACAGACGGGAGATTTTGCTTTACGGGAGGAGCGTAATTTATTTGGGCCTACCACGTCACCGACGGGAGACTGATTCTTACACTCAGAAGCATAAACTTTAGAGTCTGTCCCATTACAAATAGGAGATTCATTCTTATATACTGAGCATAAAATTTGGTTCTTACCCACTGAGCGTAAAACTTGATTCTTAAGCAGTGGGCGTAAAACCTGATTATCTTTACCGTTACAAACGGAAGATAAATCGTCACACTTTGAGTGCAACTCTGAAGTAAGGACTACCTCGTTACGAACGAGAGCCCCTACGACAGGAGTAGGAAGAATTCCCTTGTCATCAGAAGCAACCGAGAGATCAGAAACCGCTTTGGATTTGGGAATCCAAACTTTTCGTACTTTGCGAGACTTTTGAACATTGGAGTGGCGAGAACCACCCCCAGTTCGGAGCATTTCTTCATAGGCAGTCTGGTCGAAGTGCACAACCAGAGCCTTCTTGGTCGAACCGACCGAAACATCATCATATTGAGCAATCGCCTCCTCTTCAGAGGAGAAGGTACTCCCCAGCAGAGTCGCCATTTTGTTTCACTTAACAAAATTGCCAAACAAAAGTTGGATTTTGAAAATAAAATGAGAAAAAGTACAAGAAGTACAAATTTGATTCTGGGAAAGTATTGCTATGGAAGTCTGATCTGTAAATGATCACTTTGTTCCTTGGACCATATGATGATGATGAAGATCACTGCTTGAAGTAGAACAACTTGGAAGAACTAAGTCACCAGAAAGGTATCGACGCACTTGGGCACTGATGGCGAGGCCGAATGCTTTCCTGCTTTGCTTCACTCTGTTCTGAAAGAAAAGTTGAAGAAGAATGCTCCGGAGAATCAAAATCTCGAAGTTCTGGTCTCTGTATTCTCTCTTGTTCTCTCTGTCCCCTTGTTATGAGAAAAATGAGTCTATTTATAGATTGGGGCTTCTGTGCGTAAAAAAGGATCAAAATCTGTCTTTACGCTAACAACTGCCACCCATAATCAGAGTCATCCTTTGCATACGTTGACACGCGTCCCAGCATTTCAGTGAGAATAGGATACATGTACACACGTTCTTCGAAATATGTGGCATACAGGCCATATAGGCAAACCACGTTCCAAACTGGCCAGAAAGAATAGGGCGTAAAAATAGCCCCAACATTCTCTGGGCGTAAAGCAGTAAGATGAGCGTAAAATAGCTCTGTCATAGGTTTCTTGCGTAAAGTGGTTATTGAATAACCTTGAGCGTAAAAATGGCTCAAATAGACTTTACGTACACATTGTTTTATGAGCGTAAGGACTCGTATAAAACTCCGTGCGTAAAAGAAACCATATAGTGAGCGTAAAGTAGCTCGATTCACATAAAAGACAAATTCCGTTGGATTCTGTGGTAAATGCCATCATTAATATCTTCATGTCAAAGTTTTGTATTAAATGCGAGATTTGACAGTTTTGTCCAGCGTAGAAGAGGCTGCTCTGTCATTGGCGTAAAAATCATAGGTGTAGACCCAAGCGTAAAATGATCAGCCTGCTTAGGCGTAAATTGATTAGCCTAGTCTTGGGCGTAAAGAGATTACCCACTCTGCTAGGCGTAAAAACCAATTACTTATGAATGAGATGACCCTTTCTTTGAAGCACTTTTTGCGCTCCTACAGAGATGTATAGACCCTTAGACTTATTTGTATTTTGGGTTGACATTCTGGATGTTATGTATCCTAGACACATAGACTTATTTCATCTATGATACTGTTCTCTTGAGTTACTATCTATCTATCTGTCTTTCATTCTTCTACCCTAGATGTGATTGAGATTGTATTCTTTTATGTCACCTCCATTCGGAGAGTATATACTGTACAGGTACCCTTATATTATTAGATAATTGACCTAGGACAACGTTCTACCGCCGACACTACAGCGTAGGCTGGACGTATCCACTTCTCGTGCCCTTACTCTAGGGTGCGGGTCGTGACACGTTTTTAGTGGTGGCCCATACAGGTCTTGAGTTTATGTAGTGGTATTCGAACTAGAGTATCACTACAGCCTGCGATAGAATTGAGAGATAGGCTTAGAGAGAGTGGATACTCAATCACAATTAGGAAATTTCCATAGGTTTGAACCTACTGACTTTTGTTCAAATTTGTATAATCTATTTCATATTGTCCTTGATACTATCATCCTTGTACCGTTATTGACTTCCTTGTTGATCTGTCTTCAAGATGGTGGAGACACGATCACAGCGTCTCAGTCCAGGGTGACACCACTGAGAGGTCTGCCACCTCTCGTCCAGCTCACCAGGACCCGGGGACCACAGCTCCCCTTACTCCAGCTCATGTGGGAGCTTCTGCCACATTTGGGGGTGCACCTCTATCTATTTGGGGGACCATCCCAGCTACCCCAGACATGTCTCTCCTGCAGTTTCATCAGCCACAGTTTCAGCAGCACCAGCAGCAGTTCCAGCCGCCGATGCCATCTGGATTAGTGGATGCTGCACAGATGTTTTCATACTTCCAGCATTTCCTAGAAATGCAGCAGGCCCAGTAGCAGCGTCAGACGACGGAGTTTACCAGGGGCATAGATGAGGTCCATCAGTTGGCTAGAGCGACGATGGAGAGGTTGGCTGTCCAGCCACAGGGAGGATCGGGACAGCCGCGACAACAGAGGATTTCGGGCATTCAGGAGTTCAAGAAGATGAACCCCAGGGACTTCTTGGAGACAGAGGGGATTCTTTATGCTGATGACTGGATTGAGCACATTAAGGAGATTTTTCGACTGGCGGAGATACCAGCCGGACTCCAGATAGAGGCAGCAGCCAGCCAGATGCGGGATCTTGCCCGTACCTGGTATCAGACGGACCCGAGAGTAGGCACTCCAGGGCAGACATGGGGAGCGTTCAAGGAGCTCTTCAAGTGAAAGTTTTCCCGGATCAGGCAGTCGGTACCTTGGAGACCTAGTTCGAGAACCTGGTTCAGGGGAACCAGACTGTAGAGGAGTATTCCGATGAGTTTTGCCGGTTGAGCAAGTTTGTGGAGGGCCTTAGCGAGACAACGAAGGCGAGGAGGTTCAGGAAGGGCTTGGTCAAGGAGGTCAAGTCCTTGACCAAGAGTGACAGGAATGCCACTTTTGAAGAGATTCTGGCAGAAGCATTGGCAGCTGAGGATGATCTTGAGCTGAAGCTCAAGAGGGGCCGTGATACACAAGGAGCCGGCAGCAGTGGAGGTCAGGCCAAGAGGCCTCACTATCAGCATCAGCAGAGGCAGCCACAACAGTATCAGTAGCCGAGGCAGCAGCAGACCCCGAGACAGCAGACTACTAGTTGTCCCTACTGTAAGAAGCCGGGACATAGATGGAAAGAGTGCAGGAAGAGGCTGGGCTGGTACCTACTATGTGGGGCAGCGGACCACCAGCTGAGGGAGTATTCCCAGTACACAGGCAGAGTAGCACAGGGAGCAGCACCAGGAGCAGGAGCCAAGGCTCCGGTAGGTCAGCAGAGAGGACCGTTACAGCCACAGCAGCAGAGATTTATGCAGTTTCAGCAACAGGCTGGAAGAGGTCAGCAGGGGCGAGCTTACGCCATGACAGTTGAGGATGCTCAGGCAGTTGGCGATGTGCTTGCAGGTTCTGTTCTTCTAAATTCCATTCCCACCTTGCTTTATTATATCTATCTTGAAATCTAATTCCATCTGCTCCTACCTGTTTCTTTATTAGTGATAAGTTTTGACCTGGTAGTTCTTTTGATTTTGTCGATTGTTTGTTTATTTCTTCATCTCTTACTTAGGAGTAGGAGTAGGAGTAGCTTTAGCTATTAATGTAATTCTTGAATAACTTCTTTTGTTAAGAAAGTTTTTTCCCTTAAATGAATTAATTTATGTGTTATGCCTTTTGACTTAGAATAGATAGAGTAGCTCTGACCATAGAATGGTAACCCTTTTAGCCCTGTGATTTATTGTTTCCTTATCTTCCCAGTCTATACCTATGTCCAGGACTGTCCCACTAAACCTGCCCCTTATACTACTATTGCATCATAATTTCCGGTTCAATTTAGGTACCAAAGACCTTTCCCACTCCAAATTATGATCATCGTAGGCACATTACCGTGACTTTTAAATTAGGAGCACAAGACTACTTGTTTTCTCAAAGCTAACTTCACATACATGACCTAGACATGACACTCTACACCCATGACCTTAGTGTCCCACTCAGGCATACCATCGCGTGCTTCATTTGCTTAGTACGAATTCCCTGACCCGAGACTCCATCCTGATTTACCCCATGGAGTTACTTTTGATTTCGATTTGAATTAAGGACACCTTATGGCCTAAAACTGCCAGCCAATTTTGGACATGACCCAGTATAGGTCTACTACCCATATTTTACTTGTTGACCTTGTATGTTGCTATGTAGTAGCTTCGACCCTGATTGTTGGAGGTTGACCTAGGAGGAGTACGACCATCTAAATTTCGAGGACGAAATTATTTTAAGGAGGGTAGACTTGTAACACCCAGTTTTCTAAAATTGGGGTATTTTTGAAAATTTATTATTTTTATTATTTATTAATGGTATTTTAGTCATGATATGATTTTTGGTGATTTTTATTTATTTAAAACTATTTTCTAAGTCATGACTTATAATTTTGTGCTTTTACTAGTATAACCCTAGTGTAAACCCTAGAGATTTCATAACCTAGAGACTACCATGACCATGTAAGCCTAACCAAGTGATTAGGATACAATTTTAGCACTTTTCAGCCTAAAGGGTATTTTGGTTATTTCTAGGATTTATTTGGAATTATTGGTATTTATGTGTTTTTATTATTATTTAATTATTGATTAGTGTCATGTTAGCCCCTAACCTAGTTTAGCACTAATCTAGAGGTTAGCCACTAACCTAGAAGACTAATGTTAGATGTTAGCTTTATGTTTAAATATCTAGTTAGAAAATATCTAGATATTTTACTTTTAGATATTTTAGAAACCTAGAAATAACTATTCCCTTAGTCAAAGCCTTAAGGGCTAAGTTAGCAAGGTGGAGGGGACCCTAAATATATACCCCCTACTCCCCCATGGCAGCCAACCCATGCCACCATCCTATATACACACCCCCCTTCATTCAAGCCTCTTTTCTTTCACAAAAACCCTAGTTTTTCCTACAGCTTCACACCCTCACAATTCAATCAATTTAGCTCCAAATTGAGCCAAATTTCTTGCATTGGAACCCCCTACTATTGAGGATACTAAGGGAGGCTAGCTAGCAAGGTTGATTATCATATTGGCATCACCAAGAGAAGTGGACACCCCCCTATTCTAGGCTTTCCATTGAGTTTTGCACTCATAGGTAAACACCCTCAAACCTAGTAATATTGTAATTTTTCTTCATAGATGCATGCATATAGGTATACCCTAACTGTCGTTCAAGTTTGGTAGGAAATAGATTTGGTTTGGTGTCCGTATCGGACACGTATCTGTGCTTAAATTACAGTGTTTGGTGAATGCCACTTAGGAATAAAAGTTGTTGTTTTCCAAAACAAATTACACATTTGGGTAGCCCTTGGCATGCTGATCACGAAACCCTATGGCTGAGCATATTTTTGTGTTGTGTCCGTATCCAAAATAGACACGAACTCGCTTCACGAGGCCACGCGCGCGTGTCCTGCTACCACGCTGCTCGTGCTCACTGTACAAAGCACTAGGACACGTAAAATTTGACATGGACACAGGGGCAATGTCTGCGAACATGCCCCCAAGGTTTCGTGTCATGCCGTGTCGTGTCGAGTGAGAAATCTCACTCGTACGGGACACGTACTGCACTGTACGTGCACATTTTCTTCACTGACACGCAACTCGTGTCGCACGGACACGAGTCGTGGACACCTCGTGGTGACACGAGTGTGTAGCCCAATACGTGGGCTACACGTGGACATAACCACGTGGCTCGTGTCGTGTCCACGAGACACGTGCACCGCTGCACGACGCGGTGCTAAACCGCATGTATCAGTCGAGTTTTCTCGACTGATACGGGTCTCCTATCGACGTATGAGGACACGTGGACACCGTGCAGGCTACCCTACACCTAGCCTGACCCTAGGCGAACCTACACACGTGTGCACGAGACCTATGGACACTTGTGTCGTGTCCTACACTCGTGTACACCTCTGCACGATACTGCACAGAGCACAGTTTATCCGATTTGGTATTTACACGCTTGGACACGTTGTGTCGTGTCGTGGTGGACTCCTAGGGACACCTATGATACGTGTACACAGGAGGGCACGTTTACCAACCACTGCACTCGAGGCTTAACACGGTTTTGTGTTAATTTTGGGTTTATCCCAATATTCAGTAATGAACAGTGTTTCCTGGGTAAATTTCAGTATTTATTTGAGATTCAAGTTGATTTTTAATGTATATATATATGTATATTTATGTGTGTATATACTGTATATATGTATGTGTGTGTAGGTGGGAATTTGGGTGTATTTACATGGGTATTTGTGTAGATATGTGTGTATATATACATAGGTGTATATATGTGTGTTGTGTGTGTGTGTGTGGTTTCTGTTCTCAGAAATCTGAGAACAGAACACCCCCCTTTTTTATCATAACAGTTCTCTCTCTCTCACTCTATTTCATTCTCTCTCTAATTCACACACTCTCTCATTTTCCTCTCTCTCTCTCTCTCTCTCTCTCTATATATATATATATATGTATTATATAAAGTTTTGTATATATATATATATATATATATATATATATATATATAAATATATATATGTTATATATGTTTGGTATTAGATTATATTGTATATATATATATATATATATATATATATATATTGTATATATATATATATATACAATATAATCTAATACCAAACATATATAACATATATATATTTATATATATATATATATATATATATATATATATATATATATATATATATATTTTTTTTTTTTTTATATTATATATGGCATATGAGTATACATAGTCGATTGGCCTATGTAGAATGTTTGTATATGTATATATCTAATGTTATATATATATGTGTATATATATATATATATATATATATATTGTATAGAGATAGATACCTATATGATATTAGCCCATGGAATCTAATTACTAGCCTATGGCCAAATTAGGGGTTGACCCTAATTTATCTAAGTGACCCCTTGACCTAGGTACCCTAATGACCCTTGTTTGATTAGAATTGACCAAAGTCAACCTTAGGTCCAACTTGACCTAGTTGACCTAGATTGAACTTGAATTAACCTAGACTAGTTTGATATTGGTTGACCTAACTTAACTAGTAGACCTAGTTTGACTAGATAATTGACCATTGTTGACCAAAGTCAACTATTGATCAACCATGACCTAATTGACCTAGAAATGGCTTGGATGAACATAGAAGGACTAGTTGACTAAAGTTTGACTAAACCCTAACTAATTGATTTATGTTTGACCATATGGTTATGAGGATAGTCCTACGTAATTTAAGATATGTATGGGGTTAAGTGGTATACTTAAAGGTTGTGTCATGGTTTGAGTTAGTCTTTGGAGTATTGACTTAGGTAGTTGACCACTGACCTAATTACCTTATTGACTAGTCTTTGTTTGACCTAATTACCTTGTTGACTAGTCTTGTTTGACTAAAACCTTAGTTAGTCTAAGTTTGACTTAGGCTTGACCTAAATTGATCATGTTGACTAGTATTTGACTAGTTTGGCTAGAATGTTGACCAAGGGTTGACTTTAACCTAGATTAGACTTGTTCGACCTTATTTGACTTAGTATGACTTCCTGTGACCTAGTATGACTTCCTGTGACCTAGTTTGACTGTTGAGTTGACCAAGAGTTGACTTTTAACCAGATTGGACTAGAATCATGTAGTATGCATTATATACTCTATTTTTACCATTGTGGATACGTTGTGACCTGTATTGCTCTGATTAGGAGCCATACACCTCTCCTCAGGCAGTACATCTTCTTCAGACATTCAGTTATCAGGCGAGTACATTCTCTGACCGTTTCATACTTGCCAGGATTTATATTCTTGCTCTAGATTACTTTACTTGATGCTGACACGATTGTTATCACGGATTGGTACTATATGGATCTTTTTATGAGATGTTATCCCCCTCGGGAGCATCAGATACAACATGTTTGTGCTTTTCATGAATCATCATGTATCTCTATGCTTTCATAGATTCACGAATCGCTTGTGACTCATGTACTCTCATGTTCACAGAGCCTCTCATGAATCACCCATTTATGGTCTTATCACGAATCTTAACATAACTTGAACGGATCCTTATGTATTGATTGGGGATGGGAGAGTGGAAATAGTCATGTGAATATTACCCCAGTTGCTGTAGTCATGAATCACTCTTAGCTGTAGTCATGAATCTCCTATGCCGTTCACATGTCTATATTTTTACTCTGACTCACTAGTCACTGCTAGTTCTCTATTATAGTAGATATTTCATTACAGTTATCTCTTTTACTATATGTATCTTCTTTCAGCAGTTTCTGTATTTTACTCTATTGCATGCTTTATATTTCCTATCATACTATGTACTGCGTGAGATGTATTGTGCTCGTTCCTGTCCTGACTGGACCTGTTGAAAATATTACAGAGGACGAGGATGACGCATGGGTGACTACATATTATGGAGCAGGACTAGATGACACTTGTGTTGAGGACCCTCAGCAGGATCCACCTGCAGCTGACGATGTTGCCCCAGTAGTCTAGGCTAGTTTAGCTAGACAGTCATTTTCTATATTATTATTTTGTCTCACATTCTGAGTTGTATTTTGAGATGTTGAGATGTATAGACCCTTAGACTTATTTGTATTTTGGGTTGACATTCTGGATGTTATGTATCCTAGACACATAGACTTATTTCATCTATGATACTGTTCTCTTGAGTTACTATCTATCTATCTGTCTTTCATTCTTCTACCCTAGATGTGATTGAGATTATATTCTGTTATGTCACCTCCATTCGGAGAGTATATACTGTACATGTACCTTTATATTGTTATATGATTGACCTAGGACAGCGTTCTACCGCCGACACTGCGGCGTAGGCTGGACGTACCCACTTCTCGTGCTATTACTCTAGGGTGTGGGTCGTGACAGGGAGGCGGGCTTGGGGTTGGGGGGTGGACGGTGGGCTTGGGGCGTCGGGGGCTGGGCGGCTGGCTTGGGTCGGGGGCTGGACGGTGGGCTTGGGGCGTCGGTGGCTGGGCAGCTGGCTTGGGTCGGGGGCTAGGCGGTGGGCTTGGGGCGGCGGCGTCGAGGGCTGGGCGGCTAGCTTGGGGCGGGGGCGTCGCGGCTATTTGCAACCGACGCACAGCCATAAGCACTCTTCATATATATATGCAACCGAACTACTGGACTGGGTGGCGGGCTTGGGGCAGCGGTCTTTGGTCAGGGGCGGCGGGTGGCTTTGCTTCTCAAATTCATCTGAGTTTATATATTGGCTAAATAATGTGTTATCTATATTGGGTGTTCTATTAGTTTGGTGGTGTTTGGATTAGTTAATATGAATATGGGGTTTCGATTCATGGTATATATATATGTTCACTGTCTCAAGGACAGTACGAGTTCTATCAGTTGTGTGCTTCTGTATAGATGTATATATCTACACATCTAGCTGTGATATACATATGTGTATGTGACAATCTCAGTTAGCGACGGACTAGTTACCGGTTAGCAATGGATATTTCTAGCTCTATTTGCATTAATCTACGGTATGACATGGTGATCAGGACATAGTCCCTGCATCCATTCGACTGGCGAGGCAAAAACTATGTAGCCGTAGATAAAGTTGACTGTCTTCCGACCCTCATCCCTCGGCAATGATGATACGACAACCTATCACTATATCTTATATAGTAGTAGACGATGTCTTAGTATTACATTAAGTGAGTTCATCTTGATTCTGTTATATCCTTCAGATACTAGATACGATAAGAACATATACTACATGATATGTATACAGAATATAGATGATTCACACTAATGTATGCTAGAATGAATTTTGGGTTGTGTTCTGAGCCATCCGTTCTTACACTTAAAACACATAGGAATTAGTAGTGTGAGAGCGCCAGAGAGAGTGAGAGTGCCGAAGGGGGAGAGGAGAGAGAGAGAGAGAGTAATTAATGGTACGACATGGTGAAGTAGTACTGTATTTTGGCTCCAGTTCCAGCTCAATTTGCATTAATCTACGGTACGACATGGTGATCAGGACATAGTCTCTGCAGCCATTCGACTGGCGAGGCAGAAACTATGCAGCCGTAGATAAAGTTGACTATCTTCCGACCCTCATCCCTCGGCAATGATGATACTACAACTTATCACTATATCTTATATAGTAGTAGATGATGTCTTAGTTTTACATTATGTGAGTTCATCTTGATTCTGTTACATTCTTCAGATACTAGATACGATAAAAAAATACTACACCATATGTACAGAACATAGATGATTCACACTAATGTATACTTGAATGAATCTTGGGTTGTATTCTGAGCCATCCGTTCTCACACTTGGCAAAAAATTGAATTTTTTATACTTTATCGGCTTTCAAAAATGTACTCAAATTACATAATGGTTCCTTTAGTTAGCTTGCCTATGTTAAAATTATATTATTTGTGATTATCGATCTTACCAGATGGCACCCATGACCCGAGGAGCGGCACGTCGTTTGAGGAAAACAGTGAATGCTGAGGTGGCTCCTCCTACAGTTAAGGAGGAAGTGGCACCGGTTGCTAGTGAGACCGGGAGTTCTATTCATCCAGCACCGGTAGCTAGTGAGACCGGGAGTTCTCTTCAAGCAGTCCTTGCAAGGGACGACATCTCTTCTCACGCCAAAAATCTCGCTTTTTTGAGGTGGTTGCGTGATCATATCACTGAGCGTTTACGTGAGCAGCGTGGTTATCATTAGCTATTAGTACTTATTTGTATTGGACTATTTGTATTGAGTTGTTTTTGTATTAGACTATTTGTATTGGACTACATATATGAACTAGAACTGTGTCAATCTCTGGATTGTATTGGACTACGACATGGTGATCAGGACATAGTCCCTGCAGCCATTCGACTGGCGAGGTAGAAACTATGTATCTGTAGATAAAGTTGACTGTCCTCCGACCCTCATCCCTCGGCTGTGATGATACGACAACCTATCACTAGAGGATACACTGAGAGATCCATCTGAGTAGGACGTATACTCTGAGAGATCAACTTTACAAGAATGATATCAGTAGTGGGATTGAGTGCTGGAGGGAATATTATCAGAGTATACGTCCTACTCAGATGGGTCTCTCACCATTACTATTTTTTTCTGACAGCAAGGTGGATGTGCTCCGTCAACAGATTCTTGCTTCGAGCCAAAACTTTACCCTGGAGCTCAAGTGGACATCCTTCGTGTAGAACTCGAGTGAGAGGTTTCTGACAGCATGGTGGTCTCCTTTGTCAAAGTATCCGTGCTCATCCCACATTGGTTGTGGGACGAGCACGGATACTTTAACAAAGGAGACCACCATGCTGTCAGGAACCTCTCACTCGAGCTCTACACGAAGAATGTCCACTTGAGCTCCGGGGTAAAGTTTTGGCTCGGAGCAAGAATCTGTTGACGGAGCACATCCACCATGCTGTCAAAAAAAATAGTAACAGTGAGAGACCCATCTGAGTAGGACGTATACTCTGATAATATCCTCTCAGCACTCAATCCCACTACTGATATCATTCTTGTAAAGGTGATCTCTCAGAGTATATGTCCTACTCAGATGGATCTCTCAGAGTATCCTCTCCGGTTGAGTTGTGTTCTGAGCCATCCGTCCCAGGGATTTGATTCTATATTTTGGTTTCTGTATTTTGGCTCCAGCTCCATTTGCATTAATCTACGGTACGACATGGTGATCAGGACATAGTTTCTGCAGCCATTCGACTGGCGAGGCAGAAACTATGTATCCATAGATAAAGGAGGAAAACGATAAATCGAATTATAACGACGGATATTAGGTTACTCTTTCGGATAATTGATGTCTATTTTATATTAGTTTGGTTTGGTCTATATGATTCTTGGATAATTGGTTTGCATTAAATTCGTATGTGCATATTTGGTCTATGTGATTGTTGGATAATTGGTGTGCATTATATATTGGTTTGGTTTATGCATATTTTTGTGAACAGAAAAAGTGCTGCAATTTTTTTCAAAAAAATTCTCAGTTACCGACGGACTAGTGACCCGTTAGCGACGGATATTTCCAGCTCCATTTGTATTAGTCTACGGTACGACATGGTGATCAGACATAGTCCCTGCAGCCATTCGACTGGCGAGGCAGAAACTATGCAAGTAGCCTTAGATAAAGTTGACTGTCCTTCGAACCTCATCCCTCGGCAATGATGATATGAAAACCTTTCACTATATCTTATATAGTAGTAGATTATGTCTTAGTATTACATTAGTGAGTTCATCTTGATTCTGCTACGTTCTTCAGATACTAGATACGATAAGAACATATACTACACCATATGTACAGAACATAGATGATTCACACTAATGTATGCTAGAATGAATCTTGGCTTGTGTTCTGAGCTATCCATTCTGATCAAGCATCTTCCTTCTCCTCTCCTTCACCATGGCTCTGAACAAATCTGCTCCTCCCTCTACTTCTCTTCTTTTTATTTGACTCTCTCAGCCACATATGACATCCAGCTCAAGTGTAGATTCGGGGGAGAAGAAGTGGACAGAAAGAGGAGGGGGAAGCCGCACAGCCGGCGGCATGACCCGGAGGAAGTACAGAGGTTTTCTTCAACAGCCGTAGGAGAACCATAAGGATATATCTTTTCACAACATGTTATCTTGTCAAATACCCTTAATGTGAATATCATGTTACCGCGGTGTCGGAAGACTAACATGTCATAAGTTTTTAAGCCGTGTGTTTTGACATAATCTTCCCAACTCTTTCCTCCTATGTAGTAATCTTGCATTATTACATAGCTGGAAAGAGTTTGGAGGATTACGTCAAAACACACGGCTTAGAAAATTATGACATGTTAGTCTTCCGATACCGCGGTAACATGGTTGTCACATTAAGGGTCTTTGACAAGGTGATATATTGTGAAAAGATATATCCTTATAGTTCTCCTACATCTGTTGAAGAAAACCTCTGTACTTCCTCTGGGTCATGTCGCCGGCTGTGCTGCTTCCCCCTCCTCTTTCTGTCCACTTCTTCTCTCCCGACTCTACACTTGAGCTGGATGTCATATGTGGCTGAGAGAGTCAAACAAAAAGAAGGAAAGTAGAGGGAGGAGCAGATTGGTTCAGAGCCATGGTGGAGGAGAGGAGAAAGAAGATGCTTGATCAGAACGGATGGCTCAGAACACAAGCCAAGATTCATTCTAGCATACATTAGTGTGAATCATCTATGTTCTAATCGTATCTAGTATCTGAAGGACGTAACAGAATCAAGATGAACTCAGTAATGTATGCTAGAATGAATCTCGGGTTGTGTTCTGAGCCATTCGTTCCGATACTTGGTAATTAAGCCATTCGACTGGCGAGGCAGAAACTATAAGGCTACTTGTATGTTCTTCCAACTTTAAATTACAAGTTTACTATATTAGGTTAAATAAATCACTAACCTCATCACGGTGAGTCTTGGTGTAGCACTCAAATATGGGGCACCTGTAAATTCGTCGAGGTTTTAAATCATCGACATTGAGTTTTAAACCATCACGTAGCCTTTCTGCTTCACTTCTAGGCTCGAGCAGCATCTTCTTGCAAGCTTCGGTCTCCAGATACTTAGTGTCAAGATTCTGGACGCTTTCGTAGAGCATGTCAACGCATCCTAGCGTCAATTTCCTGCCGAGGAAATTGACGCTAGGATGCGTTGACATGCTCTACGAAAGCGTCCAGAATCTTGACACTAAGTATTTGGAGACCGAAACTTGCAAGAAGATGTTGCTCGACCCTACAAGTGAAGCAGAAAGGCTACGTGAGGGTTTAAAACTCAATGTCGATGATTTAAAATCTTGACGAATTTATAGGTGCCCCACATTTGAGTGCTACACCAAGACTCACCGTGATGAGGTTAGTGATTTATTTAACCTAAAACATGGGATCATAGAATCGAAGACAGTTAAAACCAAGACTGTAAATATTACGTGAGTTCATCTTGATTCTGTTACATCCTTTAGATACTAGATACGATAAGAACATATACTACACTATATGTACAGAATGTAGATGATTCACACTAATGTATGCTAGAATGAATTTTGTGTTGTGTTCTGAGCCATTCGTTCCCATACTTGGCAATTTAGCATGTGAAATAGAACTGATTATATTTAGTTTGTCTTACGATACAGATTTTCACATCCAAATTGAAATAGATCGTTACTTCGTTGATCGTACATGGATGTACTAGCGGATCAACCTCCTGGACCGTAGGTACTTATAAGTATTGACCGTATCGGATTAGTATCGATCTATCATTTTGGTATGGGCCGTATCGGTTGGTATTGGTCTTAGCGAATTGGAATCGTCCTATCCGATATGTATCGGCCGTATAGCTAGGATTCATATTGGCCTTATCGATTTGGTATCGGTCATATCCAATAGGTATCGGCCGTGTTGGATTATTATATACCATTTCGGATTAGTATCGTAGAAGGTTTAGTAACAACTGTACTTGGATTTCTCTCTTCTAGAGCTAGATTACCATTGCAAGAGAGTCACGAGAGCGTAGATGGCCAGTTACAGAACATACATACTTCCTTTTCAATCTTGCTTATCCTGATAGAAAAGGAAGTATGTATGTTACTGTAACTGGCCAATCACGATCGGGTGATTCTCTTACAATGGTATTCTAGCTCGAGAAGAGAGAAATCCAAGTACAGTTGTTACTAAACCTTCCACGATACTAATCCGAAATAGTCTATACTAATCCAACACGGCCGATACCTATCGGATATGACCGATACCAAATCGATAAGGCCAATATGAATCCTAGCTATTCGGCCGATACATGTACATATCGGATATAAGACGATACCAATTTGTTAAGGCCAATACCAATATGATACGTCCTATACCAAACCGATAGACCGATACTAATCTGATATACTAGATACTAAGTACATCTGGCCTATACCAGCGGATCCACAAATTACTGCACGATAGGCCCAACGACTCCAGTTACATCCGATTATTGGTGAGTACATGATTACATAGTAATTCTGTTAGTCTTGTGATACAGATTTTTACTCTCTCATGCTACCAACGTCACAACTTTTCCAGTGCTGCTCCCTCTAATGATGATGAACGCAAAAAACCAACGTCACAACTTTTATAACTTGAGTAAATTTCTTTACCCTATATGAAAATTTCTGTTGTCAGAAAGATGGCTCCTAGGACTCGTCGAGGTGGTGCTGCTAGTCGAGGAAGGGGTCGAGGCAAGAAACCCTTGGAGGTCGACACGGAGGAAGTCTCCGTCGTCAAACAAGAGCCGGTGACTCTTAAGGAGAAGTTGTTACCAAAGGTCGAGGTCAAGGAAGAACCGATGACCATCAGGGAAGAGATTGTTCCCAAGCTTGAAGCTAAGGAGGAGCCACCGTCAGAGAGTAGTAGCATCGGGACCGACCCTCCAGTCCCTACAGAAGACCTCAACCAGATTGAGCCTTCGTATACAAAGTGGCTGATAGAATGGTACATGCATCAACGCAACTATCATCCCTGGCTGTGAGGATTCATCGTCTGACTTGTGGTCTTTGTTGAGGCCAAAGTCGATTTTTCTATGTGTTTTGGAATATTTGTAAAAATTTTGAAATATTTGTGCTATGATCGGATTATAACGATGGATATTAGGTTACTGTAACTGGCCAACTCTTTCCTATGTGTTTTGGAATATTTGTGAAAAATTTGGAATATTTGTGCTATGATCGTATTATAACGATGGATATTAGGTTACTCTTCCGGATAATTGATGTCTGTTTTATATTAATTTGGTTTAGTCTATATGATTCTTGGATAATTGATGTGCATTAAATTCGTATGTGCATATTTGGTCTATGTGATTCTTGGATAATTGGTGTGCATAATATATTTGGTCTATGTGATTATTGGATAATTGGTGTGCATTATATATTGGTTTGGTTTATGCAAATTTTTGTAAAAAAGGAAAGCGCTGTAATTTTTTTTTCAAAATATTCTCAGTTAGCGACGGACTTGTGACCGTTTTGCGACGGTTACTACCAGTTTCCGACTACTTTTCGATGGCTATTCCGTCGCTAACTAGAGATTTGAAAATGTTTCCAGGTAGCGATGGATGGTCGATGGATTATCCGTCGGTATGGTATATTGTTCGACGGAATAGCGACGACCTATCCGTCGCCCTTGTTCTGGAAATACCAAGAATTTCCATAACAAGATCGACGGTTAATCCGTTCGTATTCCGTCGATATATATTGACGGAATAGCGACGACTTATCCGTCGCCATGTTGCTGGAAATGACATGAATTTCCAGAAGCTGATCGACAGATTTTCTGTCAGAAAACCGTCGCTAATCCGTCCTTTGTCATCGAAGGCGTCGACGGCTTAGCGACGGAACGATATGCTGTGATACACTATTATGACGGGTTATCGACGGAATTTTACGTCGCTATTGTCTACACAGTTCAGTACTTAAAACTTGAAATGGATGAGAGTCCGTCGGAAACGCGTCGCTAAAGCTTCGTATTGTGAAGTCGAAAAGCCGTCGCTATTTCGTCGCTTCACGACTACGTAGCGACGGACCGTTATTAGCGACGAGCTGATTGCCGACGGATTTTTTTGGCCAAAATCTGTCGGTTATCGGTCTCTAATTGTAATTATCGTTGGATTGGCGACGGATAGGTCCGTCGCTAAATCGATAAATTTTCGTAGTTGAAGATAGGCCGTAACCTCCTATATTCTATCCATCTGACGGCCATCTTCCAGAAATTTGGTATCGATTTAGAATATTGTCCCCTCTCTGGAACGCCTTCAGATGTTCTTAGGTCGAGGAAGTTCCCTCACCTTCATGGTGATGCCCCGCCTCCACCTCCACCTGCTCCAGTCGCAGCCTCAACAAACGCTCCAGTCTATCCAGCCCCTACAGCTCCAGGTCATACTGTTGACGAGCTCTATTAGCGGTTCGATGCTTTTGTCGCTCTTCACGGACAACAACGTCAGGCCGATCTGACTCACTTTGGTGATGCTAAGTTCTGCCATATTTCTCAGGCTTAGGTCTTGAGAAATGCTATGGCTGACATCTAGCAGACGATGCTTTACCATCTTACTGCTCCGGCGACCATCTTCTGTCATCCTAATTTTTATGGACCAAGACTTGGTGATGCTCCATCGTATGCTTACTTCGACCCGATGATCGCTTATTTTGATCTGACTGAGCCTTCTCCTGCTGATCCTACTGGTGGTGCTGATAGCCGATCACATGTTTTGTTTTAGTATGTTTTGTGGATCTATCTATCTGGTTGATGATGTTGTAGTGACACTTATTATCTTTTTATACTTTTGGATTGATTCTCTATAGTGATTTTTATAATATGCACTTTAGACCTCTCGGTCGTAGTAGCATTTTCATTTATATGAGTTATTAGCTTTCATTTACTGCTGATATTTTTTTTGCTACTGCTGATGTTCTCGTATAATACTTTAGCTATTGACATGTTATATAACATATTTTGGTATCTTTCTATTTTTCTTTGATGATGTTCGATTCATAAATTGCGAGGGAGCCGTATTTTCAGTACAAGACAAAGGGGGTAGAAGAGCATATACCAAAATTAAATTTTCAAATATTTTTGCAGACAAGTCAGGTATAAATTTCAAAGTTAAATTATATTCGTTATATTTTGCTATAGACTCAAAGTTTGTCAATTATCAAAATATGGGAGATTGTTTGCTCATTGGTCATAATCATACCTGATTTCGATAATTAACATCAACTTTGGTCGATACGCAAAATATACATACTACAACAGGTTTACATGTTTCAAGACTGCACCTACTACTGCTACAAGCTATAAAAGTCTCGTCGTTATCAAGACCAAAAGCAATGGAATCAAGATCAAGTTTTAGATATTTATTTTGTATTTTTACTTTTGTGGAGTCTAGAAAAAATATGTAAGGTTGATCAAGATCCGTACTGGCTTAGCTATTTCTCAGTCCACAAAAATTAAAGCCTACCAATCCACAAATACATATCCAGAAGTTCACATTCCAAATAAGCCCAAAACCTATCAATTTGTCCCAATATTGGTCTGGCAGAACTCGGACAAAACTCGGCCGGAGTTCGGCCCGAGTTCGGTCATGTTAGCTTAAACAGAATTTTTTAATTTCCTCCAAATTTGCATCCAACGTTCGAATGTGAGATTTCTGCATCCGTACTCTGCTCAAATTTGTTTACAAAATACCATAAATAGAGGAGAACTTTCAATTTCCAAATTACTCATTCCTTCTCTTCTCTATTTATTTCTAAGTGTTTTCTATGAGCTACACTTTCAAATCAAGCCTATACTCTTCTTAGCCAAGCCAGTACAGTTTCTGTTGAATCTAGAGTTTGGTGTCAAAGAGTTGTATCAAAGGCTATATCCAGAAAACATTCAAGTTTTTAAATTGCCTTCTGGAGTCTGTCATGCACTCATCGCCAATCACGATGTTGTAAAGTCGGTTGTGCACTTGTTCCCAAGAACGATGTTATAAGAGTTGCAAGCACTCAGTTAAAGCTTGTGTCATAGTCGATTAACATTGTACAAGAGTACTCGAGACTAGACTAGTTCTTTCAAAGGAAAACAAGTATATATCATTGTATCACTGAGTTTGATCTTCTTAACTCTTACTTACAGTAAGTTATTTACTGTCATATCATTAATTGGTAATATTTTTTGTTGTACATGCACACACTCTATTCACCCCCCTCTAGAGGTACTCAACGGTCCTACAAGGTGTACTTGTAAGAACTGTATAGCTTATTGATAGTTATAAGGAGTAGAGCATTTATTTCCTTCTATCTTGTTGAAGACCTGACCTATATAGGAATAATGATGAATTAGTAATAATTTTTCTTATAGAGCCATTAAATAATAGCACCATGATGGTACTTAGGACTCCTTAGAGAAACTCTTGATTTTAGTCCACAATACCTAAGTTTTGTATTCCTAATAGGGAGTTGCACTATTCCTGACCTTGATTTTATTATTCATTATATAAGTTAGGATGAATCTAGAACTGATTGTACCTTAGTCCTTAGTAGGTTATGCAAACTTAGAATCCCACTTGTATTAGCATCCTCTAGAAATCCAGTTCGACTAGTTTCCCCCTTGTACCATGCTTTAATATAATTTTGAGGACATCATAGAGGACCCATCAGACATCTAGGAGTATAACTTCAGCAGAGGATCATCCCGTCGACTTGTCACTTTTGTGGCAAAAAGGGACATGTTTAGAAGGATTGTAAGAAGAAGATAACACTGTGCTTGAAGTGCGAATTGAACTAGTATCGGGTTACGAGGTATCTAAAGCATCAAGACGAAGCTGAGCAGAAAGTTTCGAGGCCAGCTCTGTCGGGACTGGTTATTATTATCATTGGTTATTTATTATTATTAATATTATTTGTCATTGTATTATTGGATGTCTAACTTTGAGGATAAAATTATCTAAGGTGGGTAGATTGTAAGCCCCCTTGAATTTCTAAATTTCTTATTTTTTATTTAAATTATTTATTAATAGATGTTTTCTACTATTATTTTTCGATCATTTATCACGCCCAGAGCTAGAATACTGGCAAGTAGGGACGGACCAGGCACTCTATGTAACAACCTAATTATGGAAGAGGAGTATTTTTGTCATTTTATATTATTTATATGTTTGTGCATATTTATTTATTATTTTATAGTGTTAGATATTATGGTTAATGGCTAGCCTATTTATTAGACTTGTGTTAGTGAACCCATTGGACTAGACCTGACACTAGAGCCCAAAAATTAGTATGACATGACTCATGGACCAACTCATTGGAATAGGCCTAATTAGACACTTTTAGTCATGTTATTTAATAAAATAGAGATTAGACTATTTACCAAAATAGGATTAGAGCTTTCCATGCATTAATTAGCTCATATGACAACTTTAGAGGGGCTTTTAGGCATTTTAGATTGTCATGAACCAAGAACTAATGGCCGACCACTTAAGAAGGGATCCTATTCTCTCTCTTCATTCATTTGTGCCAATATTTCCCAATTTGGTGTTCTTCCCCTAATTGAGCCATCCCTCCACCAATTTCTCTCAAATTTCACTCAATCCTCTTCCGCTAATCTTATTCTGATCATTTGAAGGAGCCTAGGAGCTTGGAGGTTAGGAGCACTAGAAGAGGAGTCTAAATTCTAGGAGCTTCGTGTCTGGATCGTATCCATTTGATTTTTCATTGGAAAGCCATCTCCCAATAGGTATAAAACTTATTTTTTTAGTCTAATTAGACTCTATTTGTTCTATTTGACACTTAGAAATTCACTTATGGACTAGGACTACCAATAGAAGGAAGAATTAGGCTCTAATGACTCTCTATGTGAAAGTTATATGGTGTTTTGTGCCAATTTTTGGAGAATTTTGAGATTGGTGCACCAAGTGTTTGTCATTTGATTATCTAAATCAATCTATACTAGATTTGCTTTTGTGTGTCTAGATCCATGTCCACAATTGGATACGAGTGGGTCTTATCTTGATACGGTAAGATACAAAGTCATTTAGGTGGTTTTTCCTTCGACACTTGTGGCACGCATGTCCAATTTCACATGACACTTGATACTAGCTACGTGATGCACTAATTACGTTATAATATATACTTTAGACTTGCTCATAAGTTTTCATAGGATTCGAACAAGGTTTGGTATAGGTATCTTCGGCGTATCAGAAGCGTATCATAGATTAGTGCGATAAGGGAGTGATGCACACCATGTGTTTGTATTTGTGTATATGTGTGTATGTCTTGTGGATACACATGCGTATGTGTCACATATAGACGTGTGTATGTGTGTGTGTGTGTGTGTATGTGTGTGTATGTATGTGTGTGTATATATATATATATATATAAATATATTAATTTTAATTTATATATTGTTTTTTAATTTTAATTTATTTATAATATATATATATATATATATATATATATATATATATATATATATATATATATATATAGAGAGAGAGAGAGAGAGAGAGAGAGAGAGAGAGAGAGACACACACACCCACACACACACCAACACACACACACACACACAATATATAGAGAGAGAGAGACACACACACACACACACACACACACACACACACACACACATATATATATATATATATATATATATATATATATATATATATATATATATATATATAAAATATATATATATACACACACACACCCACACACACACCAACACACACACACACAAACACACACACACACACACACACACACATATATATATATATATATATATATATATATATATATATATATATATATATATATATATATATATATATATATATATGTGTGCCAATGCATCACATTGGAAGTCTAAATTTTCTAATGTTCAACCGAAGGAAATATATCAAATAGGCACTTTTGATTTTAGATCTTCCATTGCAATCAAAACAATGGAAATTACTGTTCAGGTTTCGGATACTAAACAAAGAATTAAATTATTATATGAAGAAGATATCTCTCATTAAAGAGATAAATACAATTTTATCCATATAGGATTAATACAGATAGCATTGAAATCCTTAACTCTTCAAGGGTTGAATGCATCACTATTGACATCTCTAAGTGATGGTAGATGCTTAGATTGGGGACAGTCTCTAATGGGGGTAATGCAAACGAGTCTTTGCCATGGCCTAGTTTACTTTAATATTTATCCTAATTTGAGTTTATCATTGACAGATGTAAATCTGTTTGAATCTGTGTCTTTAAATTTAAAGACTTATGGTTAAAATTTTCTTCCTGGATCTGAAACTATAATAATAATCTATAGAGTTCATTTTAAGGTGTTAAATACTTTAGCTCCGAAAGCTAAAAACCTTACAAAGCCAGGACAGACTACTTTGGTAGAGAGAAATTTTTTAACTACTAAAGTAGCTACAAATAGAATAATTAAATGGAAAGAAATAAACTTTTCAGAAGAATGGACTCTCAATATGACTTTACCTCCTAAACCCATAATGGATATGAAGATAGATCAAATTATTCAGACTCCAAATAGAGATGTAGAGGTGAGATTTACACTAGAAAAAAGCTAGAATCTCTACATCATCTAGCTGTTCAAAGAGATTTATATCTGATAAAATAGTATCAAATAATGTTTCTGAAGCATAATCTTCTAATAAAGAAGAAAATAAATTTTAAAAATTACAGATCAATGAATCCAATATTTTTTATCCAATATATAGATCTCAATTGTCTAAATTAGACGATGAACCGACAATGTCGGAAATGAATTTGATCTTTAATGAATATAGCTGAATATTCAGGAATTATAAAATTCCTAGATAAGGAATATTATAGTAAAGAAAATAATAAATTTAGGCAATGGTATGAAAATACTTTTGATATAATGCAAAGAGCATTATTTAAGGTAAAATATCACCAATATATAAATGAAACTAAAAAGGTTAAATGCGTTCATGAATGGTTTATGGAACAATATGTTAATGATAAGCTAAGACAAATTAAAGTCCTAGAAGATCAATATAAATTATGGACTACAAAAGGAGGATTAAAAATAAGATCTGTATATCCTCCAAATGAGCCTTTAAAAGTTTCTGTTTAAAATAGAGCAGAATTGGAAGCAAATTCTTTTTACAAAGTTGTTGAACATGAGAAAGCAACAATAAAAGAATTGCAAAAAATTATTTTATAGAATAATTATACAAATACATATATTCAAGCTATGGGCCGGTCAACAGTTAATTAGAATTGAAACTGTTACTCAACAATTACTCCAAAAGCTCAATAGCATAAAGGGAATTGAGCTAAATAAAAGTCCAATAATTAAATCTAAGACAGAAGCAAAAAAATATCCCAATAAAACCTTCAATGGAAGTTTCGGGATATAAGCTTAAATCTAAAGCAGAATTTAAAAAGAAGATATAAAAGATCTAGCAGAAGAATTTAGAAAGACTAATATAAACGTACTTCAAAATGAGTTGGAGTATGAAAGTCTTAAAGAAAATTTTCTGAATTATAATCCAAAAGAAAATCCTTCAAAAATAAATATGTTAGAAGGAGAGGCTTCTGTTCAATGTTGTCAAGAATCAAGTGACTCTGAAGAATCTGTTTCTTCTGATGAGGAGCAACTCAATCCAATATAGATTAAAAAATCTTTCAGACAAATTCAAAATTAGGAAACCTCTGAAAGAATTAATACTATTAAATATGATAAGCCGAATTTAGTAAAATATTACTATAAAAATTCACCTGTAGATGTACTCTACGAAGAGAATAATTTTATTATTCAGAATCATTATTGTAGTGGAGAAATCTATGAATGGAATATTGATGATCTTTCAGATAAACAAATACACGATCAATTAGATATAATGGTAATGTATTCTAATATAGCTGAAGCTGCTGGTAATATTGATAAGCAGATTGCTATATTTATTGATAATGGGTTTACCGGTATCCTTAAAGGATGGTGGGATAATTGCCTAACCCAAGAACAAAAACTAGAGATAGTGAATACAACTAAAATAGAAAAAAATCAGCAAAAGGCAGACGCTGTTTACACTCTAATATTAAATATCCTAGATCATTTTACATGACAAATTTCTGATGCAAGTAGATTATCGACACTTTTACAAAATTTAAGATGTCCTACTTTAACCCATTTTAGATGGTATAAGGATACATTTTTAAGTTGAGTAATGAGACTCACTGATGCCGATGCATCACATTGGAAGCCTAAATTTATTGATGGACAACTAAATCTGTTTGCTGAAAGAATTTTATATATATATATATATATATATATATATATATATATATATATATATATATATATATATCCTCCTCATCCCGCTCCTCTTCCCGCCTCCGCCTCTGTACCGCCTCCCTCCTCCTCGGCCGAAGCTTATTGGCAAGATCCAGCCACCATGCGGTGGTTCTGGGTCTCGGCCCCACCCCAGGCGGTGGCGGCCCACTACGTCTCCCCGTCCACTGCACAGTGGGCGGCGTACGCCCTCTCCCTGGGTTCGAGATGCTACCTCTAGCGCTTCCGACGGCGGCATCCCTGCCTCTACATTCCGGCCGTAGCGGTCCACTCTGCCGAGCCACCAGGCTCCGGACGTGCTTCCCCCAGCGTATCCCCCTCCCGATTGATACAAGGCCACCCCTGCGTCGGCCCGACCGGACCACTCCTCCGGTCCTCCGCCGCTGCACCGGTGCCTCGGGATCTGCGCCCCCTCGGGCCGTGCTCCGCCCCTTCGGGCAGAGCCCCTATCTTGGGCTCCGTGGGCGCCTCGGGAGACCCCTTCCCTCGGTCGGGCATCGCCGGCGCTCTGTCTCTCCGGCTCCCCTCCTAGCGGTTCTGCGCCTTCCCCCACCGCCGTGTCCCAAGCCCCCTCGGGACCACCGTCCCCAATCGGGCCTTGCGCCAGGCCTGGCCTCCTCGGGCCCCGAGCTTGGACCAGGGACCCTCTGGCCGCGTGTCTGACCCACGTGCCCCCTACGTTGGCTCCTTCCGTGTTTTCATTTTTTGCGTTTGCTTTCGAATTTTGAATTCGGGTCAGCGTTCTGTGGGACCCGGTGATGTGCTGTTCCGTTTCAATAATATTAGTTGTGTTAAAAAAATTAAATAAAATAAAATAAAATATATATATATATATATATATATATATATAAAATATATATATATATATTTATATTTATATATATATATATATATATATATATTATATACCGTAGCCCGTTATATACCGTAGCCCGTTAGGAACGGTGGAGCACCCCGGCGCAGTGGTGCGGGTTCGAGCCCCCTTGGAGGCATGTCTCCAAGCACCTCAAAAAAACAAAAAAAACAATATATATATATATATATATATATATATATATATATATATATATATATATTTACAAAAGCTTTATTGAATGACATGCGCAAAATGCAGAAGCCTTTACAAGTAAGCGCGCCACGCGCGAAGAACGACCCAAAACTAAAGAAAGAAACACGAAGTGTTGCCCACAAAACGGTAACTGGACCGAGCATCAAAAGGTTAGGCGGCAAAAGCTAGCGCCCCAGGAAGAGCGCCACTGACCCTCGGTCGAACATGACCAAAGAGCCAGCACACTACACGCGGAGATCAGGTCAGCACAGGGCAGCCCAAAACTGGTTCGAGGTGTGAGTGCAACACCTCTTTCTTTTGATGATTTGACGAACAACCTCTCTGTACAATAGAGGATGCGGGAATTGACGGCCCTCGTATCTGTATTTGTTCCTATTTTTCCAAAATACCTAAAATGCGGCGGCAGCGACGATCTGATGCCCGTGAGACGTGTTTCAGCTGGCCAGCAGATCGTTGATGCCCCCGGTCTTGGGGACAATCTTACACCTGTAGTGAAGGTATGTCCAAATGTAGGAGGCAGATTCACCAGAAAGAAGAACGTGATCAGGGAATTCCTGTAGGTGATCAACACAGCAGTGTCATATGGACGCCAGACTAAAGCCGAATGATTTGACGGCATCGTCCGTGGGTAGTTTCCGTCGCGCGGCACGCCAGATAAGAATGGACCATTTTGCGGGAATACATGTGTGCCAAAACTTGGCGGAAGGGGGGGTCGTTACCTGGGTGTCTCTGATGATGGATCTGGCCGAAGCTAGGGTGAAAAGGCCACCCGGGTTGGAGGACCATCTGAGAACGTCATGCGCGTCATTGATCGACAGATGAGAAGCACCCAGGCACTCCATGGCCGCTGGGCCAAGCCAATCTTAAACTCTATCCCAATTCCATCCTGACGCGACATCATCCCATAAATCTCGGATCTCGCACATCGGCGGAGTAATAGCGTTGGGCCGGAGGATGTCGTCCCCCAACCAGCGTTCCTTGTATGCCTGCGAGTGACCATTGCCCAATGTCAAACGCAAGTATGGTTCTGCAAGGCTTCGATCGCGGATTATGCACCGCCACGACATAGAGGATTTGTTGTTAGCAGACGCCTCTGTCAAGTGACAGAATCTGGAGTATCTCGCTCTCATGAACCTAGTCCAGATCGAGTTTTCGTAGCGTAGTTTCCACCATAATTTTGCAGAGTGGACGTCGACCATGTGGGCAAGTCTGCAGAATCCTAAACCACCCTCTTCAGTGGGTTTGGCCATGGTATCCCAACTGGCTTAGTGATGCTTGTCCTTTCCCTCGAGATGACCCCAAAAGAAATTGGCGAAGATGGATTCAATAGAATAGAGCACTTTGATGGGGGGCGAGCACACAGCTAGGGTGTATAGGGGGATGGAGGATAGGACGTGCTTTATGAGAATTAACTTCCCTCCGGGGGAAAGGGTTGCGTTATGCCAGCCTGTAATTTTCTTGTGGATCTTGCCCACCATGTGGTCAAAAATGTCAGAGTTCGCTCTGCCGTACACCAACGTGCAGCCTAAGTAAAGGAAAGGGTGGTAAGCTGTGGAGAATGAGGTCATGGTGGACAGCACGGTCGAGTGAGTTCTGTCGGCTTTGTGATGAGTGTAGATCACGCTCTTACTATTGTTAATTTTTTGGCCGGATCATCTAGTATAGTTAGCAAGAGTTCTAATAACCACCTCAATGGCTTCAATCGTGCCAGCGGAGAAAATAATGATGTCGTCCGCATACACAAGATGAGTTATAAGAGGGCAACCTGTCGTTGTATGAAAGTGCTGGAATCTAGGAGATCACGGCATGATTTTGAGGTTTCTGCTCAGAGCTTCTACCATGACAATAAAAATGATGGAGGAGAGGGGGTCTCCATGTCTGACTCCGCGAGTAGCTTTTAAGAAACCATGAGCTTGGCCGTTGATGATGATGGAAAACCAGGAGTTGTTGATGGATCTAAAGATGATGTCGATCACAGGTTCTGAAAAGCCGAAGGCTCTGAACACCCAGATCATGAACTGCTAGTCAAGACGGTCGTAAGCTTTTTCTATGTCTAGTTTGATGGCGACGTTCCCCCCTGGACGGGAATTTCATGCAAGTGATCATTTTTTGTGCCAGGAGGATATTATCGGTGATATTACGACCTTTGACGAAACCGCTTTGCTCTTCGAAGATGATTCTGGGAAGGAGGTCCGACATTCTGGAGGCGATGATTTTAGAAATAATTTTGTTGGTGAAAGTGCAGAGGCTGATCGGTCTGACGTCTTTAAAGGTCTCTGGGTTGTCTTTCTTGGGTATGAGGTTGATGTGGGCGGAGGATATAGATTTCGGATACGTGGCTCCTTAAAAAAATGCTGTGGTGGCCTCCCAGAGGTCGGACTGGATGATGTCCCAGCATGATCGGAAAAATACCCCGTTGAATCCGTCCGGACCCGGAGCGCTATTAGCATTAATGGACCACACAGCGGTCTTAACCTCGTCGACGGATGGGGAAGCGCTGAGGATCTCGTTATCCCTGTCGAAAATCAGGAAGGAGATCTCGGATAGGAAACCGTCATCTTTAAGGAGAAGTAGTTCGTGGCTGCCATCTGAATGTTCTCCTGATCGTCCAGCAGTTGGCCATTTCCGTCGCAGATGCGATGGATCTTAAGAGAGCTTCTTCGGCCTTTGACGCACTTGTGAAAGAAACTAGAGTTCTGGTCCCCTTCCATGTCCCAGGTTAATCTAGCCTTTTGTCTCCAGAATTTTGATTCAACCCTGATTCTAGATTTAAGGATGGCCTTGGCGAGGTTAAGAGAGACGCGATTCTCCTGGGAGCTGACGACGGCAAAATCGATTTCCGTACAGGTGACATCGTCTTCAGCATCCTTAATGGCTTGAAAAATGTCTCCGAACGCAATTTTGCTCCAGACCGTAAGGGCTTTTCTAGTAGCTTTGAGATTGGTAGCTATTCTGACCAAAGGATCCGGATGAGTGACAGATGTCCAAGCCTCTTTTACGATGTGCATGAACTGGGGGTGGTGGCGCCAGAAGTCAAGAAAGCGAAAGAATTTTTTGATGCAGTTATGGGTGTTGTTGATCTCGAAAAAAAGGGGGAATGGTCAGATTCGGTGGAGTTCAGGTGCGAAAGATTACTGCTCAATCCCAAATCCGTCCAACAGTCATTAACCATGGCACGGTTAAGGCGGGAGTACTGCCTACGAGATCCTTCTTGCATGTTGTACCAAGTGAACTGGTTGCCATGGAAAGGTATAGCGGAAAGGTGCACGGTGAAGACGAAGTTGTTGAAGTCCTCCATGGCCGAATAAGGGGGGTCACGACCTCCAGATTTCTCCTCTCTGCATGATACTGTGTTAAAATCTCCGATACAAAGCCACGGCATATCGTCGTGGGGAAGGGAGGGCCCCGACATAAGCTCCCAAAGGACTCTTTGCTTCGGGATGATACAGCTTCCATGGATGGCCGAAAGAAGGATGCGGGACTTGAAGGTGGGATGCTCGACCCAACAGGAGAGGGCCTGAGGGGAGTCGTTAATAATGCCGAAGCAAAAGTCAGCTGCGAAGAAGATCCAAATGTCGTGACATCCGGAGATCGCGGAAGGGAATCCCAGCTTGAGTTGGATTGCTTTTATATTTTTGTAGGGTATTTTGGGTTCAATAATGACAAGTAAATCAATCCGATTGGATTTGGTGAGGCTGATGATCCGATTCATAGTCTGATTATTCCCTAGGCCTCGAACGTTCCAAGAAAGAATGTTAGGCATTAAGGGAGGAGGTGGGGGTATTTTGCATCTTTGCGGCGGATCTCGTGGTCATTGCCGTAAGCTGTTTTTGTTTCTTGGATTTTTTTTTTTCTTAAGAGTATTGTTTTTGGGGCTGGTGCTGACCGGTTCTAGAGCCCTATCCGAGCTCGAATAAAGGACTTCGACTGCCGAAGGGGAAGTCTCAGAGTCTTCATACTCCGCCAGAGCACATAGAGGATTGTCGCGATCAAGAAAACTCGTATTATGAGCCTGCCAAAATCTACCGGTGAGAGGGGAGGACGGGCGAGGAGGAACGATGGCTTCGCAGAGGAGGGGTGGTGGATCGACAGAGGACGGCACCCCAGCTTCCACACCGGGGGAGTGCTGACTGAGACCGGCCGATGACTGATCACTGGGGATCACTAGTTCAGAAGAGGAGGCTGGGGGGAGAAACGAGGGAGATTGGGGTGATGGGGAGGATCTGGAGGGGAGCGATGGCGAGGCCATTATAGAGGGAGGGTGGGGGGTTAGGTAGGCAACCAGAGACGGGCGTCTCTGGAGAGCAATCAGCTGCTTCAAAGTCTAGAGCTCTGAAGGAATTATGGAGAGTGATGGCGAGAGAAGGGGATGTGGGGTTAGGGAGGCAATCAGAGACAGGCGTCTCTGGAGCGCAATCAGCTGGATCAAAGTCTAGAGCTCCGAAGAAATTATGGAGAGTGATAGCGAGAGCAGGGGGTGGTGCGGAGACAGAGACGGTTTAGATAGGGGAACTTCGGACGGGAGATGGGGGGTTGGGGGGCATGATCCGCGTTGTAGGGCGGGATGGGGGTGCCGCGCCTGTCTCGCACGATTTCCTGGGGACAGGTATCTTGAGTTCTGGGTGTGCGCAAAAGCAGTATTGTAAAGAGTGGCCGCTCATCTGACAGTGTTGACAGAAAATTATGTTGTTGTCGTAAACCAGCGCTTGACTGAATGACTGATCTCCGAGTTCTATCTCGATCAATTTGGGTGGCTCGCTTGCGATGTCCAGCTCTACGCAAATCTTTGCGTAGTTACATTTAGAAAGGTTTCTCGTTTCTTCGGCAATGGCCACAAGGACTTCGAAAGAGCTGGTGATCCTCTTAAGGCCTGCTGCAGGAAAGCACACTAGGGGGAGATTGGATAGGGTGATCCAGGAGGTGATGATAGTCGAATCGATTTTGGGATTGAAGTTCGATGACCATTTGACAATTTTGACTACCTGAGTGTCAATTTTGGTCGTGCCTTTCGCCCACACTTTGTTGAAGTCCTGGTCTGAGGAAAGGTATAGAAATAGGTGTTTGGGGTCGAGAGGAGCTATCCGGTTTGTCGCCGAGAGTCCCCAGCCGGTGATGGCCTCCCGAACGATAGAAATTTTAGGGCATCAGGATCCGAACTTAAGGACCAAAGTCCTGATGAAGGAGGAGGAGAGGGAGCAGATCTCCTCGTTGGAAAAGGGGACCCGGATAGGGTATCCGTCCGGCGGTGGCGTCAGAGTGACGTCCGGCAGAACCACATCCGCGGTCGAAATGGGGACAGACTGAATCCGGTCAGTCCATAGGACATCCGCGAAGGATAGGGAGAAGGGGACGGCTCCGGATACCGAAGGGTCCGGGCCAGAGGGCGATGGTGATCCGTGTCTCGAGGAGGGGACAGCAGCAGCAAGGGCCCGGAGTGAGAGGGGATCAGCCGGGGAGCTCGGGAGAGCACCGCTGGAAGTAAGATGCGCTCGCCGGCCTGAGTGTCCACAACGGCAATAGCCGGGGGAAAGGAGTCTTGCGCCAAGAATGGACCCGAGCAGACAAAAGCCTGTGGGGGTGGGAGTACCTCGCAGGAGACAACCTGGGGAACCGAGGCCTGACCCAGCACAGTGCTGCCCGAATGGGAACTGCGAGACGAGCCAATGGGGGGCGGCCGGATGACCGGAAGGAGCGTACGCATCTGCGATGAGGGGGGATGGGGATGGGGCCCAGCAGGCACGGAGGGAAAGGGGCAGGAGGTTGGGTACCCACGAGGGGGAAAGGGCCCCACAGGAGCGGAGAGGAAGGAAGGGGATCCGTGGGGCCAACGAGAGGGGGGCCAACATGCGCTGGTCTACCTGCACAGGGGGATGGACAGAGGAGGCTGCCACGTGGAAGGGGCCTATGTGTAGCGCAGAGGTATGCATGGGGAGCCCTGCACAAAGCAGCGGGCCAGCACACAGCGCAGGGGGCTACCATGCGCTGATCCAAAAGGCTGGAGGGCTACTATGCGCTGATCTACAAGGCTGGGAGGGCCACCTGTTTCACTTAACAAAATGCCTGGAAATCGGATTTTGAAAATAAAATAAGAAAAAGTACAAGAAGTACAAATTTGATTCTAGGAAGTATTGCTATGGAAGTCTGATCTGTAAATGATCACTTTGTTCCTTGGACCATACGATGATAATGAAGATCACTGCTAGAAGATGAACAATTGGAAGAACTAAGTCACCAGAAAGGTATCGACGCACTTGGGTGCTGATGGCGAGGCCGAATGCTTTTCTTCTTTGCTTCACTCTGTTCTGGAAGAAAAGTTGAAGAAGAATGCTCGTCTGATTTGTAAATGATCACTTTGTTCCTTGGACCATACGATGATGATGAAGATCACTGCTAGAAGATGAACAGTTGGAAGAACTAAGTCACTAGAAAGGTATCAACGCACTTGGGCACTGATAGCGAGGCTGAATGCTTTTCTGCTTTGCTTCACTCTGTTCTGGAAGAAAAGTTGAAGAAGAATGCTCCGAAAAATCAAAGTCTCTGGGCTCTGATCTCTATGTATTCTCTCATCTCTCTCTGTTTGTCTGTTGTATGAGAAAAATAAGTCTATTTATAGACTTGGCTTCTTGTGCGTAAAAACTCAGCAAAAGTTCCATCTTTATGCTAATAACTGCCACCCATGACCGAAGTCACCCTCTGCATAAGTTGACACGTGTCCCATCATTTCAATAAGAATAGGATGCACATACACACGTTCTTCGAGATGTGTGGCATGAAAGCCATGTAGGCAAACTACGTTCCAAATTGGTGAAGAAGAATAGGGCGTAAAAATAACCCAAAATTCTCTGAGCGTAAAGTAGTAGACTAGGCATAAAATAGCCCTGACGTGGACTTCCGGCGTAAAGTGGTTGTTAAACAACCTTGAGCGTAAAGTAGCCCAAATAAACTTTATGCACACGTCAACTTTTGAGCGTAAAAACTCATACAGTCTCCATGCGTAAAAGAAGCCATACTGTGAGCGTAAAATAGCTCAGTCCACATACTAAACGACAACATTGGTCTCTGTGTAAAATAAATCCCTTCAAATTCTGTGATATATGCCATCATTAAATCTTCATGTTAGACTTTGCATTAAATGCAAGACTTGACAGCTTTGCCTAGCGTAAAGTGGTTAGCCTGTCTTAGGCGTAAAACCATTGGCTTGACCCTAGCGTAAAACCATTGGCTTGACCCTGGCATAAAGCGATTAGCATGCAACAATAGATCATGTTGAGTGGAATACTTCTATCTCTTTGACTCATTCCATGAAGCACTTTTTACGCTCCAACAAGATCCCCTTCAAAGTTTTCAAATATCTTTAAAATTTGAAACACTTTGAACAGAAGCATAAAAGTCGAGATTTGACCAGTCAGCGTAAAATTTAGGATACTCAACAGTCATTCGCATAAAAGTGGGGATATCCAACAGTCGGCATAATTCCAGGGAATTTGAACCAGTTTGAATTTCTCTATAAATATATCTTTTTAGAGAGAGAAAATACTTTACTCATCTTCTTGCAATCCCGATTTCCTTTGCCTTCTCCTTCTTCGAAATCTCACTTTGATCTGATGGCTCCCAAGAAATCATCCACCGCTAGCAACAAGGGAAAGAAACCCGCCGTCGATTCGTCATCAGCCGATCGTGTGAAAACCCCCGTCCGAACATCAACATCACCCCGACAGCCTAACCCAGCCATAGCTCTGCCTATGATGGGTAAAACCCTATTCTTCGGCTGGAAAAACTCGTCGGGAACGAAGGAGAAAACTCGAACATTTAGTTTTTTTTTGCCCACGTCATGCGTGTTAGAGTAAAATCTGAAATAACAAAATACGCCCACGTTGTACGTATTAGCGTAAAAGTTAAGAGATACGCCCACGTTATACGTGCCAGCGTAAAACTTGAACTACGCCCACAACTAAGGTGCTAGCGTAAAAACTTAACTACGCCCATGTTCATTCATGCCAGCGTAAAAAAGACACATTACGCTCATATCAACATATGGTAGCGTAAAAGTTTATCAACCATTGAGAGACTTTGTAAAACAAAGACCTCATAAACTTTAGTAAACATAAATGTCTTTACTCATAAGTCTTCAAACTAATTTGATCTCTTTTTTTTCGTAGTAGACTTGCAAATTCACCCTCTCGCAGAAGTCTTTGGCTCGTCAGTTGGCATGGTGGGTTCGAATTATCTGGAGAATTTATCTTACGTAGCATTTCCTCAATCAAACCCCGATTACTCTATAGAGAGAGCACAATTGATAGCAGCCCAAGGGGATAGGATGTTGCTATCCATGATGAATGGGGATTTGTTGACTTCACTAGATGCACAATAATTTGCAAAACCGGCTTTCTTGTTTGGGGATGCAATTGACTACAAGTCCCAGACACACCCCAAGAAGGAGTCTTAGGTATTCAAATTTGGAGATAGAGCCATGTACCTCCAGGATATGGACAGAGATTATCCTTTATCAGCATTCTTCCATGCTACCCACCATCGACAAATGCTGTGGAATTTGACTCCCAACAGTCATGGAAGACCGGGTAGAATTGTTTTCAAGAGGGAGCATGCTAATGATATGGGGTATTTTGCTGGTATTCCCAACGGTGGTGTCACTTCTATTTTTGGCCTCATGCCAGGATCTAATAATAGTGAAGACTCGGGTTTAATTCAACCAGTGTAGACCCAGATGTTTGTCAACAAATTTATGAGGGCTGCTGTATTATATCCCCAAACAAATCCCAGGCTGCCGGGATGGTTGACTCCGTTCAACCAAAACTGGATCCAGATAAGTATTTGGATGATGAAGAACTTCGAGACAGAGCTGAAAGACATTGGCTTGTATGAAGGGATAGCTTCAACTAGTCAGGGTATTCCCCCGAACGAAAACCTATTCATGGCTTTAATGGAGATATATATAAGTTCAACTGAAACTTTTGCCACCCCGAAAGACGAAATGGGCTTTGCTCTTCATGAGATGCAGTTTATCTCGAAGCTGCCAATGGGGGAAGCCGCATATGAGGAATATGTTCCCTCCAACAGGGAACTGGCTGAAATCAGAGAGACTAACCCTCAATTGATTGAGGTATATGAGGAATTGATGTGTCACTATCTGATTTGTACTACAATGCATGAAAGTACATCTCATTTAGCATATATCAACAAGTGGACGACTTATCTCTTCTTCCATAAGGATAAGATATCCAAAGACGACAAAGAAAGGTTTCAAGAAAACAAAGCTCCGGCAATCAATATAGATTCGACAATTCCCTCTAACAATATTTGGGATATGATGATTGCCTACAAATTTCCGAATAAATATCTGTCTACAAAGACTGGGGAATTCCCTGCCGGAACTGAAGCCTTGAGCTTCCTTAGATACGGCAATCAGAAAATCTCTAGGAGAACTTTGTTGGCCGACTTCCTTTCTTTATGGCTGAGAATATGGGTCGTGCCGGGTACTGGGACTGTTGACAGAATACACCGTATCGTACTATGGCCAACAGTATGCTTGGTTTTTAAAGTCAGAATCAATCTGCTATCGGCCATGGTGTGCCGTATAAATGCAGGTTTAAGGACTTTCGGTGAAGAGTTAATTAATAATGCTCCTCATCGGAACATTTTCCCCAGGGTAGAAATGCCCTATACTTATTTAATGGGCTGGTTGTTGCACCATAATTTCAATCTGTTACCACCAGGCACGGGGGATAATGAGGAAGTCTTCCTCCAAAAATTTAGCAAGGCTACATGGACTGCTACGACTGTGACGGATACCCGGGCAGTTCTGAACTATTCTTATGGTTGGAACTTCTTCTGTACTCGACCACAAGTTCCAGTAGATTGCTTTGGCATTCAATTTGAAGATGAAGTCGAAGGAAGAGCTGTATTGCCACCATCAGTCTTCAGATGGCTTCAATACATCAGACCTTCTCACCTGATATATAGAAATGAAGATAATTGTGCGTTTGAACTATATCTACCCAGTAGGTTCGCTCGCCAATTTAGGTACGACCAACTTCATGTTGGTAACCCCTCTACTAATTTCCGTCACTATGGGAAACTACTTGACGGTGCTAGGGGTTGGAGATATTTCAGTACTGCTCGTACTGGTGCCAAATTTAGAGTCTCAACCGCCACCAGTACTACAGAGCTACGTATACTTCATATATATGCTCACTTTTATGCTTCAATTCAATCTTTTACCCACGGCTACAATATGAGAGGTAGTCTAAGGTGGCCTAAAGAAGGAAATATTGAGGAACCGGTCAGGGTGTCAGCAGACATCCCTGATGATACTGGCATTCCAGATCCATATCTGGAAGTTATCCCTACAGGAGTTGGGGAACCAACTGCAGAACCTATCATCATTGGCAAAGGCCGAAAGAGAAAACAAAGTGCAGCCGTCATATTTCCAGAGAAAACTCCGGAAAAGAAGAAGAAGTCTACCACTAAAGGGCCTTTCCAACCAAGAGCCCTCACTCCAGAAGATGACACCTTGGTTGAAGAGGATCATTTTATTGGTTCTTCCCTAGTTCATCCAGGAGAAGGATCTTCAGCCCCTCCACCAGTAGTAGCACCAAAAGCTGTAACACTTTTGTCTCCTGGACGTCTTAGCTCCTCGCTCCATTTATCTTTGCCAACCAAGGCACAAGTTACGGGGGATGCTACTGCTGTATCCACTGTTGATCGAGACTGTATTCCATCAGATGAGCCGGCTCTCGACTTCGATGATGATGACTGGGATAGCAATTATGATTCATATCTTGAACATAACGCACATATTCTAGGTATCATACAAAACCTATACAGAATTATGTACCATGATTTTGTATATTAACTTATTTTGTTCATTTTGTAGATATCATCATTGCACCAAAGCCTGTGGCTCCTCCTCCTCAGAAAGAAGATATCTATGAAGAAAATGAGAAATCTAAGGATGAAACTTCTTCTTCAGAAGAAGAAGACGCTGATGAGGAGGGAATTCAATAACCCGAAATGGAGCTTCAAGAAGAATATCCTCCATCATTAGAGGTACAACAAGCACAACCTGAAATGTCCTCTCCTGCTGAAGACCAGCACAAAGAAGAGACTACAACAGACCTCACTGTAGGTGATGATAGAGCTGCTGGAGGAGAACCAGATTTGAATAAAGAATCAGCAGTAGAAAATTTTACTGCAATTGAAGCAATAGAAAATCCTGCGGAGCAAACAATTGAAGAAAATGCTGAAAGCATACTTAAGTCACCAACTGAAACTGGAGAAGTAATAACATCTTCTACTGTTGCTACTGATTTAGTACCAGTTTCTGATGAGCCAATTCCAGAACCTAAACCAGCTCCCGCATTTGTAACCACATCCACCAATATTACTGCCACCAGAACTCCAGAAACGGCTGGAGTAACAAATATTGAAAACATTGCTCCCGAAGCTCTTGGAAATCAATTAGCTATGACAGTAGTATCAACAACAGCTCCATCTCAGCTTGCTGTCACACCAATAATATCTGTAAATATTGGAGATATAATCCCTGAAGCTCCCAGAGATCAATTGGCCATGACAGCAGTAACAGCAACGACTTTATCTCATCTTGTTGTCATACCAACAACATCTGTTTCTGGTCTCCAAAGAAGAGATCTATTAGATATTGCTGCCACACCAAGCTCCAGTGTAGAGATGAATCTCCTAGTTGAGATTCATACTGAAACCTTTTACAAAACTCTAGCAACCCTAATAAAAATGATCCTGAATAAGGGCCTCAGTTATGAGATTTTGAAGGCGGCGATGGCTCTAACCATTAGGAATGTTGCTATGTTCAATGATGCTGGGAGAGCTGCAGTATTAGAGAAAATTATGGAGGGCCTTGAACAGCCGATCAATGAATATCTCAAGCTGTCAAGTGAGACTATTGAAAGTCTCATCCAGGAGGAATATGATGCCTTAACGGCTGATTATCTTGCTCGGGAGACCACATATAATGAAGCTCTTCATGAACATAGTCTGAAGGTTGCCAAAGAGAAAGCTTTTTTGGCTGGAATAAAGCTCGTACTGCATGGTCACAGAGTAGCTTACGATGCTTTGAACATAGATATTCAGAATAAAAATGATAAAATCTGCAAAGTCGAGGCTGAGCTAGCTCGCTTGAAGGCTGAAAGGGAAAAGATGATCGACCCTCAAAATCTGCATCTCACTCAGAGCTCCATTTTAGAAGAACAAGTCTTCGGGGCTGAATCAACTATCAGAACCCTTGATGAAGCCAAGGACAATCTGATAATCAGCTTCGCTGGACTTTCTCGTATTTATACTCCTGAAGCTCGACGTACTGAAGCTACTAAAAAAGTTATGAGTTCTCGTGACAAGCGACTAGAAGAACTACAGAAGTTGCTTCAAGATGTTTCTGCTCCACCTTAGAAGAGCTCCTTGTCATCTTTATCTTATTCATTTTTGAAATGTTTTCACAAGAAATGAATGAAATATTTATTTTGTGATCCTATCTTTTATTTAGAATAAACAATAGGTATGAGGCAAAAAATACTTATCAGAGGTTATATGAACATGACAAGTCTTTTAAACTCAATACTTTGTATCTATCCAGAGGTAATATGGACATGATAGATAATCAAATCTTGTTTTCTATTTTTAGAGTATACAATACTATCAGAGGTAATATGGACATGACAGTATATATGAACTCAAAGAAAAGTAGATTAATATCTATACAGAGGTCAAATGGACATGATAGATAGGAAATACAAGCAAATTTAATATTTATTCAGAGGTTATAAAAACGTGATAAATAATAAATCTAACTTTTTAATCAACTGGTAAGATAGAAGATTAAAATTTCTCTCCAAGGAGACAAGTAATCAGCTTAACCAAACCTTGATAGCTGGAGAATAAAAGAACATATGTCATTTGAGCATATATGCCAATATTGATGAAAGAAATGAATGAACCAACATGGCCCAAGGATCATTCTAAACGGCTCGGATTCACCATCAATTTGAACCATGTAAGCTGAAAATATTTGCTCAGACTTATCATAATAGTCTCCTTTAACATATGAGGGGTGAGATGTATCAAATTCGATAAATTGGATTTCTTCTGAATCTGATGATTGTGAAGAGCTAGAAGAGAATTCTTCTTGTAAATCGTCATTAAACATGTAGGACTGATCATATCCTAATCTATGACGAGTTTTCTGGTAAAACGGATCACCACATATTGGTAGTCGTCTACCTTTACCTTGATTGAGATCTTGCATAGTCTTCAAATTATATCCCATGTTCTGGATAATCTTGAGAGATTGTTGACTATATCTGTCAATTCAGATTCTTCCTTTATCTTTATCTCTCAAATCATATGTCTGAGCAACAGGGATATTTCTAGCCAGGCCAAACACAAATTGACGCTTGTTTTTCTTATCAAACGGAACCACAAAATAAGATTCTTTGTGACGTCTATAAGTTATACAAGCTTACGATGAAGCGGCTAAAGGAAGAAGATGGGAAGAAGATGTTAGAAACCTTTGAGCATAAGGTCCAATATTGACATGAGAAGGAAAAGAATTTTCCTTATGGTCAATGTATAAGGTTTCCTCTGTGTCTATGTCATCTTTATATTGATGACTTTGATTATCAGAAGATAAAGTCATTCTTTCAATAAACTTGACAGCCATATACTCGAAAAGGAAATATTCATTGATATCAAAAAGTACAGAATGATCAATATTTACATCATTTATAATTTGACTGCTACGCTTCGGATTAATCACTAGTGGACTATCATCCGTCTTCTGCGTAGATTTGCCAAGATTGACAATCAATGGAGGTTCTGGATCATTCGTACGAAAAGTATGCCCTTTGACCTTGATCACAAGAGGTTGAACTTGGCTTTTAGCAGGAACATTCACTGATTCCTCAGATGAAGCTTGAGTTCTTCCTTTAACCTTGATCATCAAAGGTTGATTGTTGACAGGTTGGGGTTGGATTCGCCCTTTAACTTTGATATTCAAAGGTTGCTCTTCTGGCGGATCTTTGTTAATAGACTGATCTTCAGCAGATGATTGATCTTCAACCATATCTGATATCTCTTTTACATGCCCTTATTTGTAAAGCCTTGAGTCAGAAAAATAGGCTTTGACACCCATGAAAAGATTGATATCAGCAAACTCAGTCTTCACAACTCCTTGGAAATCCACATACTTGAAGCATTGGTGGAGAGTCGAAGGCACGATGTTATGCTCATGTAACCATGGTCTTCTAAGAAGAATTTGTAGGATACATCTGAGTTAATAACAAAAAATATTGCCATAGTTTGAAGATCACCAATCTGAATCTTCAGACGAATCTTCTCCAGTAGTTTGCTCTTTCAAGAGTTAAAACCAACTATTGTGGTACTAGTGTAAGTCAGATCATTAGTAGGAATCCTCAATGGTCTTAGCATACTTTGAAGAATTATGCTAATGGAAGACCCAGGATCAATGTAAATTCTGTCAACTTCAATGGATTCAATATACCCAGTGTAGCACAAAGGCCTGTCATGCTTGTTATGCTTCAACAGCATATCTTCTTGTGTAAAGGTGATGTTGGGAATCGCTTCCATCACACTATGACATTGTGGGCATGACACTGGTATATTTTCAGAAGTCTTGAGTTGAGTTAAGCAGGAGTCAGCTTGCAGCAAAGCTTTACTCAAAGTTTCGCGACTTTCTTTAGAAAGGCGAAGAAACTCGAAGATAGATAATCTAGCCGGAGTATTAGCTAACTGGGCTAGAATATCAAATTTATAGGGTTTCATCACTACCCCCTGACTGGAAGTAGACTTCAACGGGACGTCGAAGCATACCGTCTTCTGTTTCTCCTTTTCAACCACAGCAGGAGCAAGAGACGGTTGAGTTGATGGTGTTTCAACATTCTCAGCTTCTTTGGAGGATCCCTCATAATCTTTGTGGTACTCTTTCCCAGATCTTATACCAGCAAAAGTTTCTTTTTCAGACTCAGAAGAAGGAAGTACCATATTGCAGGATTTAATCTTCCTTTCCTTAGCCTTCTTCTTGTGAAGATTGTTATGAGGAACCTCAGAACCCAATCCAACAGCGGATTTTTGACTTTGAATTTGTAAAGGAAATCATATTCCTTTATCATAATTCAAACCTTCTGTCTTTTGAAAGTCATAACCCATCTTCTTCATGAGAAGGACAGATTGCTGACTGTACAAGTGAGTAGGCAGTGGACTTTCAACAGGTGGTTCCATAGAGGAAGAAGAAGAGATCTCTGTAACTACATGAGAATGAGGAATAAACGTCTCTGTAGCTACAGGAGGAAAAGGATTCGGGATACGAGAAAAAATCCCTGTAGGAGCTTTTTCATAAGCAGCAAAGACTTGTTGTGTCCTGTATAAGGGAATACTATTCATGGCTAGCCACTGCTGATGAGTAAGCTTGAGTTTGGCAGGAGGAGCCAGACTTGGAGGACATATGTTCAATCCTCTCGGTCTATCTTCCAAAGGAAAGCCATCCCATAGATGATCCAAATCATCAGGATCTGGAATAACATGAGAAATCATGTTGCAGGTTTTGACTTTCTTACCTTTCTTAGATTTTGAAGTTTTACCTTCATCTTCCATTTCAGGTACTAAGTCAGGATGTACCCACATAATTTTACCATTTTTTAATGTAAGAGGCAACAACCCTTCATTTTCCTTCCTGGCAGGCGGGATATTCACAATCTTCATCGTCGCCTTCAGAATTAGGACAATTCTATCTGGTACTTGTTGTGGAGGAAAATCTCCAAATTGAAGAGAAACCATATTGGTTGTAACCGTATGGTCATCATTGGTTAAAGCAATAGCACCACCATTTATCAGCTCTTAGATTTTCTTCTTCAAAACATAGCAAGCACTGGTAGGATGATTAATGTATATACGATAGAAACAATATTTAGGATTGTCAGTCAGATTCACCTCATTAGGCCTCTTTGGCTCCGGAATCTGGAGATTACCACTCTTCACCAGATATTGGAATATCCCTGGGATATCACTTTCGTCAAAAGAGTATTCTTCTTTTGGCTTGGAATATTCCTGATTATTCGGCGACGTTTTATTCTCGAAAAGATTGACCATAAGAGTGTCTTTTTCTTTCATATTACGATTGCCGGAATTATTACCAGGATTACTTTTCTTTCCTTTATCCTCAGAGGCAAAAATCATCCCATGTTCACGAGCCAACCTACCATTGGTCTCGGCAGAAACTATTGCTATGATAAACGAAGCTCAATCTGTAAATTGGGAACTCGTGAAGACACCGATGGATGGTCGCAGATTTATCTTAAATGTATCAATCAGCGCTGAATCTGGCATACCAGGGGGCATCTTTAGAGTCGTCTGTTGAAAACGTTCAATGAACGTCCGAGTATCTTCTTTCTCCTTTTGCTTGATTTCTATTAAGGAGGACATGTTCATGTCCATACCTCCTTCATAGAAACGGGAGAGAAACATTGCCTTAAATTCGTTAAAAGACGAAATGCAATTGTTGGGTAAACTACGATACCAGTCGTAAGCTGAACCCGTTAAGCATCCAATGAATACTCTAGTGAGAAGAGCATCATTTTTCTGCAAATGTACAGTCATAATATCAAAGTAATTGATATACTGACTAGGAGAAGCCTTTCCATCAAACAATACCATTGACTGTGGCTTGAATTTTGGTGGAAAGGGTACATCATTCCAATGAGGAGGATAAGGTTGCTTAATCCCTAACCTCTGGATTTGATCCTTTTGCTTCAAAACTTCAAACTGTGCTTTGAGCTCACGCACTGCTTGAATGGCTTCGCTGGTTTGTAGAAGCAAATTTGATTGAAAAGTTGTTGGTTATACTGTAATCCCCACCGGAGATGGTACATCTTCTGGAATGATGGGATCTGGAGATGCAGAATTTTGCTAAACAGCAGGCTCTTAGATATTCAAAGGTATATCAACCCCTTGGCTATCTTGAGTTGGTACTGCTGCCTGAACCGGTGTTACAATTGCTGGTTGAGCAGTTTGCCAAGCCGTTATTATCTGGTGCATACTTTGCACCATGTTAAGCATGTCTTTTAATGATTGCTCAACGGCAGTGAGACGTTGTTCTGTATTAACAGATGACATCTCTGGTTCGTCTCCAATAGCGTAGGATTCAACCTCTCTTGATGATACAAAAGGATTAGTATAGAAGTATGAATCAACACTATCAGTTTCGGACTCAAGAGATTGAGTACCCCCAGCTTCAGAATCAGAAGTCTGTAATTGTCTTTGTCTTCTTGATCGAGTATTCTGATATACTCCTTCAAAAGAATCAAGTAGTCTGTTGAATTGTTGTTGACCTGGGGTTTGGGACGTGTCCGTCTAGGACGTCGTCCTCTGTTGGTGTGAGATGCCATGTTGACTGATGCATATGACAACTCATTAGCTTGTTGTTAGGGCGCATTAAAATTCAATCGATCAAAAACTAATCGTCTGGAAGCCGATCAACAACATTTGATCACAATCTGGTGACACTCACAGTGATGATTTTCTTGGGGGAGTGTCACGGGAGATTGTCTATTTTTACGCTTTTGCATTAGCAATTCACGTAAATCAGAAGGAGTAGAAGTAGTAGTCTTCTTTATTACATTTGGGGTAGCAAAACGTTTAGTCCCTTGTGTATAAAGAAGATTACTGGCTGCATTCGCAGAATCAAACTGTATATTTCTACGCGTTTGGAGTTGTGTGCACAAATCTTGAGATTTTTGAGCACGAAGGACTCCATTTTTATTACGTGTGATTTGTAGGTTTGGTACTTTGCGTAAAGCAGTATAAAAAGGTTGTTGGTGTAGAACTGAAGTTTTACCAACAACATTTTTATGCTGTATGCATTTAGGTACATTCACGTTAGATATAAAAACATCGTTGCGAATTTTATCTATATTGTCACAGACATGAGACTTACCTTTACGCGTAGAGCATAAAAATTGATTATCTACCACGTCACAGATGGGAGATTTTTCTTCACGCGAAGAGCGTAATTTTTGTGTGTCTACCACATCACAGACGAGAGATTTATTTTTACACTTAGAAACACAAGCATTAGAGTCTGCCTCATTACAAATGGGAGACTCGTTCTTATGCACTGAGCGTAAAATTTGGTTTTTACCCACTGGGCGTAAAACATCATTTTTACGCACCGGGCGTAAAACCTGATTACCATCACCATGACAGACGGAAGATAACTTGCTACACTTAGAGTGCAATGCTGAAGTAAGGACTGCCTCGTTACGAACGGGAGCCCCTACGACAGGAGTGGGAAGAATTCCCTTGCCATCAGAAGCAACAGAGAGATCAGAAGCTATTTTGGATTTAGGAATCTAAACTTTTCGTGCTTTGCAAGATTTTTGAACATTGGAGCAGCGAGAACAACCCCCAGTTCGGGGTATCTCTTCATAAGCAGTCTGGTCGAAGTGTACAACCAGAGTCTTCTTTGTCGATCCAATTGACAGATCATCGTATTGAGCAATTGCCTCCTCGTCAGAGGAGAATGTCGTCCCCAGCAGAGTCGCCATTTTTGTTTCACTTAACAAAATGCCTGGAAATCGGATTTTGAAAATAAAACGAAAAAAGTACAAGAAGTACAAATTTGATTCTGGGAACTATTGCTATGGAAGTCTGATCTGTAAATGATCACTTTGTTCCTTGGACCATACGATGATGATGAAGATCACTGCTAGAAGATGAACAGTTGGAAGAACTAAGTCACCAGAAAGGTATCGACGCACTTGGGCACTGATGGCGAGGCCGAATGCTTTCCTGCTTTGCTTTACTCTGTTCTGGAAGAAAAGTTGAAGAAGAATGCTCGTCTGATCTGTAAATGATCACTTTGTTCCTTGGACCATACGATGATGATGAAGATCACTGCTAGAAGATGAACAGTTGGAAGAACTAAGTCACCAGAAAGGTATCGACGCACTTGGGCACTGATGGCGAGGCTGAATGCTTTCCTTCTTTGCTTCACTATGTTCTGGAAGAAAAGTTGAAAAAGAATGCTCCGAAAAATCAAAGTCTCTGGGCTTTGATCTCTATGTATTCTCTCCTCTTTCTCTGTCTGTCTGTTGTATGAGAAAAATAAGTCTAAGTCTATTTATAACTTGGCTTCTTGTGCGTAAAACCTCAGCAAAAGTTTCGTCTTTACGCTAATAACTGCCACCCATGACCGAAGTCACCCTCTACATACGTTGCATGTGTCCCATCATTTCAATAAGAATAGGATGCAAGTACACACGTTCTTCGAAATGTATGGCATGAAAGCCATGTAGGCAAACCATGTTCCAAATTGGTGAAGAAGAATAGGGCGTAAAAAACCCAAAATACTCTGAGCGTAAAGTAGTAGACTAGGCGTAAAATAGCCCTGACGTGGACTTCCCGCGTAAAGTGGTTGTTAAACAACCTTGAGCATAAAGTAGACCAAATAAACTTTATGCACACGTCAACTTTTGAGCGTAAAAACTCATACAGTCTCCATGCGTAAAAGAAGCCATACTGTGAGCGTAAAATAGCTCAGTCCACATACTAAACGACAACATTGGTCTCTGTGTAAAACAAATCCCTTCGAATTCTGTGATATATCCCATCATTAAATTTTCATGTCAGACTTTACATTAAATGCAAGACTTGACAGCTTTGCCCAGCGTAAAGTGGTTAGCCTGTCTTAGGCGTAAAACCATTGGCTTGACCATGGCGTAAAACTATTGGCTTGACCCTGGCGTAAAGCGATTAGCCTGTAACAATAGATCATGTTGAGTGGAATGCTTCTATCTCTTTGATGAAGAACAGTTTGGCAACTCTAGAGGGGGGATGAATAGAGTATATATATATAATGACCAATTAAAAAATTACTCTTTCACGAACAATGAATAATCAGAGTAAAATGCGGAATATAAATGAAAGACAAGAGAGCATACGCAAACACAGCAATTTTAACCTGGTTTCCCTCGTGGAGGACTAGTCCAGGCCTGAGAACTCTAGCTCAGGATTAAATTCACTATTTGTGAAATAGTAGCTTACAACCCGTGCCTTTACTTCAGAAGAGCACGTCAACTTCTTACAGAGAATCGCAGTGGCGATTGCTTGGAATTGTCCAAGCGATTTCTTCACTCTTGCACAAGAATCCTAACTGAGAGATGCTGAGCACTCGAGACTTAGGAGGCTTGTGGCTAGTAGATGGGAAGGGTATGGCTTATAGAGCTTGTAGGAGAGAAGAGAAGAGAAGATTGAGTGATTCAAAATGAGAGAATTCATGCCCTATTTATACTGATTTTTGAGGCAGAATTCGGCCAGAATTCGGGTAGGAGAATTCAAAAAATTTGGCCGTTGGACAGCTAGCAACCAGCTAACCCTAAAATTAGGGTTCCTGATTTCTAGGGGACAGAGTTCGGCCCGAACTCTGTGTGGAGGCAGAGTTCGGCCCGAACTCTGTCTCCAGAGCACAGAGTGAGTCTAAGTGGGACTTGTGGGCAATTTTATTTTGGTGGAGCTTGGGATTTTGGGTAGGCTTGTTGACTAAGTTCCAAGAGCTCAGCATAACTCAGAGTACATACTTCTAGACTCAATGAAATGAAAAAGTACAGACTCGAAAATATACTGAGAGTCGGAAACTGAGCTGTCGTTTGTCCCGAACTGAAAGCAGACGTCGTGTGTCGTATTGAATTTATACAGATATTATTTAGTCAATGTAGTCAATATTTGGTTGACTGTGACTTTGTGTCAACAATCTCCCCCATATTGATAATAGACAAAATAATATATGTATATTTCAATATTCATACCTTGACACAGTTGATTACAACAAGCTCCCCCATAACTGATGCAGAGCTAGAATCGGATAGCTCCCCCGTAATCAGTGAACGGTTCCGAGCTAGAAGTAGTAGCTCTCCCCCGTAAACAGTGCATATACCCTGTAACCTGATAGATAACATATTCCCAGAACGAGCACAGATATACACAGATGAATGCATAGAACCTGCATAGAACCTGTAAAAGTTTCCCAAAACAAGCCAGCACAGAAATATACATATGTTTCTCCCCCTTTTTGGCAGTTAGCAATATAAATAAGCAATGAATAGTAATGCAACCACACCAAGAGAAAAAAATAGTATAATACTAGACAAGAGAGTGCATTGGCATAAAAGAAACTACGAGAAATAGCATAAAATGATATCCACCAATCAGAATGTCAAACACATCATCAGGGTTCTAAGATAAAAATCCAGTACATAAATCCATAACTAAATAACTAAAAACATAAAGCAACTAAGACCATCAGCAGTGGCAGCAGCATAACAAGCCAGTCTCCATCACGGAGCACCAGAAGGTCCTGGAACATCTGAAGGACCAGGGAAAGAGCGACGAGGGTCCACGAAAGCATCATCCGGATCCATATACCTCATGACCCACGGATCGTCTATACGATGACCCGCTCGATCTGGATCCCGCTCAATAGGCACATGCAGATCAGGATGACGAGCGAGTGAATACCGCATATCATGCAGAGAGTTCCCAAGGGCACTAATCTGCAGAGTGGTACGGTAATCCTGCTGCGTCCAACGATCATCCTCAATAGCAAAACGATCGTGAAGCATAGTCTGTATAGACTCCAGGGTGGCAGGAGGAGGAGGTGCATCCTGACCAAAAGGAGGGGCGTCAGGCTCCTCATCCTCAGAATGCTCAGATGCCTCAGGAGAGGCGACAACTGCCTGAGTGCGGCGTGCCTTGGACAAGAAGGCAGGAGCGGGCAAGAATGGACAGTCATGAAGAGGAATGATAAATGCACGAAAAATCATAGGAAGATATAAAGGATAAACTAACGCCCTTGGTTTCTTCCTACAATTTATCATCCAATCCATCATTGTCCTAGGAAGATTGAATGGAATACGATAATGGAGATGATATAAGGCTGAGATCTCAAAGTATGTAACTTCATCAGTTGATCCAGCCTTGGGTAAGATGGTGTTAAAAATCATGCGATGAAGTTCATAGAAGTAGGGATTGAGATGCTTAGCCATAAGCTTGCGAGGACTTATGTTAGGAGCACATAGTTCCTCCTTGAATCCTTCAAGAGAAGTATCGCCAACAAATTGGAATTGGCGTGCTTCCACAAGTTTATCCCAAGCATCAAGATTAATAAGTTCAAGAAACTCCCCCAACTCCGAATCATTGAAGGCGATGTCAAAACCGGCAACCCGGGAATAGATGTGGGTTGCATCAAAAGTTAAATTGCAATAAAACATTTGGATTGCACTACGATAGATGACAAAATTTGAAGCAACTAAAGCATCCAAACAAAGATCACGGAATAAAGACTCATATTGAGAAAATATGGTAAAGTTTATGGGATGACCCCCAAACACCGGACGAGTTATAAAATCGCTAAACCATTCATTTGAGGCTTCTAGCGACACAAAAAGACGGTCGTCATAAGTGTTAGGGTCATCGGGACATGGTGGATTGAACAACGGATTGAGGGGATGTTGTTCATCTACTTGTTCAATCGGAGGAGGAGGATTCGAAGAGGAAGCACCCTCGGTTCGGATCCTCTTCCCACGATTGGGCAAGCGTGGAGCCATTTGCAAGAAATTTGATAACTTGAAAAGGAGAGAAAATGAGAGTTATACCTGAAGATAATGTCAAACAGTTGAAGAGAACGTTGAAAAACCCCTTTCCCTTGAGTTTGAGAAGAAATAGAGCCCTCTATCTCAAGAACTAGGGTTAGGGTTTTGAAGGAAGAAGATGGAATAGATGGAGAAGAAGGAATTATGGGAGGAAAGAGAGGGAATCCCGAAATAAAGTAGGGCTTGGTCTTTGGTCGGGTGAAATATTGACCATAGGATTAGAATTGATCCAACGGCACAGCCAGATCCCGACCCTGGAACCAAGGGACCGAACTCGGCCCGAACTCGGATAGGAGCAGAGTTCGGCCCGAGTTCTGGATCATTGGTCCAGAACAGAACAAAGGCTAAAATGAAAAACAAAAGTTGAAGAATAACAAGAAATGATAACAATGAAAAAGATTTAAGAGTTAAACAAAAGAAAGTTGAGGACACCAAAGAGAATAGAATAGATAGAGAAGGAGAGGTACACAGAAAACAGAATAAACTTTTTAGAAAATATCAATTAGGCAATATTAAATCGAAACGAGCCATATAATAAATAAGGATATATATTGTGGTTCAATAGTCCAAATTTGCCATGGGTTAGCTGCAGGGGCCGGATCCCAGCTAGCGGTAGTCCTGAGGACTAGTGCACCGTGTCGCTTAGGCTTTTACGCCTTGTTGTCAGAAGGACCCTTTCGGCTTGTACCCATACCAAATTCTTCGTAAAAGAATCACAATATACTCGATATTTACGCAGGTGAGTTTCAATTTATGACTGCTTCATCTAAGATTCCAAGTTCACGACAAAGAAAATTGAAACGCTCTTCGGATAGTGGCTTAGTAAAGAAATCTGCCAGCTGATGATCAGTGTCAATAAATTCTAAGTTAATCGTGCCATTTTGCTGATGATCACGCAAAAAGTGGTGTCTGATCTCAATGTGTTTAGTGCGTGAGTGGCATACAGGGTTCTTAGTCAAATTGATGGCACTAGTATTGTCACAGAATATAGGAATATGCATGAAAGATAACTTATAGTCTTCCAGGGTTTGCTTCATCCACAGAATTTGTGCACAACAACGCCCAGCTGCTATGTATTCAGCTTCTGTTGTGGATAGTGCAACAGAGTTCTGTTTCTTGCTAAACCAGGAGACTAAAGCTTTTCCTAATAAATGTCACGTACCGCTCGTACTTTTACGGTCGACCTTGCATCCAGCGAAGTCAGCATCAGAGTAACCAATAAGATCAAATGATGTTGACTTGGGATACCATAGGCCTACTGTAACCGTACCCTTAAGGTATCTAAAGATACGCTTAACTGCGGTCATGTGTGATTCCTTAGGATTAGCTTGATATCTAGCACATAGGCAAACACTGAACATGATATCGGGACGACTAGCAGTTAAATAAAGTAAGCTGCCTATCATACCTCGATACTTACGTTGATCAACAGGTTTGCCGCTCTCATCTGGTTCGAGTTTGGTTGAAGTGGCCATTGGCGTGCTGATTTGTTTGATGTTATCAAGATCGAACTTTTTTCAGCATGTCCTTGGTGTACTTTGATTGGCAGATGAAAGTTCCATTAGCCAGTTGTTTTACTTGCAGACCAAGAAAGTAGTTGAGCTCTCCCATCATGCTCATCTCAAATTCCGTCTGCATACACTTGGCAAATTCTTGACAAAGAGTTTCATCAGTAGACCCAAAAATAATATCATCAACATAAATCTGAATTAATAGAATGGTGTCTTTGAAAGATTTGATAAACAGTGTAGTGTCAATTTTCCCTTTAGAAAAACCTTTCTCAAGCAAGAAGCTGCTTAGCCTTTCATACCAAGCTCTGGGGGCTTGTTTAAGGCCATAAAGCGCTTTCTTTAGCTTGAACACGTGGTCGGGAAATTTGTGATTTTCAAAGCCAGGGGGTTGTTTGACATAAACTTCCTCCTTAATAAAGCCATTCAAGAAAGCACTTTTAACATCCATTTGAAATAATTTAAAGTTTTGAAAATTAGCAAAAGCACAAAGCATCCGAATGGATTCTAGTCTAGCAACAGGAGCATACGTCTCATCGTAGTCGATACCTTCCTCTTGGTTGTATCCTTGAGCTACTAGACGAGCTTTGTTACGTGTGACTGAACCGTCTTCATTTACTTTGTTTCTAAAAACCCATTTAGTACCAATTATAGAGTGATTAACCGATCTAGGAACGAGTTCCCATACTTGGCTTCTCTTGAATTGGTTGAGTTCTTCTTGTATAGCAGAAATCCAAAATTCATCTTTAAAAGCTTCAGAAATATTTTTAGGCTCTACTTGTGAAATGAAGGCAGTGCTAGCAACAGAGTCTCTTAATGATGATCTAGTAGTAACTCCACGTGAAACTTCACCTATGACTAAATTTTCTGGATGAGAAGGTTTGAAAGAGAATTTCTTAGGCAAACCCTCCAGAGAATTAGTTTCGGTTGAAGTATTCATTGGAGTAGAAGTTGATGGCTCAATGTCATCATTAAGAGTATTTGCTGTACTGTTGTCTTCATCAAAAGTCACATTTGTTGACTCTTCCACAATAAGTGAGCGTTTATTGAAAACTCTATATCCCTTACTCTTGGCGGCATAACCAAGAAAGATACCATCGTCAGCTTTGGCATCAAATTTGCCTAAGTTGTCTTTGGTGTTAAGGATAAAACATCTGCAGCCAAAAACTCTAAAATAAGAAACATTTGGGGTTCTCCCAAACCAAAGCTCATAAGGTGTTTTCTTCGAAATGGGACGAATAAGCACCCTATTCAAAATGTGGCATGCTGTACTTACAGCCTCTGCCCAAAAATATTTCGGAAGAGAAAATTTATTCAACATGACTCTAGCCATATCGCCAAGAGTCCTATTCTTCCGCTCCACAACATCATTTTGTTGAAGAGTTCTAGGACAAGAAAATTCATGATCAAAACCATTTGCATTACAGAAAACTTTCAAAATCTGAATTTACGAATTCGCCTCCATGATCACTTCGGATTCGAGTAATCATGTAGCCTTTTTCGTTTTGAACTTTATTTACAAAAACTTTGAAAACAGAGATAGCGTCGCTCTTATTAGCGAGAAAGAAAACCCAAGTAAATCTCGAAAAATCATCAACAATAACAAAAGCATAAAGTTTGCCACCAAGGCTAGCTATTCTACTAGGACCAAATAAATCCATATGAAGTAATTGCAAGGGTCTAGTAGTACTTACAGAGTTGATAGAATGAAATGAGGATTTAGTTGCCTTGTTTAGTTCACATTCGGCACATACCGTGTCCTTTTTGAATGTGATGTCAGGCAATCCTCTCACTAGCTTCTTGGTAGAAAGCCTGGATATAGCATCCATGTTGGCATGACCAAGACGCTGGTGCCAAAGAAGTCGTTCGTCTTTGTGGGCATATAAACATCTACCTGCATGGTTAGTATTTATAGAGAGATAGAAAATATAGATATTGTCCTCTCTTTTCCCTTCAAAAGCAATGTCTCCTGTTGACCTATCATAGATATAGCAACAGTTTTGTCCAAAGTTAATATCATATCCATGATCAGCAAGATGGCTAATGCTGAGCAGGTTATGCTTTAACTCGGTCACTAGGCAGACATCCTTTATTACAGGAGAAGGAGGATGACCAATGATACCATTACCTATAGTGTGCCCTTTGAGATTGTTACCGAAGGATACGTATCCTTCTCTCTTCATCGATAGTGATGCAAAAAGATTTGCGTCTCCCGTCATATGTCGCGAGCATCCACTATCGAGAATCCACTTACTCTCAGTTGAGGAGGGAAGGTCCACCTACATCAAGAGTAGATGTGACCTTTGGTACCCATTTTCTTGAGGGTCCTGAAAAGTTAGTTTTTGGAAACCAAGCATATATATTCTTGTCTACCAATCTTCTAACTCTACACTGTGGTGAGATGTGTCCATGTATACCACAGTAAGTACAGATAGCATTTTTATTTATACTGGGAGCATGAGAATGATATCTATAAGCAACAGGATGAGGATGATATGGAGAGTTAGCATGGTAATGAGGACTATGCATAGAGTGAGTGGCATGATGATGATGTCTGTGTGGCATAGTATGATGATATTGACTGTGAGGAGTGGCATGCTGAGATTGTCTATATGGCATAGTGTGATGATTTTTATGTGTGGAGTGATGTTGATTGTGTCTTTGTGCATGATGCTTGTGTACTAAGTGAGAATTGTTCTTACGTGCACGTGGTTTGTGAAAGTTTGTGTACATAAATGCATGGTTATGTGCTGCATGAGAATGACTTGGTTGACTAGCATGAGTGGTATTGTGCCCATGTGATTGGGTTTGAGGTTGAATAACCTGTTTACCCAATTTGGTTTCTAATCTTTTAGTAGCAGCTTGCAGTTCAGTAACCTTAATATTTAAGCCATATATCTTAGTCATGGAAATCTTGTGTCTACTCTTTTCTTCAGCAAGCAATGTGTTGAGAGTAGTGATTTCTTGAGTTTGTTGCTCAATACGTGCTTCAGCATCATGTAAGCTTAATTTAAGCTTGGATACTTCATCAGTGTCATTAGTGGGTGATGTGTTTCTAACATTATCAAGAAGTAAAGAAATTCTTTGTATCTCATCTTTTAGACTTTTGATTTTGTCCTTGGCATGTTTATATTTACCGATAACCTTTTTGTGATCATCAAGTAAATCGGTGAAAGCATCGCCAAGTTCATCAAAAGAGAAGTCATCTAAAGTTTCGTTTGATACCTTGGTGGAATTTGCCATGAGGCACACATTTGCTTTGTCTTGAGGAGAGTTCTTTTCTTCCTCGGAGTCACTTGCTTCGCTTTCATGCCAAATGCTTGTGTTGGCATACCTTTTTGATGAGTTCTTCTTGTAGGGCTTTTCATACCGGTTGCTTTTCTTTAAGAGCGGACAGTCTCTTCTGACGTGTCCAGTCTTTTTGCAACCATAGCAGATTGGTTCTTCTTCATCGTCTTCTTGTGGTTCCTTCTTTCTTTGATTGAAGCAAAGGAATTTCTTGAAGTTACGTACCATGAGAGCTTGGTCTTCATTATCTGAGATATCGTCTTCAGTCTCATCGTGATCAATCTTTTGTCGATGAACTTTGAGTGCGATCTCCCTGGCCTTCGGAGCAGGCTCTTCGAAGTCCTTGAGGTCAAGCTCGTGAGTCATGAGCTTGCCCATCAAAGTCTCCATAGACATACTTGTGAGATCATTTCCTTCTATGATGGCTGTCACCTTAGGGTTCCAAATCTTTGGTAGCCCTCTGAGTAGCTTACGGATCTTCTCATGGTTTGAGTACTGCTTACCAAGCGAGGATAACGGGTTGATGATGTCGAGGAATCTTGTAAACATTTGAGTGATCGTCTCATTTGGCTTCATCTTGAAGGCTTCGTACTCTTGAGTGAGACGGCTTATCTCAGATTCCTTGACTTGAGTGGTTCCTTCATGCGTCACTTCCAGAAGTCTCCATACTTCATGAGCAGTGGTGCATGTAGAGACCCTGTTAAACTCGTTCCTGTCTATAGCACAGAATAAAGCATTAATAGCCCTAGCATCTAGACTTGCCTGTTTCTTCTCCTCGACAGAATATTTGTCGTGTGGTTTCTCAATGAGGTCACCATCGACAACTATCCTGGCGGGCTTTTTGTAACCGTCAGTGATGACAGTCCACAGGTCAAAGTCTAGAGACTTAAGATAGAAGCTCATCCTTGTTTTCCAATATGTGTAGTTAGTCCCATCAAATAGGGGAGGCCTATGAGTGGACTGACCTTCACCATGATTGGAAATCAAGGATTGTGTGGTTGCCATGGATCAGCTCTTAGGATGTTAGTCCTTGTAAAGAGAACAGAGCTCTGATACCAATTGAAGAACAGTTTGGCAACTCTAGAGGGGGGGTGAATAGAGTATATATATATAATGACCAATTAAAAAATTACTCTTTCACGAACAATGAATAATCAGAGTAAAATACGGAATGTAAATGAAAGACAAGAGAGCATACGCAAACACAGCAATTTTAACCTGGTTTCCCTCGTGGAGGACTAGTCCAGGCCTGAGAACTTTAGCTCAGGATTAAATCCACTATTTGTGAAATAGTAGCTTACAACCCGTGCCTTTACTTCAGAAGAGCACGTCAACTTCTTACAGAGAATCGCAGTGGCGATTGCTTGGAATTGTCCAAGCGATTTCTTCACTCTTGCACAAGAATCCTAACTGAGAGATGCTGAGCACTCGAGACTTAGGAGGCTTGTGGCTAGTAGATGGGAAGGGTATGGCTTATAGAGCTTGTAGGAGAGAAGAGAAGAGAAGATTGAGTGATTCAAAATGAGAGAATTCATGCCCTATTTATACTGATTTTTGAGGCAGAATTCGGCCAGAATTCGGGTAGGAGAATTCAAAAAATTTGGCCGTTGGACAGCTAGCAACCAGCTAACCCTAAAATTAGGGTTCCTGATTTCTAGGGGACAGAGTTCGGCCCGAACTCTGTGTGGAGGCAGAGTTCGGCCCGAACTCTGTCTCCAGAGCACAGAGTGAGTCTAAGTGGGACTTGTGGGCAATTTTATTTTGGTGGAGCTTGGGATTTTGGGTAGGCTTGTAGACTAAGTTCCAAGAGCTCAGCATAACTCAGAGTACATACTTCTAGACTCAATGAAATGAAAAAGTACAGACTCGAAAATATACTGAGAGTCGGAAACTGAGCTGTCGTTTGTCCCGAACTGAAAGCAGACGTCGTGTGTCGTATTGAATTTATACAGATATTATTTAGTCAATGTAGTCAATATTTGGTTGACTGTGACTTTGTGTCAACATTTGACTCATTCCATGAAGCACTTTTTACACTCCTACACTACCATGCGCTGATCCACAGACAGCTCACAGATGGGTTTGAGAACCCCTGCGCAAAGCAACGGGCCATCAACCAGCACAGAGGGGAGGCTGCACAAAAAGGCAGCATTGGGAAAGGCAAAGGGCGTGCCATTCGAGGACGTTGAAGCGGGAGCGTCAACGCTCGAAACTCGAGGTACGCTCCCCGCGATGTTGCAGACTGACGAGGGATGACAAGATGGATGTGACTCGGCCAGCGGCTCCGAGCATGCCCCCGGGGGGGAACCGAGGCCGGGCCCTCCGAGATCGCGCCGACCTGGCGAAGAACGTCGGGAGCGGGGAGACAAGGCCATCGCAGCGGTGGGGTAGCCAATGGCGAAGCAAAAGGCGCTGCTTCCGGGACAGCAGAGGACGGCAGAGAGGCTCGGCCCACACCAGGGCCGGGAGGCGGCCAGTTCAGCGTGGGTGCCAATACTGTGTGGCTCTGCCGGAGCAACGACAAGGAGCGGTCGACCAGGGTGATAAGCTCCTGCGACCAACGAGAAGGGAGGGGAAGAAGGGTGTTGAAGTCGACGGAAAGGGAAAAGGTGCGGGGTATAGCCGTCCGACGGGACCGTCTGTGGCGGGGAGCTGACCTCCTCCACGTCCCGATTCGTTCTGATCAACGCCACCAGACACCGAGAAGGAGGGGTTCGTCGCAGCCGGGGCGACCTGGCTAGTAGAGGAGGCGACCAGAGGAGCACGCCCGACGCGGGCGAGCAAGGCAGCATTTAGCGAGGGGAGTCTCCGAGGAGGAGGAGATCCCAGAATAGAAGGGAGGGAGGAGCGGGGGGGCCGGCGCCGCAGCCCGAAGCGTGTACGGCCGGTCGGAGTCCAACCGGGCGGACGAGGGAGGCCGCCGACCTTGGAAGGAGAATCGGCGGGGTACGAGAAAACGCGGCGCTGGCGACCTCGGCGCCGTCGATGAGCGATGAGGGAGGACGGCTGCTCCGGCTGACCGGAGGGCGGGTGTACGGGAACGTTGGACGGCGGAGGGGGCCATGAGGGAAAGAGGGGACGGGGGAGAGGGATCGGGCAGGGAAGCCATCTCATAATGAAACTATATATATTTATTTTTATTTTTTTATTTTTTCATAATAAAACTATATATATATATATATACACACACACACACACACACACACACACATATATATATATATATATATATATATATTTTATATATATATATATATATACATATATATATATAATATATATATATATATATATATATATATATATATATATATATATATATATATATGGGTCTTGTAGGTGTGTGCTAGCCAATTGGATAAATAGATGAGTATGTAAGTGCCAAGCACATATGTGTGCTTGATATTGGGTTTTGATTGTTAGTGTATCATAGAGGAGTGTGTGTGTGCATTCACATGAGATCGTGTATATAGTATGGGGGTAGTACGCATTGAAGAGAGGGGTTGTCAATGGAGTAGAGGTGCTTAGTTAAGAAGGAGAGGGAGAGCTCTGTTCTTGACCGCAGCAGGATAGAGGGGAAACAATAGTAGATGTAAGGGCAACCCTATTCTATAGGTAATAGACATGGAGGGGGCAGTCACTGGAAAGCATGCAACAGTAGGGGAAGTTGTGCATCATAGCAGTAGCAGCAACCTACTTGCTGTTCTTAGGAAGCAGTAGTTGATACCTGCTGTTAGTGTATCACCTGTGCACTAGACAGTGTGCAACGGCTCCTGTACGGCAGCAAGTGTTGCCCTGTTGTTTACAACAACATGGGTTCCTATAGCAGCAGCAGTACATAAGTACACTGTTATATGTGAGTGTTTGTGTGTGTTAGTGTGTGCAATGATAAGGGGTTTTGTATGGGATACACTAGCAGGTAGCAAGGCGGGGTAGCAGCAATGTATGTGTAAGTATTTGTATGTTCATATGTTAGAGGGATAGGATAGTGAGATAGATAGCTAGTGAGATAGTTGGTAAATTGATTGATAGATATATAGATAAGGAGTTAGGTAGATGATAGATAGTTAGATTGATATGTAAATAGAGAGAGGGAAGAGACGTAGCAGTCACTACTGCTGTAGCATATAGTAATAGGTGTAGCAGCAACAAGCAGCAGGTTGCTGCTCTACTCAACAATGAAGAAGTGGGAGAGCAGTAGTGCTGCCCACTCTTGGCCGCAGTAGCAGCAAGGAAAGGGAGGGGATTGCTGTATGAATAAGCAGTTCAGAGCAGCAAGGTAGTAACAATATCAAGAGGGCATATGGTCAATAGCAAGTGAAGATTGTGCATTAGGGGCAGTAGTTGGTAGAGTATAGGTGGTAGTAGAAACAACAAGTTGCTGGCATGTTAGAAGCCTCAATAGCAGATCAGAAAATAGCAAGAGGAGGAGAAGAGTAGGCAAGAAAAGAATTAGATACAGTAGAAGTGGGACCGAAAGGAATTCGGCAGCAGTTTGAACTATCTATGGGCAGCAGTGGAGAAACTACATATAGTAGTATATGAGGGAACATACCTTAATTCATTCATCTGAACAAGTTCACAAAAAAATCTAAAGCCTGTAAAACTAGGCTATACAGCTGAAGATGTCATCATAAAATATAAAAGATGAAAGAATGATAAAAGTACCACTAACGATACCTGAATCCAGAGATACAATCATCCACCAATCTATCCTTCTATTCTAGCAGTATCAACGATCATCTAGAGAGATCACCATGTCCATATGGACTAGCAAGATTCATAAAAACATATCGAATATAAAAATACAAAAAATATAAGGAAATAAGAAATAGTCGTAAAAGAATCAACTAAGACATAAGGATCCTAAGACACTGGCATGCCATACTAGAAGTGGCTAATAATAATTCAGGTAAAACCTATATGTTATAGTCAAGGCAAGCACTCCCAATCTATAGTATCTCAATCGTAGTCAAGGCAAGCACTCCCAATCGAGATGGTTAAGTAGCCAATTCTTGTATCAAGGTCAAGTCAATCATATCGACTGTAGTCAAGGTAAGCACTCACAATCTATATAATATCACAAGTCAAGTCAAACTCGAGTCATGTTAAGTCAAGAAAATATTGGTGTAGGACTAGACACTCTATCATGAGACGCATGTTGACACGAAGACCAATATAATAGTAGTGAAAATTATAATAAAGATTAGGTATGTGCATGTAAGCTAAAAACAAGATAAAGTAAACTAGAAATAAGATACGTAAAACAAGACACGGGATAAAGCAGTCATGAATATAACAATATAAGGAAAAAGGAACAATAGAGAAGTAAACAATATCTATATAAAATATACTGTACAAGTTGGCAAGGTATACTTGCCTGGTGTAGAATTGACCTCGTCCAAATAAGCAACTAGTCAACTCAATGAGCCACGAGAGCTGAACTTTCACAAATGTCCTAGAATGCTAAACAGACATTACCAACATACTCAGAATAAGAAAAATGTCTAAGTTTAACTACCAATAAGTCCAATTCTGGATACATGGGTAAAATAGTAATTTTGGGTCAAAACGGTATCCGCTGTTGGACCCTCCTTGCGCCGAAAAGCCTGCCATAAACTATAGACTCTAAAGTCAACAAATTATATACCTATGAGCCTAGTTTTTCGATACGAACCAACAATTTTGGATTTTTTTGAGCTGTGCACAAAATTGCCTGTTGAATCGGATCGGAGGCCGCCACAACGGCGATCTGGTCAACTGTCTCAAAATTGGACCAAATTGGCTCACAAAACCAAAAAAATGAGTTCAATGGCTCAAGTTTCATCGCGATGTGACAAGCGTGCATAAAGTTATTAAGGTTTTTACAAAGTGGTCGATATGTTGTTCTTCGACCGATATACTTCGAATTCGTCGCACACATAAAACCAATTCAAGTTCTGTCAAAGCCCACACGTCGCAACATCCATAACGCACATTTCAATGCTCTCTGGTTGCGATTTAGTCGCCCGGTTTATCAGGACGGTCTCCGTATCGGTGAAGTTTTTTATTTCAAAAGTGTTTTTCGTAGGATTTTTTCATGATTTAACACTGGTCTATCCTATCGTATAATTAACTAGAAATAAAACTAATAATAGGGTTTAATCCTGGTTATGTTGTCTTTAAACTTGTTTAAATTGATTTCAAAATAATATTTGCATTGGCATAAATTTGCCTTCCAAAACAGGTACTTGTAATTGAAATTATGTTCGATTCGGAACAAATTTTCGGGAATTTGGGAGGATTTTCTAGACTAGCTAGCACGAGTTATTAAAAACTACTTAAAGGGGCTTAGAAACATATAGATTGTGATCATACAAGAAAAAGTAGATCAAAAAACAATCGACTGAGCGATGATCAAACTTACCACGAGGACGGGGCCAGGGCTGCTTCTGCGCACAGAACAATACTAGGGTACGCATGTTCAGGTGAACAATGACGTCTCTGCGATGGCTCAATAACGATGACAAGTGATCACTGGCATCTCTAGATCCTTTGTCAGTCCATAAAATGTGGGACAATAAGCGTCTAACTCGTCGCCTAAAAATGATGTTATCCAGTTAGGATTGGAGCAAGTATTAACACTAAATGATAGTTCACAACATGATAATGGCTATCTAATAAGAGTTAGGATATATGAAAAAAAAATAGAGTAACAGGTAAACATGTAAGACTAAATACCATATGACAGTATATGTTCTATACTACTCTTTTCCACATACTTAGGGCTATATATAAATATATATATATATATACGCCACTTGGCTCGGGTTGGGGGGCTCCGGTTTTGGAGTTTCGCTTCAATCCTTTATTAAAAGTGGCGTATATATATATATATATATATATATATATATATATATATATATATATATATGAGAAAAATGTACCTAAGGTCGACCTCATTTTCTCCACTTTACAACATTTTTTTCTTGAATGTTTTTTTATGGGATTGATCTACACCTTATTGATTGGCAACATACCAAATTTCAAGTGATTATAATATTGTTTAGCCCCTATCTATCCCTTGCAAAATCGACGGTGTAGCAGCAAAGTTTTAGACCATCGATTTTGCAAGGGATAGATAGGGGGCTAAACAATATTATAATCACTTGAAATTTGGTATGTTGCCAATCAATAAGGTGTAGATCAATCCCATAAAAAAACATTCAAGAAAAAAATGTTGTAAAGTGAGGAAAATGAGGTCGACCTTAGGTAACTTACCTAAGGTCAACCTTAGGTACATTTTCCTCATATATATATATATATATATATATATATATATATATATATATATATATATATATATATATATATATATATATATATATATAAAACTTGATACCCTCAACTATTTCAGTTTTTCAACTTTATTCCCTAAACTTTTTTTTGTAATAACTTGATACCCTAAAAAAATTTGGACAAAAATACCCCTAATCTAAACTTAAAACTACATCCCTCCCCCATCCCTCCGTCGCCCCCCCTTCTGCCACCCGCCCTTCCTTCAGCCACCTTCAGGCCACTGGTCCGCGTGACCCTCCCCCACAGCCACCCGTCCGTCCCCTCTCGACCCCCCTCTAGCCACCACCCGTCCTCCTGCTCACGCCCCCTCCGGCCACCCGTCCCCCTCCGCCTCCAGCCATCGTACGCACCCATTGAAAGGGGGCGGTGGTGCAATGGGAGGGAGGGAGCAGAGATGGCGGCGAGGCAGCGGGGGGAGGGGGTGTCACTACCATATTCTAGAAATAGGGGTATTTTAGACTTTGTGATTCTTGTGTATTTTCATCATTTTTTATTTAAATAATTGTGCTAGTGGTATATTATATGTAAACTATAGTGTTGTTTTAATTATATGGGCTAGATGATTAGTCATGACCTTAGTGGACCTAATTAGTGAGATTAGACAATCCTCAAACCTATTTTAATAAGTTAGTTTAGTCTTTAGTTAGATTAACGAGCTTAATTAGAAAATTAGGCTAAACACCTAATTAGAAATAATTTTTTTTCCAAAACTTGTCATGACATGAAAGCGGGACTTGTTAGACATTTCACCTTAGCCAAAAACCTAAACTAACATATTTTTGGCCAGGCACACCTTTCTTCCTTGCCTATAAGAGGAATAACTTCTTCTTCCTCATTTCATTCCAAAACCTAACCCTAATTTAGAGGCTTCTTCCCTAAATTATTCCTACCATCAAATCTTCTCCAAATTTGTCCAAATTGATCTCATTCTCTACCCCTTAGAGAGTAGAGGACTCTAGAAACAAAGCTTGGGAGGTTGGAGCACTTGGAGCTTGAGGACTTCTAGATCTTGGAGCCATTTCCATTAGAAATCCATCTCCCAATAGGTATATGCATTCTAAACCATGTAATTTATATTTAATAGTATAGAGGCATTAAATAGAAACCCCCATGTATTAGGGTTGTGAATGGTGAGGAGTTTTGACTCTTCCCTTTCCATTTAGAGACTTTTCCCTTTGTATTTGACCCAATTTAGAAGAAAATTCGAGAATAGCATTTCTAGGATTTGTGAATAGGTTTGTTAGGTCCTAATTATGATTGAGAACATGCGGGTATGCTTAGGGTCAAGTTTGAATCCATTTGGAGTGTGTATCATGGGCGTATCACAACGTGTCCCGATACGCAAGCCAAGTGTTTGATAAATTGCTCATTTGGACACATGAATCTAAATTTCATTTGGACCCTTACTCTAGTGGACTGTGGACTGTTTTGGATATAGTGGAATGAATTATTACCCTATAAATTGTGTGTGTGTGTGTGTATATAGGAGAACTGATAAGTGTATATACGTGTGTGTGTGAGTAGTAAAGCAGGGACATGGGCATTTAGTGAACAGTATCACTGCTCGAGAAAGGACATCCGTACACTAAGGATAGGAGAAGCCTTGATACTTTAGCTAATACTACCATTAAGGAAGGAAAGAATATATAGAAGCATGTATAAATATATATGATAAGGGGAAAACATAAGTAGCAATAGTATGCCATTTTTCTTCTAAGATATAGTGGAATGAATCAGTATGTTATTTTCCTTCTAAGAAGGTGGAAACATAAGTAGCAGCAGTATGTTGTTTTCCCTCTAAGAAGGGGAAAACTTATGTAACAGCAGCAGTAACAGTAGCAATTTAGAGGGGAGATGAGCTCGAACAATTGAAGAAGGAAATGTATCAGTAGAATGGGAGGCCATCTAGTATATTAGTTGTGTATAGGGAGGGTTCAATGATTCTTATCAAGAAGCTAACTGATGTAGGGGGAGGGAGTGAAATGTAGAGCCATATATAGCTATTAGCTAATAGTAGCTTAGTGTGAAGTAGGGGGGCTTGACCAAAGAAGAGAGGGGACATGTGTAGTAGTAATTGGGCTCGAGTGTAGGAACTCATATTCAGGTAGTATCAGTGGAAGGAAGAGTAGGCACTAGTAAGGGATACCTGTGTATTAGAGGAGCTTACTAATGTATAGAAGGGAAGGGGGATTTTGAATAGCAGTAGCATTGCGCTAATTGTGTATCAGTCTACTGACATCAAAGGTAGGGGCTCGGGCAGGTAGGAAATGGGTATTACATCAGTCCTATATTTAGCTAATATATCAGTCATGATATATTGTATCAGTCTATAAGGAACTTAGTTATAGTTGGTGTGTGTGTGTTCACTTTATATGATTATGTATGAGTGTGGATAGGGAGGCCTTGATGCCTTAGCTACTATCATAAAGATAAGGATACATATAGGTATCAGTCATAGGAAGTGCATGTATCAGTCTTGAGGCCATTTTGTATTAGTGGTATATGTAATATCATAGCAGTATCATAGGAATAACATGAAGGGGCTGTATGAGGAAGAGACTTTAGTTACAACGACATCAAAAGCAAGCTTTGCCTGTTTGGCCCCGCCTTGCTGCTTGCTTTATATTGTTTTGATTACTTGTTTTCCCTAAAGAGCCAAAAAGTTGCTGCAGCTAACTGATAGAAAAAGTAGCTTTAACTACTATTGGTAAAGAAGTGGGGAGTGTGTGCAAGGCTTTGTGGTATTTGCAGTGTACCCCAGTGTACTGCACATGGGAGTGCAGTATTACACAGGCCTTGGCTGGCCTGTGTGTGAGTGTCATGAGTGTGGTAGTTGTGTCCATTAGGTGTTAAGGGTGTCTGAGTGTCACATTGAGTGATAGTGTCTTGAGTGTAGTAGGATTGAGTAGTGAATTGGTAGGTAATTGGAATTACCTATGTAATAGGACAAGTATTATGGGTTACATAGATAGGTAATTACTTACATGTTAGAAGGGGGAAATTACCTAGGTATAGGTAATGAAAGTAGATATTATAGGTAAGGTTGAAGGTTACCTAGGAATAAGTAATGTTGGTTAAGGACTAAACTATGTTGGTACTTAGTATAGGTAGGTACTTGTAGTTGTGGTAAAGGAAAAAATGTAGGGGAATTTACCTAGGTAGGTAATTCACATGATTAGGTAAATAAGAGTTTACCTATGAAGTTAAGATAGGTAATATGGTATTACCTAAGGGAAAGGTAATTTCATGTATAGGCTATAGGGTAGTACCTACAACTAGAATAATATATAATATGTAGAAAATGTGAATTAGGCTTTGCCTATGTATATAAATAGGTTAACTTAACCTAGGTTGACTATATTTGATCAGGGTTGACCAGTTTCACCCAAAAATCAACATATAAATCAAATTACCCTATTTTGACAAATATTGACCTACTTTGACTAGTATTGATCTAGTTTGACTAGTATTGACCTAATTTGTCTTCTATGGCCTAGAAGTACATAATTAATGCATTTAAATATATTGTGTACTCTAGAACACCTTGTAACTGTAAATTCATAACAGGTCTTTGTGACGCTGGTTCAGACATCGATACTCAGTCGTTGCTCAGGATATCAGGCGAATACCTGTCTCTGATTGTTTTTATCATGATAGTATCTATATTACCTGCTCTAGACTACTTTACTTGATGTTGACGCACGGTTACACGGATGGATGCTAAATGGATCTTGTTAGGAGATGTTATTCCCTTATCGGGTACGGGTATATCATGTTATGTACTTTATCATATGCATTGTATACTCCTTGTATTCGTATTATTCTCTCATGTTCTTTATGTACTTCATGTGCTTCATGTGCAAATAACAATCATGTACGAAACGTGTCGTGATTAGATCTATGTGTATTGATTAGGGCGAGGGAGTAGAAGTAGTTATGTGATTACATCTCATAGTATGGTCATGTACATATTGATTATAACTTTCACGTATAATCGAGTTACCGTAGAATAACCATATGCAATCTAAACCAATCACGTAAGTGTCCTGTGCTCTAAATCACTTGTGTTCATTTCAAGTTAAAATATTCTCTATCTTATTCATGTACTCGGTTTCTTATATCTTCATGATGCTATTTCTCTATATTTCTATTCCAGTACATCATGTACATTATCCTATTACAAGTTATAAATTTCCTACCATGCAATGGAACTGCTTTCAGAGTGATGTACTTCATTCCAATCCTGTCTGGATATATTTTTCAGAGGATCGGGAAGACTTTTGTACGACCTATTATGGAGCGGGCGTTAATAACATTTGTGACTTGGATCACCCGGAGGATCCTGCTAGCTTAGAGGAGACACCAGTAGTACCTAGTTATATAGCTAGGATATTTTGCCTGTATTTGTTTCCAATTATCATTTCTGAGATGTCATATTATACTATCTACTCTTTGAGATGTTTGTTGACTCTTAGACTTATTTCTATCTGGTTGTATGCATTTTGACATCTATCTACTTCCTTCTCGTGCTATTATTGTTTCTTAGCTTTCTGTGATTAAGATTGTATTATTCTGTGATTGTCCTCCATATGGAGAGTTATCATCGACAGGTCATTTATATTGTGTTATAATTAATTGTGCACCTAGGATAACGTTCTACTGTCGATATTGCGACGTAGGCTGGACGTACCCACGGTCTCATGCCCTTTCACTGGGTACGGGTCGTGACACGTTTTTAGTGGTAGTTCATGCAAGTTAGGCTTCGCAATTAGAGCGATGTCGTGGTAGTACAACGGCTTTGTTGTACTACTACGAGCCTGCGACAGGATATAGGAAATAAGATATTAGGATGAGAGGATACTTAATCATAATTAGAACTTCTTGAAAGATACTTGGGACGACCCTTGAGAATCTTATTTTGAACTCCAATACGAAATCTTTTTCTTTTGTTTCAGTTCACCCTTGCTTGTTGTTATTGAGTACGATTCTTAATGATTCGTTGATTGATTTTGATTTTCATATAGAGATGAATTTTATGGACTGAATTATGGTATCTTCTAGTGACATATTGACGAGAACAACAAGAAAGGTAAAACGTCTGCTTTGGTTATAGAGCCTAGAGTTTATCGTAGCCATATTAGCTGGCGTGGCAGAAACATAGAGACCTGACTTCGGATGTATATATCTTAGTTATAAAATTTAGAATTTCTCGCAGCTATACAAGACGGTACAGTGAGGATTCTAGATAACATGATTATAGAGGTGCATACCTTAGTTATAGAATCTATCATTATCGCAGCTAAGCTTACTAGCGTAGCGAGGATTCTGAGTATCATGATTTTGGAACAAATGCGTATGATTATCAGATTGTATATTAAAAGGGATTCTTAATGTATCATCTCTATTATTTCACTTATATTATTATAGGATTCAGTTCCATCATCAATTAGCTTAGGAATAGAGATACCTTCAGTTTCTTTAGTCCGATTTCTTGTAGAGTTTTATTTTATTAGAGTTCCTTAATAGTATGATAGTTTGGTGACTTGCAATTAGATCTGTGTCTTTGAGTATCAGTGTTAACCATTCAGAGTATAGTTTTGAGTTGTGTGTGGTTCTTGGTTGGGTAGGTGAGCTATATGCATCAGTTAGAGATAACTCATAATACAATACCTTTGTAGCGATAGTTCTATGATAAGTGTCAGTATAGTTAGTATAGGTACCAGCGGTAGATGGGGGAGTAGAATATCAGTTGTTATTCCTAGAGTTGGTATCGGTGTCATCATGCACATTTTAGATGGATGTTGAGTGAGCTAACTAGCTAGGGAGTATCATAAAATTGTTCGAGCCTTACGATTCTATTTGTGCTTGACACTCAACTGTATCATGAGGAGGAGAATGTATATTCATGAATGAGTCAGTGAGCGTGCCATACTAGTGTGGTACCCAAATATATAGAAGAATGTAATAGTATTAGAATGTATGGTGCTAAAGTAGTAGGACTTGTGATGGGTATATCACCCATATTGAGGTAGAGAATATTAAGTGCATGAGTCGGGGACAGTCGCGGGTAGTCCAATACAAAAACTAGTGTCCAGAAGGATAATAGTATTGTGATGAGCTATTATGAGTATTAAGGAGTTAATGCCTTATGTAGACAGTGTCAAGACTTGGGTAGACACCGTAAAGAGCGTATTCTAGATATATAAGGGTGTACCAATAGAGTACATGGTTGCAGTATATACCGGTGTTCTTCGTAAGAAGAATGGTTAAGTAGTGTTAGGTGACTGAGGAACTAAGGCAGATAATAGAAGATAGTATCCTATAAGGTCTAGTATAGTATCCTGGATAGTGTATCCCAGTGAGTTAAGTATGTCTATGGCCTGGAACCATAGTATACCGGTTTTATTAGAAGTGGCAACCTATTATAGATAATTCTTCTGTTTATTATGATAATTACTTGTTTTCATAATTATGTTGAATGATAATATGTCTTATAACCCTTTGATGATTTTTGTTTCCATCTATCTTTCGAGTATGGCACCCATGACCAAGGCCCGTCGCCTGAGAGCAGCTGCAGTTCTGGACCTGAATGACGACATACTTCCATCTCCTATTTCTCAGAAGGTAGTGATCCCTCCCACTGATCAAGGAGTAGTTGCACCTCTTGCTATTGAGGAGGTGGTAGCAGCCTTACCAGGGAGTCATTTTCCTCCTCCGGCCATTCATGAGATGGCTGTAGTTTTATCTGAGACCGAGAGTCTTCCTCGGCCTCCACCTTTGCCTCCTGGAGTGGTACCCTATACCATATTCTCAGAAGGTTTTCCCCCTGAAGGAACTCAGATATTTGGACTCCTCCGGGACGTGTTAGAGACATAGAGAGTTCAGACCGAGATCCTGAGGGAGCAGAGCCAAAGGATCCAGCAGTTGTGGGACCTAGTACATTATCGAGGAGAGCCTAGTCCTAAGGGAGTGAGGAGCAGTATCCATCCTGGGCCTCATGAGTGCCCAAAACTTCATCCTATGCCATACTTTCCAGTTTAGATTCATGCTCAACGGAGGCCAGTTAAGCGGGTGCCCACATATGCCTACTGTAAGAAGCTTAGGCATGTATGGACCGATTGTAGGAAAAGGAAGGGGTTGTGCCCTTTTTGTGGGTCAGCTACACACCTGATACGAGACTATCTTAGTGCACCTCTCCTAGCTGAAGCCTGGCCCAAGGAGGGTTCCAGTCACTATACCCAGTTGGAGGTGAGTAGTTAACCTAGATTCCAGTATGTCTTTTGATGAGTTTTTGATGCATGAATAGATTGTAGCCCTTATATGTATGTTGTAACAAGCTGATAATTATGTCTAATAATGGGAAGGCCAATGCTATAGGTCATGGGTTACCGTGTTGTTTTATTCTGATTCTTTCTTTCCTTATTGATAGTGTATTTCTTTAGTACCTTATGAGTTATCATGTGCTATAGTATAGTTAGTGTAGTTAGTTGAGACCCCTAATTGAGATTTCGTATCATGACGGGTCATAACCATGTGTGTTGTTCTTCTATAGAATTGTATAGTTTAGATAGGACTTTCTTGGACCATGATTGTTGGGACATAACCTAAAGAAGAGTACGACCAACTTAAATTTGAGGACAAAATTTTTCTTAAGAGGGTAGACTTGTCACTACCACATTCTAGAAATAGGGATATTTTAGACTTTGTGATTTATGTGCATTTATATCATTTTTTATTTAAATAATTGTGCTAGTGATATATTATATGTAAACTATAGTGCTATTTTAATTAGATTTACTAGATGATTAGTCATGACCTTACTGGACCTAATTATGAGATTAGACAATCCTCAAACCCATTTTAATAATTTAGTTTAGTCTTTAGTTATATCACGACCTGCACCCAGTGTAGGGGCACAAGAAGTGGGTACGTCCAGCCTATGCTGCAGTGTCGTCGGTAGAACGCTGTCCTAGGTCACAACATCTATCAATAATCATACATGTACAATAATATGCACTCCAAAAGGAGGACAATATAAAGGTACAACTCAATCACAGCATCTAAGTTGGAATAAAGAGAATAGATGTATGGATAAGATAAAGGAATAATCTCCAACCAGCTACAAATGAGAGTAATATCTGAACATACAAACATCACCAATATCCAGTAACTGAAAGTACATAAAATAAGACAACTAAAGGGAAACTAGTCTAGAGATCTAAACTAGACAGTAGGCAAGTCCTCCGCGACTGTAGGATCCTCCTGAGGGTCCAAGTCATCGGTGTCATCTAAGCCTGTGCCATAATATATAGGGCAGAACTCCTCTTCATCACCTGTAATATTTTCAACAGTCCAATCAGGACGGGAACGAGCATAATACATCTCACGCAGTTCATATCTTGATAGAAAATATAAAGCATGTGATAAATTAAGATACATGAAATGCTGTAAGAAATAAGCATGGAAAGAATGAGAGAAACTGATAAACAAAGCTATCTATATATGATAATAGAGAACTGTAAGTGACTATGTAATTTAGAGTACAAGATAGACATGTGAACGGCTTGATTTGCACATGATTATACTAAAGAGTTTGTACATGATTACACTACTTTGGAATTATTCACATGACTATTTCTACTACCCTGTGCCCAAATCAATACACAAGGATCTAGACAGGTTATGTTATTGTACATGATAGTTTACACGTGAAGCTCATAAGATCATGAGAGTACATGATGTAGAAGCATGGAAAATACTAAAGGAAATAATTCATGCGACCAGGAAAGATCCATGCGGCTCAGAGAATTCATGCGGCTCAGGGAATCATGCGGCATAAGGAGCTATGCGGCCCAAGGCATTCCATGCGGCTCAGAGGACACGTGGCCTGATAGTGCTCCCCTCCAACCCATGCTGCATTAATTGCTACGACGGCTGACCCCTCTGAAAAGTTGACAGCCCTGACACAAAGGCAGGTAATTATGACTCTGTCATAATGATGAATCTCTAGGGAAGAGGAAAGAAATCTCTGACACAAATTCCCTGAGAGCCACAAAAATGCCACGTGGCCTTGCCACGTGGGCATTCGTATGCGGCTCGCTTCTCATGCGGCTCAGAATAAATCCTATGCGGCTCAGACTATAGAAGCCTCATGCGGCTCGAACAAAGGACTTCCTATGCGGCTCAGAGTGAATCCATCCCATGCGGCTCAGGCCATGAAAGCCTCATGCGGCTCGAGCGAGGACTTCTCATGCGGTTCAAGAGGATCATGTCTATGCGGCCCAGGCGGATATATACCTATGCGTCCCACAAGGATTATTCCTCTGTGGTTAGAGGACTCAAGTGAGGGCCACTGCCCACGCAGCCCTGACACGTGGGCTTAACCATATGCGGCTCACATTCATATGCGGCTCACATACATATGCGGCTCACTAGTCATGCGGTCCAGATCCCCCCAGCAGCTCCTAGGACACGTGTCCTAAGCCGATTAAATTCCTCAGATTTGCTGCCATTAAAGATTGGGTCAAATCCCAATAAATCTGGGACACGTGGCAGAAGAATAGATCTAATTTATTTACAGATATCAGAAGATCAGTATAAGGAAGATTTATTCTAATCAGCATTAATTGCTCATAGGATTTGGTGTAATCTACACCTAATGGCCCAGATTTATCATAATCAAGATGAATGGCCTAGATTGACCAATCTCCGAGCCGTCGCCATCTCTAAAAAATAATCATTGGCAACCCTAATGATTACATCCCACTATTATAAATAGCAAGGTGCCATTCCCTTGAAAAGATATACAATTTCAGAGAGAAAAATACGCATATACAGGGAGACTCCCCAATAGTCAGAGAAAAGAATACACAGAGAGAGAGAGAGAGAAGCCTGAAGAGCAACCGAGGAGCAAGAAGAGCATTTCTTCGTCAACGCCAACTATCTTTTCGCAAGGAGCCAAGGCTGCATACCGATCGTCCAAGGAGTAAGGCAGGGCTGCCGTAGCCTTCCCGAGCCTCTATCGTCATCCTCCAGAATCTAAAATAAACAATTGTACTTAGATTGCTGTACCTAGGTTTTCGTTCCTAGTCTTTCTTTGTACAAGCGAGTTTGTAACGTGAAGTAAAAGTTCGGTCCTTCGATAATTGTTCTGTTCTTTTATATTTCATGGCAAACACATGAGAGCACATGAGTACACATGAATAATAAGAGTCCACAAAATACATGTTATTCGTGAAAAGCACATGACATGATGTATTCGATGCACCCAAGGAGGATAACATCTCATGTAAAGATCCATATAGTACTAATCCGTGATAATGTCGTGTCAGCATCAAGTAAATTAAACTATGACAAGAATATAATTCCTAACAAGTATGAAACGGTCAGAGAATGTACTCGCCTGATATCCTGACTGTCTGATAATAATATGAGTCTGTGCTAGAGTATCTAAGTCCTATTTTGAGCAACATAGGTCACAACATATTTAATATGAAATAAGAATAGCCTACAATGCATTCTAAATGATTCTAGGTCCTTCTAGGTTAAAGTCAACCCTTGGTCAACTCTGGTCAAACCTGGTCAACTATAAGTCAACTAGCCCGTTTACTAATTTTTAGGTCAAACACAAATTATCAAATCATTCTAAGCTCGTTTGAGTTGATTTGGATCAAGTTTGACTTAAAGTTAACTTTTGTCAACTTGGTCCACTTGCTAGTCAACTCGGCCAATTTAGGCTCATTGGTTCAATACTAAGCTGACTCATAACCCATAGACTATATCTAATAGCAATCACAACATCTACTTATATATTCTATTCATTCATTTTATATGGGTTTGTATATAGATATATAGTATCACACAATATAAGGCATACCATTCAACTACATAGAGGAACTACCTGTATATGAAATCAAAGCATAGGATATCCACATTTGAATCAAGTATCTATATACCTACTAACATATAGAAGCATAATGATAACCAAGGGAAAATAAGAGGAAAAGGAAAGAAAGGAAATGAAAGAAATGGAAATTGGAAAAATGAAATAGAAGGAAAAAATGGGACTTTAAGGAATCAAGAATCTAAGACTAACATGAAATGAAACTGGGAATAATATTCCCATCTGAGAATTTCTCAGTAAATAACTCAATATCTAATCTCAGGTTTATAAAACCTATCACAGTGTCATAACATAGAGCCAAGCTCAAATATCAATAAAACCCAAATTCGAAAATCAATCAACCTAAATCGATTATCCCAATGATTCCTATATTTGTAAAGATGATCTCAAGCATAACCACCTGTTAAACATTGTCAAATATCATTTAAAACTTAGGAAATGGACATGATTTAAATGAACCTAAGTTCATTTGAAACCTATGTATCAGTCATTCACAAAGCAGAGTATTGATACTTCGAAAATCTAATTCACAACCCAAACTTGCATGTCACTATGAACCCAGCTATGCAAATAACAAACCAGACATGTATACATGTTAACCATTAAAAAATTATCATAAATTAGCAATTTAATTCAGTTTTAAAAACTCCGAAATGCATTTATTAGAACCTAGTATCAGTAAAAATGAATAAACCCTAAGTTGCGATTCAAAAATCAATTAAACAACAAATCATGGTCGAGAACATGTCGTGTACATGTATAAGTGTCCCACAGAGTATGTCATGTCCATACAACAAGACACGAAGTGTCTAGACACTCAAAAACATGCACAGTTGTGCACAGACTGTACTGTCTTGTGCGGCTAGTCCAAGGATTCGTGGACACGACACGAGGCATGATACATCTCGTGCTCATTTCTACATGTAGCCTATGTATAGGCCTATACACATGACATAACACGAGACACAGATGACTTGTGTACGCATGATGCGACACGCGTATCAGTCGGGATTTTTCCTGTGCGTACAGTGTAGGCAAAACTAGTGCGCACGAGATTTCTCGAGATCTACTCGATGAAATCTCACGAAACTTGATCAGCTCCATGTCAGTCAAGTGCCCTACGTGTCCACCAAGTTTGGGGTCACGAAGTGTCCTATCGTGTCCGCTACTGTGCCCGAGCAGCAGGACACGCAAACGGCTCTTGCGCGAGCGGGTTCGTGTCCAATTTGGACACGGACACAACACAAATTTTTTGTCAGTACAACACAAACCCATCAGCAATATATAGACCTACAATTCTATTCAAAAAGATTTGGAAAATAACAATAAAAATTCCTTTTGGATATTTTATCAAACACGTACGTAAAAATACTGATACATGTCCGATACGGACACCAAACCAATATCAATTCCTACAAAACTCATCCTACAGCTAGGGGACACCTCGATGGATGCATCTACGGAAAGAATTCATGAATTTGAAGGATTTTGGAGAGATTACCTATTGAGGGTGAATTCCTTATAAAAAGCTCCAAAAATGAAGATCCTTCTTGCGACTCCAAAACTCCGATGCTCTCTAAAACTAAGTTTTCATACCATCAACAATCCATAAACATAGATCAGAACTCAATGCAAAAGACTAGGGTTAAAAAGGAAGAGAAATGAAGAAAGTAGAAGGAAACACATACCTATGGTTTTTGCCGAAGGAGAAAGAATAGAAAAAGGAAGCAATTCTCATTAAGAGGAATTAAATAGGTTATGGAACCTTACTTGGTCGACCACATCATGGGTGGGCTAGGGTTTCCTAATCCATGGGCTTGGGCTTCTTTCTACAGGTTAAAATGAATTATTAAATCAATAGGTCTAACTAGCCTCTAACCAAAACTTACTAACTAGCTTCTAACTTGAAACAAACTAGAATAGGGTTACTAACACTAAATAATCATGCTAACTAAATCACTAAGTCATGGTGAGACACTAGGCTAGGTTGTACCAAGGCTATACTATCAAAAGGCCATAAATCACAACACTAATAATATATATATTAAAATAATCAAAAAATTACAATTACTAAAATATCCTTAACTAGAAAAATGGATGTGAAAAATCTACCCTTCTTAAAAGAATTTTGTCCTCGAAATTAAAACAAAACTGAATAGATGAGAATGATAGAAAAATCATACCTCACGGCTGAAAAAATAAGGGTATTGCTCGCGCATCTCATCCTCCCTCTCCAGGTAGACTCACCTGGAGAGTGGTGCTTCCAAGCTACGCGAACCAAGGGTATCGTTTGGTTCCTCAGCACCTTCTCCTATCGATCCAGAATCTCCACAGGCTATTCTGGATAACTAAGAATAGGGCCCACCTCGATCTCGAAATAATCCAGTACATGGCTGGGATCTGCCACATACCATCTCAACTGCGACACGTGAAATACATTATGGACTCCCCCTAATGCAGGGGGCAAGTCCAGTCTGTATGACATGTCACCGACTCTTCCGCTGATGATGAAAGGTCCGATGAAATGCGGACTAAGCTTTGCACCTCCACCAAAGCGAATAGTACCATGAGTCGGAGATATCCTCAGGAACACCAGATCTCTAACCTAGCACAAACATGGTCTCAAGCTTAACTATAACAATCACATGATGAAACACAATAATCACAAAACAAACTAAATCCTACTCCTATGTCGAAGCTATATCTCAAACTACAAAGATCTTCGGTGGCTATCGGCCCAATGCCGCAGTCTGTCCTGCGCCACTCGAAGTCAATCTCTGATGCACTTCACCTTTTCGGCTGTGTCAACAACTATCTCAGGTCCTAATAAAGCTCGCTCTCTAAGTCATTCTAAGATAAGGGTGTACGACATCTACGCCCGTACAGTGCCTCGAATGGTGATATCCCAATGCTGGCCTGGAAACTGTTACTGTATGCAAACTCTACTAAATACAGATAATCCTCCGAGGAACCTCCAAAATCCAAGACACAAGTCCGCAGCATGTCCTCAAGTGTCTGAATAGTCCTCTTTGACTTTCCATCCATCTGAGGGTGGTATGCAGTACTGAACTTGAGCTGAGTGCCCAAACTAGTCTGCAGACTCCTCCAAAAATAGGAAGTGAAGGGACTATCTTGATCCGAGTCCTTGCTCATCGGAAGTCCGTGTATCCTGACAATCTGCCGCATATACATCTCTGCTAGCCTCTCAGTAGACGTACCCACTTAAATGGCAAAAAGTGGGCTGATTTGGTCAGCCTGTCTACGATGACCCAAATCGCGTCTTTTTCTTCTGGTGTACACGGCAATCCAGAAACAAAGTCTATCGTGATGTGCTCCCACTACCACTCCGGAATGGGCAATGGTTGTAATAGTCCTCCTGGCCTCTGTCTCTCTGCCTTAACCTGCTGACAGACTAAATATCTGGCAACGAAGCGAGCTACCTCCCGCTTCATCCCATACCACCATACATGCTCCTTCAGATCCCTATACATCTTGCTGGCACCGGGATGCATAGAGTACTGAGAACGATGGGCCTCCTACATAACCTGTTCCCGAAGCTCTCCGCTAGGTACACACAGTCTGGAACCGTACCTTAATTTTCCATCCTCTGCAGGAATAAACTCATCATCCACCAATCCTGCTTAAACCTGCTCTCGGATACACCGCAGAGTAACATCGTCAAACTGAGCCGACTTGATCCTCTCTATCAAGTCCGACTGAATCTGAAGGCCCCATATCTGTATCTGAACTCCTGACACAATCACCTCGATCTCTAGGCTCTTCAAATCTGCTAGAAAGTAACGTTCTATCGTGAAACACATAGCTACCGGATACCTACTCAACGCGTCGGCAACCATGTTGGCCTTCCCTGGGTGGTACTGTAAAGAAATATCAAAGTCCTTCATCAACTCCAACCATCTGTACTGCCTCAGGTTGAGCTCCTTCGGTGTAAACACATACTTCAAGCTCTTGTGATCTATGAAGATCTCCACATTCTCTCCGTATAGATAGTGCTTCCACAACTTAAGGACAAAGATAACTGCTGCCAACTCCAAGTCATGGGTAAGGTAGTTCTTCTTATACGAACGAAATTGCCTGGATGCATAGGTAATCACTTTCCCATGCTGCTGCAAGACACAACCCAGACCCTTCCCTGAGGCGTCACTGTAGATAGTGAACCCGTCTGATCCTGATGGCAATGTCAAAATCGGGGCTGTCGTCAGTTGCTTCTTTAACTCATCAAAAGCAACCTGACATTTCTCTGACCAGATAAACTCTGCGTCCTTTCGGGTCAGCCTAGTCAATGGCTCTGCAATCTGGAAGAAATCCTCAACGAACCTCCTGTAGTAGCCTGCCAATCCCAGAAACCTCCTGATCTTCGCAACTGAACTCGGTGTTGTCTACGCATTAACTGCTTTGATCTTCTTCGGGTCGATTGAGATCCCATCTTCGGTCACAACATGACCTAGGAAATCAACTTGATCCAGGAAGAACTCACACTTCGAAAGCTTACCATAAAGCTGCTGCTTCCTGAGAATCTCCAGAACCACTCTCAAATGCTCATCGTGCTCCTCTAGGGTCTTCGAATACACCAAGATATCGTCGATGAACACCACCATAAACTTGTCCAAGTACTGGTGGAACACCTTGTTCATCAGGTTCATGGACACCGTCGGGGTGTTAGTTAACCCAAACGGTATCACCATGAACTCAAACTCGCCATACCGTGTCCTGAATCCTGTCTTCGGAATGTTCTCCTTCTTCACCTTCACTTGATGGTAACCTGACCTCAGATCAATCTTGGAGAATACCTTCGTACCTCTTAACTGATCGAACAGATCATCGATCATCGACAGTGGGTACTTATTCTTGATCGTGAGGCTGTTGAGAGCCTTGTAGTCGATACACATCCGTACTGACCCATCCTTCTTCGGCACAAAGAGTACTAGTACACCCCATAGTAAAGAACTCGAACAGATGAAGCCTTTGTCCTGCAACTCATCCAACTGCTTCTTCAACTCCACTAGCTCGTTGTTGTTCACTCTTTAGACGTGCTGAGATATCAGCTCTGCTTCGGGCACCAAATCTATAGAGAACTCCATATCTCTGTCCGGAGGTAACCCTGGCAACTCCTCTAAAAATACATCTATGAACTCAGCTATCAATGGATGTGGCACGCTGTGCTCCTCTACTAAAGCTTCGTAGAAGACTCCGATGCTCTGGTCCGTCTCCCGTCTGGTGAACTCGAGCTCTGGCTCTCCTGCTACTCTGAAAAAAACTCTACTATCGCGACAGTGTATACTGGCATGGTGCCTGCTCAACCAATCCAGACCGAGTACAATATCATAGTTCGATAATGCATTACGAGCAGACTCACATCCAATTCTTGACCTTGTAAAACTACTCTCTGATCCTTGTAAACATCACAGACGAGGATAATACTAGTTCCAGTCGTGATCTTGTAAGTCCTAGGCAATAGTTCAGAAGAAAGCTGGTGTCTAACACAAATGATTAAGACACAAAACTATGGGAAGCCCTCGAATCAAATAAAGCGAATGCAGGAAGAAAGTCGAGAAGAATAGAACATGCTATCAGATCTCCAACTGCCTCTGCATCCTTGGTGACATGGCGAAGGATCGCCCCTGCTGACCTCCTTTGGTCTGCTGCTGGTGCTGGATAAACCTCTGCTGCTGAGTCTGCAATGGTTCCTTCTGCTGACCTGTCGAAGCCTTAGCTCCTGCTCCTTGAGCTGTACGTCCTGAAGACATGGGACAGTCCCTCAGCTGGTGCTTCGCTGAACCACAAAGGAGACACTTGCCTAGCCTCTTCCTACACTCGTTCCACACATGTCCTGGCTTCTTGCAGAAAGTACAACTGATGACTTGCTGCTGTCTAGACGCCTGCTGTATCTGCTTCTGCTAAAAAGACGCACGATCCTGACTCTAGAACTTGTACTGCTGGAACAACTTCTGTAGATGTTGTTGCTGATAAAAGGGCCTCTTGGCTTGGCCTCCACTGCCGCTGGCTCTATATGAATCATGACCTCACTTCAGTTTCAGTTCGAGGTTGTCTTCCGCTGCCATAGATACCGTCAGAATCTCTTGGAAAGTAGCATTTCTGTTACTCTTGGTCAAGGACTTGACTTCCTTAACCAAGCCCTTTCTGAACTTCCTAGCCTTTGCTGTCTTGCTAAGACCCTCCATAAATCTGTCCAGACGGCAAAACTCTCCGGCGTACTCTTCTACTGTCTGGTTCCCCTGAACCAGGTTCTCGAACTGCATCTCCAAAGTGCCAAGTGCTGTGTCGGAGAAGAACTTATCCTTGAAGAGCTTCTTGAAATCCTCACAGGTCTGCCCCTCTGTACCAACACTGGGGTCGGTCTGGTACCATGTGCGGGCAAGGTCCTGCATCTAGCTTCCCGCTGCATCTATCTGAAGGCTAGCTGGTATCTCCGCAAGACGAAAGATCTCCTCTATATGCTTGATCCAGTCGTCGACATATAGGATACCCTTGGTACCCTTGCAGTCTCGTGACCGCATCTTCTGGAAGTCCTGAATGCCCGGAGTTCCTAGCCGGTACGGCTGTATATGCCCTTCCTGTGGTTGGCCAGCCACCTTCTCTATTGCCACCATGGCTAGCTGATGGGCATTTTTAATGCCCTGCCTTATATCCTCTGCCTGGCATCGATAAGTCTCCATCATCTGCTGCATGAAGGCAAAGAACTGTCCCATATCAACTGTCTCCTGAGGCGGTGGTAGTGGTATCCCCTGAACCCCTAGGGTAGTCCTCGGAACCGATGGAGGAGTACCCCGGAAAGCTGCAGACGGTCCCACCTGAGCTGGAACAAGAGGTGTTGTGGTCCCAAGGTCCTGTTGAGTCGGGCAAGAAGTGGCAGACCTCTCAGCGGTATCCCTTAGGCTAGAGCGTTGCGACCGTGTCTCCTCCATCCTGAAAATAGATCAAACAAAGAATCAATTACTGGATAAGAAGCGATAAAATCAAAGGAGGATAGTTTGTTTTCAAAAGAAGATAATTAGCAGCGAGAATTAGATAAGAGTTTTTCTAATGTGATTGAGTACCTTAACTTATATCCTGTATCCTACTGCAGGCTGTAGCGATACTCTAGTTCGAGTACCACTTTGAAATCGCACTAGTTGCGACTGGAGGACCTGTATGGGCTACCACTAAAAATGTGTCCTGACCCGCACCTAGTGTAGGGGAACGAAAAGTGGGTACGTCCAGCCTACGCCGCAGTATCGACAGCAGAACATTATCCTATGTCACAACATCTATCAATAACTATATCTGTACAATGATATACACTCCAAAAGGAGGACAATATGAAGGTACAACTCAATTACAGCATCTAAGGTAGAATAAAGAGAATAGATGTATGGATAAGATAAAGGAATAATCTCCAACCAGCTACAAATGAGAATAATATATGAATATACAAACATCACCAATATCTAGTAACTGAAAGTACATGAAATAAGATAGCTAAAGGGAAACTAGTCTAGAGATCTAATCTAGACAATAGGCAAGTCCTTCGCGACTGTAGGATCCTCCTGAGGGTCCAAGTCACCGATGTCATCTAAGCCTGTGCCATATTATGTAGGGCAGAACTCCTCCTCATCACATATAATATTTTTAACAGTCCAATCAGGACGGAAACGAGCACAATACATCTCACGCAGTTCATATCTTGACAGAAAATATAAAGCATGTGATAGATAAAGATACATGAAACGATGTAAGAAATAAGCATGAAAAGAAGGAGAGAAACTGGTAAACAAAGCTATCTATATATGATAATAGAGAGCTGTAAGTGACTATATGATTTAGAGTATAAGATAGACATGTGAACGACTTGATTTGCACATGATTACACTAAAGGGTTTGTATATGATTATACTACTTTGGAATTGTTCACATGACAATTTCTACTCCCCCATGCCCCAATCAATACACAAGGATCTAGACAGGTTATGTTATTGTACATGATAGTTATACATAAAGCTCATGAGATCATGAGAGTACATGAGAGAACATGTGTATACATAAATAATAAAAGTCCACAGAATATATGATGTTCGTGAGTAGCACATGACATGATGTATTCGATGCACTCGAGGGGGATAATATCTCTTGTTAAGATCCATATAGTACTAATCTCTGATAATATCATGTCAGCATTAAATAAATTAAACTATGACAAGAATATAATTTCTAACAAGTATAAAACCGCCAGAGAATGTACTCGCCTGATATCCTGACTGTCGGATGAGAATATAAGTCTGAGCTGGAGTATCTGAGTCCTATTTGGAGGAACACAGTTAACAACAAGTCTAATATGAAATAAGAATAGCCTACAATGCATTCTAAATGATTCTAGGTCCTTCTAGGTCAAAGTCAACCCTTGGTCAACTCTGGCCAAACCTGGTCAACTCTGGTCAAACCTGGTCAACTAAAAGTCAACTAGTCCGTTTACTAATTTTTAGGTCAAACACAAATTATCAAATCATTCTAAGCTCGATTTGGATCAAGTTTGACTTAAAGTTGACTTTTGTCAACTTGGTCAACGTGCTAGTCAACTCGGCCAATTTATGGTCATTGGGTCAATACTAAGCTGACTCATAACTCATAGACTATATCTAATAGCAATCACAACATCTACTTATATATTCTATTCACTCATTTCATATGGGTATGTATATAGATATATAGTATCACACAATATAAGGCAAACACTACTAAAATAAGGCAAATTAGCGACGTAACCGTACGTCGCTAATAATGGAAAATACGTCGCTAATCTTAATTAGCGACGAATTTAGCGACGGAAAATGAAGATCGCTTTTAAGAAAGTCGCAGATGGCACATGCGTCGCTCTACGTCGCTATTTGCGACGTCAAAGTCGTGTCGCTGAGGCGTTGCAAAATTAGCGACGTAGAGTGACGAAAGTTTTACGTCACAAACTTAGCGACGTCGGGCGACTACGTAGCGACGTCCTGTTCTATTTACATGATGACGTGGCATGCCTGCCACGTCAGCAATTTGGCGACGTACAGCGACGTAACACCGCTAATCAGCAACGTATAGCGACGTCCCAATACGTCGCTAAGACGTCGCTATCCGTCGCTATACGTCACAGAATAATAAAAAAATATTTAAAAAAATAAAATGTGTATTTTTGTTATGCTGTGTGTCTGTATTTACAGTGTGTGTGAAGTGCTGTGTTCGAACCATCGACAGTTTCGCTTACTGTTCTATGTTTTATCTTGGATAAAAAGAGCAACAGTTTAGGGTGCACTTCTCAGTGCTTCCTCTTCACGTTCTGCACCTTCTCGGGATCCTGTACGACATCCCGAGAGAGTGAAGGATGTGAAAATGAAGCTCTCAGGAGTACACCATGAACAGTTGCTCTTTCTGTCCAAGATAAAACATACAACAGTAATCGAAACTATCGATGGTTCCGAACACTGCATTTCACATACACTGTAAAAACAGACACACATCATCACAAAAATATACATTATATTTTTTAAAAATTTGGGCAGCACCTCCTTTGTATATCAGATCATCGCTTATAATCCAGCGTAGGTATATTTGTCATCCCTGTCGCAGATATCACAAAGTAAATATCACAATGAAAATACCAACAAAGTAAATATCACAAAGTAAATATCCAACAAACTACACTTCACAGAAACACATCATCGCAAACATCCAATAGAGTAAAATAAAAATGGAAGATGATAAAAAGTCTCCCACCAAGTGTATAAACAAATATGTACCAATAAACAATTTGTCCACAGGGCCAATACATACAACTCATAAAAAAATCAATAAAATTACTGCGGACCCCTGCCGCGCATCTGGGATAGCATGTACTCATACAGCTCCTGTGTGAGCTGCACCGTAGGGGCAGAAGGAGGCAGTAAAACATCTGGAGTCGGCACCAACGATGGACCAGAAAGACGTATCTGCTCCAGCTCTCACAGTCGGTCACTATGCACAACAAGAGTACTCACCATCCTCTGAGTACTCTCCTCAAGAGAAGTATGCAGCTGGATGAGTGAGGCAGCCACGGTCCTCTGTGATCCCTCCAGCTCGACCTGTCTACGCTCTGTGCGCTGCGTAGACTCGGTGAGCGTGTGCAAGCTGGCAGCTATAGCCTGCTGCAGACTCATCAGCTCCTGTATACTGCGCTCGACCGTATCAAATCGTCCGGTGATCATCGGATTATCGGATCGTCGCTCTGCCCCAGCTGCCTCAGAATCTGCTTCTGTAACTCACGACGCAGCTCATGGAGCTGTCTGCATACATCCTGTGCTCGTGATGATGCCTGCGAAGCTGGAGACTGCGCACTGACAGAGGGCGCCTGGGATGACTCTGAAGCCAAATAGGCGCCGTAGGATCCCGTACCGAAGTACGTACCCTTCTGAAGACTGACAACGGCGATCATCCAGAGCTCATCCGACGATGGAGCTGTAGGCGACTGGGAGGAAGTACCAGCCCCTCCCTCTGCTGGAGCACTAGCAGCAGCAGCCGCCTCCTCTTGTTGTAGAACAAACTCGGCCTAGAACAATGTTTGCTAACGTAAAAGTGTTTGCTAAAGTCTATATTGATATCTATTTTCTTGTTTTCTAAATTATAGTAAATAAATATAAAGAATAGAACGTACATATGCCTGCGTCGCCCTCTCGTCAATGAACTCCCCAGCCCTCCGATGGGTGACCAGAAAGACGGCCACCTTGTTGGGGTCCTCACCCTTTTTTACCTGTTAAAATATATTATCTATTATTAGTATTAAACATTCTATCCAACTATATATAAAATGATATCTGTCATAGGAAACGTACCAGACGACGAAAATGCTCCGTCATCGGAATGGAGCCACCACACCACTTACCGGCGCTCGACTGCGCCACCTTGGCCTTGTCAGACCGCTCCTGGTACCTGGGCTCTCTGAATCTAGCCTTCATCGTAGTCCACTGCTCTGGCGTGGTCCAACCATGGATCGGCTGTCCGGAGCGATCACGAGACTTCTGGTCGTGGATCGTATCACGGATGAGCTTGCCTGCAACGACAGAAAATTAGCCCTCGATCTTCGCCGCCCGGTATGGTGGATAGAAATAGGTCCTCTATAAGAAGTAAAATAGAAAAGATGTATAATATACACAAATGATTATTAAAATTTAAAAATAAACAAATTTTTTACCTTGAAGTGGGCGAACCAAAAGGCCTTCCTATCTACGGGAGCATCTGAGTAGTTAATCCAAGGCCCACCATAGTTCTGCCTCAGAAATACCGCCAGCTGTCTCTGTACTGCAGGAGGCCGATATCTATACAATAATAATTCTCATGAATATATATGTATATATAATCATTTGAGAAATATATATTAACTAATTAACTTACTTCGTAGGCCCGTCCGTCCAAATCTCCATACGCGTCTCGCTCGGAGGAGCGCATGGAGGGTCGCTCTCACCTCCTGCCTGGACAGGATCAGTCTGATCGCCGTCCTCCATATGCTCGGCTTCGGCTCCCTCCATGGAGCCATCGGTAAGAGGAATGCTGGACGCGGGATCAGGAATGCTGGACGTGGGATCAGGAATGCTGGATGCGGGATCAGAAACGCTGGACGACGATGGAGGAGTCGCCAACCTGCAGGAACTGCCCTGTCCCGGTAATGGACCGGGAACAGAACGGTACAATGGCGTACTCGGAGATGAGGATGTGGGTATAGAATCTTCATCCCCAGCCCGAGGCAGATGGGACTGCCTAAATAAAATTCTCCGCGTCGTCCAGATAGTCTAGTCATACCTGATAATAACATATGACAATAAAACAAAAATACATATTTATATGATAAACATCACAGATTTTTGAAAAATATGATGATAAAAGTGTCACTAAAGTGTCACAGATTTATATGATAAAAGTGTCACTAAAGTGTCAAATATGATGATAAAACAAACGTACAGATTTAATCCACTTCTGAAAATTTATCTAGTTCGTTTAGCTCATCTTCTTCTTATTCTTCCTCCTCTACATCTTCACTTTCATCTACATCTTCCTCTTCAGATAATTCTACTTCTTCTACACAATTAGATGTGTAATGAGGAACTTCCGTCGTGTCCACTTCTATAATATTTGTTACAAGAGGTAGTTCATCCTCTTGATAAGCTACATCGTCAACCTCAAAAGTATTTCTAGCTTTGGTCTTGCATACTGCCCACCAGTCCGAACTTGTTGTTGTAGAACCCTAGAGGGGGTGAATAGGGAAATAAAAAATAACTAGTACAACAGAAGCAATATATGACAAATAAAAATAAATAGTGAGAAGATCAAACACAAGATGTATCCTGGTATCCTCGCTTGAGGCAATCCAGTCCCGGAACTCTCTTCGGCTTAAATCCACTATTTAGTCAAATAGTACACACGAGTTTGGATCCTAAGAACTCGCCAACTTCAACACAAGTTTAGATCCGAAGACTCGCCAACTTCAACACACGAGTTTTCTAACGAAGGCTCGCCAACTTCAAACAAATGAGAAGAGAAACTTGTTGATCTTCTAACACGTGAAGATCGAAATTTATAACTCTTAAATACTCTATCACTTTGGGAGAGGATGACAATTAAAAGCTTGAAGAGTATTAATGGTGGAGCTCTTGGTTGTTGGAAAATTTATGGCAAGAGTTGGTAAAAAAAAGCCTCAAGAGAGAGAGAGCTTTCTTTTATAGAGAAACCAAGAGTTAGTGCCATTTAATGCTTCTGAATACAGACAGACCGGCATGCCGTCGGTATGCAGCGGCATACCGTCGGTATACCGGCCAAATAGTAACGGTCATATTAATGACCGTTTGAGAGCATTAAATACGGTCATTAATGCTAGTCAAAACAAATCAAAAACCAAATATTTGAAACTCGGTATACCGCCGGTATGTCGGAGCATGTCGTCGGAATGCCGACAATTTGTCACAGCAAGTTTTGGGTTGCTAAAAATGATATACCGTCGGTATGCCGGAGCATGTCGTCGGTATAACGACAATTTGTCACAGCAACTTTTGGGTCGCTAAAAACAGTATACCGTCGGTATGCCGGAGCATGCCGTCGGTATGCCGACAATTTGTCACAACAACTTTCTGGACACAAAAATCGGTGTACCGCCGGTATGCCGAAGCATGCCGCCGGTATGCCGACAATTTGTTACAACAACTTTCTAGACTCTAAAAATGGTATCCGCCGGTATGCCGAAGCATGCCACCGGTATGCCGCTCTGTAGGTATTTGATTTTTGACTTGTTCTTTTACTTGTCATCCGTCCTTAGGTGTTTACAGATATACCTAGACTTGTACAGACACGAAGACTCTAAGCAAGAGGACGCCATCTTATGCAAGGAGCGTCGGTAGCTGCTTCTATCTTCGATGCGAAGGATGGATTCTCCTGAACGGAAAGTCTTTATGTAGTTGAGCTTCTGAGAGGATATGTATCTGAAGACGCAGAAAACTAAACAACGAAGATGCTGTTAATAATCAAAATAAAATGTGCCAACAATCTCCCCCATTTTGATAATTGACAAAATAGAGAGATAGCATCTTCAGGGAGTAACTCCCCCGTAGGAAGACAACTCCCCCTCAATACATTTTCTCCCCCTTTGTCACTTAGTCAAAGATGGAAAAACAAATTTAAAAAATTGTAATAATGAGAACAAGAGCATAGAATAAAAAGCATGTATTTATATATGAAGAGATAGCTTAATACATGCAAGATGTCCATACTTCAAAAGACAATTAAAAAGACTCTCCCCACGAGAGTTTGATAACAAGACACAAACATAAAGCAAGTCCTCGAAGGACTGCAAAGTACTAGGATCAACCACACAAAGGTCCCCGAAGGACCACAAAAGACAGAACATAAAAAAAACACACATAACTAGAGCACGCATAATTCGAGACCATCATCCAAAGATAAGGTACCCCTACTCGTCCGCCGGATCGTCCCCACCATCCTGAGCTTGTTGAAAGACACCATAAGGATCAATGCTGTCTGGGTATATGAACCCATATGCATTGGGATCGGAGAAGCGCGAACCCTGGTACATTGGATCTTGAAGATTGAGATCCAGATACATGTCCCGGTCTTGAATGTTGCGCTGGATAAAATATGCTTGATCATAAAAGCGGGCTTGAATCAGATTCCCAAGGCCACGAGTGTGAGCCCTCATCTGTTCCTCTGGCTGGGCCATGCACATGTCGAAGTGCTACTGAGTCAGCGGCATGTATCGGCCGGAAGCAGGAGGAGTAGATACGGGAGCAGCAGGAGTGGATACCGGTTGCTCTTGGGAAGACGAGGTACGTGAAGTAGAGGCGCCACTAAGGGAACGGGAAACAGCAAGATAGGAAGGGACGCCATCCGAGGAGCAAAGAGAGAGATCAACTTGCCGGACTTCCAGAAGGAGAGTGATGAGGGAGCCGTACTAGAGGTTCTACTTTCCTGCGGGCATGACATGCCGGAAGAGAAGAAGGAGAGTCTTCGGAAAGGAGAAGGACTTCAGGGCATAAAGATAATACATGCACACGAGGGCATCGCCGATAATGGCGTCGTAGTTCCAGTCCTTAGGAAAGAGTGTATGACACACAATCCTATGGAGCTCATAGTAAAACGACTCCAGCTGTACAGAATGGGCCGGGATAGCAGAAGGGTTGGGGCCCTTGCAGATGATACGGCAGAACTCGTCGAAGGGTGACGCCGCCGAGGAGTGAAGAGCAGCCAAGGATGGCAAGGCTTCCCATTTGTCCGGGATGCCGAGGATGTGCCCGATGTCCCGAGACGTGATACGGAAGTGACGATCATTGACCATGGACTGAATGGCGGGGTGGTCGTCATCCGGGACCAAGTTGCAATAGAATAGACGGACGACAGCGGGGTAGACGGGTATTTGACGCCGAAGGAGAGAGGAAAGTCCGGCCTCGTCAAACAAGGAGACGTGACCGGGGAAGAGATTCCAATTTATCGCTCGTCCCTTGAAGACATTGTGATGAACAAAGTGTTGGAACCATAGCTCGGCCGCCAAGGAATTGTTAAAGACCCGTTGGTCATACTCGTGAGGTTGAGCCACCGGGATGAAAGGGTTGATGAAAGAGGAGGAGGAGGAGCGGGGACGCTTCGGATTTGCCATGGAGGAAGGTTAGGGTTTTGGAGAGGATGATAGAGGAGTAGGGAGAAGAGATAGAAGAGAAAGGGTTTTAATAGAGAAGGAGGGAGATGAAATGATGGATTTGAATTTGGAGGGTGGGTTGGGAACGGATGTAGAGGGAGTAATGAGGGGATATGAAAGGTTAGTGGGTTGGAAATAATAAAGGTGGAGTAAAAAGAGGGGGAAAAAGGAGGATGTGAAGAGATGGATAATAAATGGGATGGGAGGTTAAGAAGTTGAAAGATGAGAGGGTAATTAATAGGGAAGAGATTGATATGAGGGAATTTACTGAGGGTTGAGAAGAATAAAGGGAGAAGGAATAAAGGTGGGCCCAGTTCTGGATTTGAATTCCTGTCCGCCTCCATCCGGCATACCGGCGGTATGCCGACGTGTACCGACGGTATGCCGAGTTTCGAAACAGAACCTAATTCTGAATCGAAAAAACGGCATGCCGCCGGTATACCGCTGTATACCGTCGGTGTGCCGACCAAGAGGGATTATGGATCAAAGGATAAAATGCCTAATTCACGGCAAAGGAAGGTGAAGTGATCTTCCGGGAGCGGTTTGGTGAAAATATCGGCTAACTGATAGGTAGTATCAATAAATTCAAGACGAATATCTCCCTTTTGTTGATGGTCACGAAGAAAATGGTGTCTAATTTCAATATGCTTCGTGCGTGAGTGATAAATCTAGTTTTTCGTGAGATTGATTGAGCTAGTGTTATCACATTTAATAGGGGTGCAAGAATGAGAAATGCCATAATCTAAAAGTGTTTGTGACATCCAAAGAATTTGTGCACAACAACAACCAGCCGCAATATACTCGGCCTCAGTGGTTGAAAGAGCAACAGAATTTTATTTTTTACTAAACCACGATACCAAAGACTTCCCGAGGAATTGACATGTGCCACTAGTGCTTTTTCGGTCAATCTTTCATCCGGCAAAATTTGCATCCGAAAAGTTAGGAAGCTCAAAGAATGAGGATTTCGGATACCAAAGACCCATGTTAATGGTGCCTTTGAGATAACGAAAAATACGCTTAACGGCACCCAAGTGTGATTCCTATGGATTGGCTTGATATCGTGCACACAAGCAAACACTAAACATGATATCAGGACGGCTACCAGTTAAATAAAGTAAGCTAACGATCATACCTCTATAATTACGAATGTCGATCGATGTGCCATCTTCATCATTGTCAAGCTTTGTCGTTGTGGCCATAGGAGTCCTCATTGATTTGGATGAGTCGAGGTCGAAATGCTTGAGAAGGTTCTTTGTATATTTCGCTTGATTGATGAAGGTTCCTTTGGGTCCTTGTTTGATTTGTAATACCAAAAAGAAGGAAAGTTCATCCATCATACTCATTTCAAACTCTTCCTGCATAACTTTAGCAAATTAAAGTGTGTTGTCAGTAGAACCAAAAATAATATCATCGACATAAATTTGAACCAATAAGAGAGTGCCGTTATGGGATTTAATAAAAAGTATTGTGTCAACTTTCTCCTTTGAAAAATTGTGAGAAACAAGAAAAGAGCTAAGGTGCTCATACCAAGCACGGAGAGATTGTTTGAGGCCATAAAGGGCTTTGTGGAGTTTGAACACATGATTTGGAAAGTGAAAATCTTCAAAGCCAGGAGGTTGTTTAACATAAACTTCCTCTTTAATAATACCATTTAGAAAAGCACTCTTAACATCCATTTGAAAGAGCTTAAAGTCATTAAAACAAGCAAAAGCACAAAGCATACGAATGGATTCAAGCCGTGCAACCGGAGCATAGGTTTCGTCGTAGTCAATGCCTTCATCTTGGTTATAGCCTTGAGCAACCAAGCGGGCTTTGTTACAAGTCACTAACCCATCTTCATTAAGTTTGTTACGAAACACCCATTTTATTCCAATAATGGGATGATTGCTAGGTTTTGGGACAAGTTCCTAAACCTTGCTTCGCTCGAATTGATTTAGCTCCTCTTGCATAGCTATTATCCAAAACTCATCAAGAAAAGCATCATTAACATTTTTAGGCTCTATTTGAGAGATAAAAGCCACATTTGCACAAAGATCACGAGTGGCGGATCTAGTGCTAACACTGGAGGAAGGATCCCCGATGATAAGCTCCTTAGGATGATTGGTGACAAATCTCCATTCTTCTGGGAGATCCTTTTGAGGAGGCTCGAGAGGAGGAGACTCTTTTGATGGAGTCACAACTTCATTGTTAGATGAAGAAGGACGATCTTCAACAGAGGAGTTCTCCAATCCAAACGAGATGTCATCAATATCCTCGGAAGAGGAGAATGTAGAAGAGTTGAGTTCATTAAAAGAGACATTGATTGACTCTTCGACAACAAGATTTCTTTTGTTAAAAATACGAAAACCTTTACTATGAGTAGAGTATCCATGGAATATTCCTTCATAGGCTTTTTCTTCAAACTTGCCTAGGTTATCCTTGGTATTCAAAATAAAACAATTGTAACCAAAAACTTTGAAATATTCTATAGAGGGAATTTTGTCAAACCAAAACTCATAAGGAGTCTCTTAGAAATAGGTCTAATCAAGACCCTATTAATAACATGACATGCCGTATTAACGGCTTCCGTCCAAAAATATTGGGGGAGCTTATATTGGTTTAACATAACCCGGGCCATATCGCCTAGGGTTCTATTCTTTCTCTCTACAACACCATTTTGTTGAGGAGTTCGTGGACAAGCAAAATCATGTCCAAAACTATTCTTTTCACAAAATCTTTTGAAATCGGCATTATCAAATTCTCCTCAATGATCACTTCTAATTTTGTTAATAGAAAAACCTTTCTCATTTTGAACACGTTTACAAAAGGCAACAAATTCACGAAAAGTATCACTTTTGTAAACAAGAAAAATAACCCAAGTAAATCTTGAAAAATTATCAACTAAAACAAAAGCATAAAGCTTGCCTCCAAGGCTAGCAACTCTACTAGGCCCAAAAAGATCCATATGGATAAGTTGAAGTGGTCTAGAAGTACTCACAGAGTTGATTGATTTGAAGGAAGACTTTGTTAACTTACTCTTCTCGCATTCTTCACACACCATATCTTTTTTGAATGGGATACTTGGGAGTCCTCTTACGAGCTTCTTGGTAGCAAGACGAGAGATGGTATCCATGTTGGCGTGTCCAAGCCTCATGTGCCAAAGCCAACTCTCATCATTTTTAGCAACTAAGCACCTGTCATTGTTAGTATCTTCAACAAGATATAAAACATAGATATTGTTTTCTCTAATTCCTTTATAAACAATAGATCCATTAGAACTATCGGTAATGAAGCATTTGAGCTTAACAAACTTGCTATCATAACCATTATCGGTAAGATGACTAATACTAAGAAGATTGTGTTTAAGATTAGTAACAAGACACACATTCTTAATACAAGGATAAGGAGGGGAACCTATATTACAATTCCCTATAATGTGACCTTTGAGATTGTTACCAAAAGAGACGTATCCTTCCTTCTTCATCGATAGCATTGTAAATAATGAAGCATCCCTGGTCATGTGCCGTGAACAACCGCTATCGAGAATCCACTTGCTTCTAGCATGAGAAGGACTCTTCACCTACAACATAAGTTGAAGATGAATATTTTGGTACCCATGATCTTATGGGTCCTTGAGGGTTAGTCTTAGAAACCCACATAAAAACTTTCTTGTCAACAAGTTTCCGTGTATGACAATAATTGGTCGTATGTCCATGCAAGCCACAGTAATTGCAAATCATAGAGGATTTAGAAGAAGATATGTGAGAATCATGCATGTGTGAATCTCTAGTATGAGGAGCTCTAGCATTAGTATTGTGATGATGATAATAAAAAGCATAATGCGAAGTGTTTTTCTTAATAAAAGGTCCTTTCCTTGTGTTAGGAAAGGATTTGTGTGTAGTGTTCATGTATGAAGTATGCCTAGCATTGTGGTGAGTGTGGAGATGTCTAGGATCATACATGTGAGTAGTGTCCTTATTACCAAATTTCTTACACTGTATAAGAAGATCATTATACTTAATAGACGTGTCATATTCTCTCCTATTAGCATCTTGAACTTTGTGCATAGCAAATTCATAAGAGCTTCTCATGGATTGAATCTCATCATCCTTTTTCTTGATGGTGTCAAGAGATTCTTGAAACTTTTGTCGTAAGGACTCTATTTCATCCGTGTCAGAAGCAGGAGATTTTCCCTTCACATCAATAATAATGCTTGAGAGCCTCTCTACTTCAAGTTGAAGAGCTTCAACCTCTTTAAGAGATTTCTTGTATTTATTCCGAACACCTTTGTGCTCTTCATGCAATTCAAGAATAGCTTTCTCCAAATCATCATAGGTAAGAGTGTTTAAGGAGAAATCATCAAGTACCTCATCGGTTGCCATGAGACAGACGTTGGCATTGTGTTTGCACTCCTTGTCGTTGTCAGAGTCGCTCGTGTCACATTCACACCAAATACTTGTGTTGGCAAATTTTCTGGAGGACGAGCTTTCCTTGCTAGGCTTCTCGTACTTGCTTAAGTCTTTTCTTATCATCGGACAATCCCTCTTGATGTGTCCGGGTCTTCTGCATTGATAGCACGCCGGATCTTCTTCGTTGTCCCGTCTGAAGCGGTTGGCTTTGTTGAATTTTAGGAACTTTCAGAAGTGCTTAGCTGTGAGAGCTATTTCTTTATCGTCGTCTGACTCATTGTCGTCGGAGCTATCCTTGGAGTAGGACTTTGTCGCTTTGAGAGCAAGAGATTTCTCATTCTCTTTGGTCTTCTTATTCTTCTTCTCTTGTATGGAGGATTCTCCTTGATCCTTTATTTCGAGCTCGTGAGTCATTAGCTTACCCATGAGGGTCTCAAGGTTCATGACTACTAGATTGTTCCCCTCAATGATTGCGGTAGCTTTAGGACTCCCAACTTTTATCAATCCTCTAAGAATTTTTCTGATCTTTTCATGAGCAGGATATTCCTTACCAAGAGAAGAGAGAGGGTTAATAATGTCACCAAAATGAGTAAACATGCAAGTAATAGATTCATCATGCTTCATTTTAAAGGACTCATATTCTTGCATGAGTCTACTAATCTTGGATTCCTTCACTTGTGAAGTTCCCTCGTGTGTGACTTCAAGTAACTTCCAAATCTCATTGGAAGTCTTGCAAGTAGAGATTCGGTTGAATTCACTACTGTCGAGAACACAATAAAGAGCATTCATTGTCGTGGCATCTCGACTCGCAAGCTTCTTGGTGTTTTCAGTAAGTGTGTCACGAAGGGTGTCAGAAGCAATATCCTCAATAACTCTGGAAGGAGTAGGAAGACCATTTATCACGCAATCCTATAAATCAAAATCTATGGACTTCAGATAAATGCTCATCCTAATCTTCCAGTAGTTATAGTTGGTTCCATCAAATAGGGGAGGCCTATTTGTGGAGTGTCCTTTATTGTGGAAGGTGTTGATACTAGGGTTAGAGGCCATGGATCACTCAAAGGGTGTAAATCCAAATCAAGAGAACAAAGCTCTGATACCAATTATAGAACCCTAGACGGGGGTGAATAGGGAAATAAAAAATAACTTGTGCAACAGAAGTAATATATGACAAATACAAATAAAGAGTGGGAAGATCAAACACAAGATGTATCCTGCTATCCTCGCTTGAGCCAATCCAGTCCCGGAACTCTCTCCGGCTTAAATCTACTATTTAGTCAAATAGACACACGAGTTTGGATCCGAAGAACTCACCAACTTCAACACGAGTTTGGATCCGAAGACTCGCCAACTTCAACACACGAGTTTTCTTATGAAGGCTCGCCAACTTCAAACAAATGAGAAGAGAAACTTGTTGATCTTCTAACACGTGAAGATCAAAATTTACAACTCTTAAATACTCTATCACTTTGGGAGAGGATGACAATTAAAAGCTTGAAGAGTATTAATGGTGGAGCTCTTGGTTGTTGGAAAATTTATGGCAAGAGTTGGTAAAAAAAAGCCTCAAGAGAGAGAGAGAGCTTTCTTTTATAGAGAAACCAAGAGTTGGTGGCATTTAATGCTTCTGAATACAGGCAGACCGGCATGCCGTCGGTATGCAGCGGCATATCGTCGTTATACCGGCCAAATAGTAACGGTCATATTAATGACCGTTTGAGAGCATTAAATACGACCATTAATGCTAGTCAGAGCAAATCAAAAACCAAATATTTGAAACTCGGTATACCGCCGGTATGCCGGAGCATGCCGTCGGTATGCCGATAATTTGTCACAGCTAGTTTTGGGTTGCTAAAAATGGTATACCGTCGGTATGCCGGAGCATACCGTCGGTATGCCAACAATTTGTCACAGTAACTTTTGGGTCGCTAAAAACGGTATACCGTCGGTATGCCGGAGCATGCCGTCGGTATACCGACAGTTTGTCACAGCAACTTTCTGGACACAAAAATCGGTATACCACCGGTATGCCGAAGCATGCCGCCGGTATGCCGACAATTTGTCACAGCAACTTTCTAGACTCTAAAAATGGTATACCACCAGTATGCCGAAACATGCTGCCGGTATGCCGCTCTGTAGGTATTTGATTTTTGACTTATTCTTTTACTTGTCATCCGTCCTTATGTGTTTACAGATATACCTAGACTTGTACAGACACGAAGACTCTAAGCAGGAGGATGCCATCTTATGCAAGGAGCGTCGGTAGCTGCTTCAATCTTCGATGAGAAGGATGGATGCACTTGAACGGAAAGTCTTTAAGTAGTTGAGCTTCTGAGAGGATATGTATCTGAAGACGCAGAAAACTAAACTACGAAGATGCTGTTAATAATCAAAATAAAATATGCCAACAGTTGTTCCCCGTTTAGGATAACTTGTGAAGTACACGAGATGAGCCTGACTTGATAGGACAAATGGTTCGTAGGCATGATATCGACGCCGATAGTTTATATCCACAAGACCGTGCTTGTCTACTTTCTAACCTTGACCTTCAATCGGATCGAACCAATCACACCTGAATAACATAATCTTAGCAGGCTCTATTCTATAACTATATGTCAGCTCCACGATCTCCTGTGGCACGCCATAGAAATTGTTGCCCATATCAACATCTTTGTAGTTCGAAGATCTGAAACACAAACAGCTATTTTTGGTGGAGTCGAGATCCACAAAGTTGTCTCTAATAGGACAAGTTGTTGACTTGAACCTAAACCTATTAACACAGTAGCTTAGCCATATTTTTGCAGCATAAATTTGTCCCTTGGCTAGCGTTCTAATGGACTCATCGTCAAGTCTTGCGTATGGACGATTGACCTAAATACCACGAAAAAGAAATTAAGCTCATTCTCAATCAAGTGCATATACAGAAAGGTAATTACAGAGTTCTCAAGTCTTACATATGCACTCAACCAAGATAGAAAATAATGCCTCATTTCTTGTTCTAGTTCTTCTTCTGTTATGTGTGGCCTATCTGACCTCACATCATCATTAAATATGCTGAAAACAGCATCGTTCAATTAATGTAATAGTATAATAATCAACACTATTAAAATAATGTAGACGTATTAATTACTTAACCCTCCAGTTTTTCTACTTCCTCCTCGTCGTAGTTGAGTAATACATACACCTGAGCAGCCCTTAGCTCATCATCGTTCAGATATCTCTTTTTCATTTTACCCGATGGCTTTCCTAGAGCATTGAATACCTTCAGTATTGTATCATTACATTCATGATCTCCGTCGTCGTTTCTGGAAGCTCTAGTTCTATTAGTTGCAACATGAGGCTTGAAATACATCGAACAAAAGTTTGTATTCTTCTCGAGAATATAGGCTTCACAAATAGAACCCTCGACCCGTGCCTTATTTTTTACCTTTCTTTTTAGGTGATTCAAATGTCTCTCGAACGGGTACATCCATCGATATTCAACGGGTCCACCAACACGTACCTCATAAGATAGATGAATCGGCAAATGCTCCATAGAGTCGAAACATCCAGGAGGAAATACCCTCTCTAGCTTGCACAGTGTTACCGCAATGTCCTTATCTTGCTTTTCTAGATGATCAACGAGCAATTTCTTAGAACAAAGATGCCTGAAGAATATGCTAAGCTCCATCAATGGATCCCAAACTGCCTACGGTAAGAATTCCCGAAATGCAATCGGAATTAACCTCTCCATGAATACGTGACTGTCGTGGCTCTTCATACCCGTCAATTTATTTTCCTTCGGATCGACACATCTTCTCAGATTTGACACATATCCGTCTAAAAATTTTAGGCCCTGGATCCACCAACAAAGTCTCACTTTATCCTCCTTATCCAGCGAGAAAATTGACTTTGGCAGGAACTGTTTTCCATTCTGCTCTATCAAATGCAACGCAGGGCGTTTGCATATTTCTTCTAAGTCCAACCTGGCCTTGGGATTGTCTTTCGTTTTTTCCTTTACGTCCATCATAGTATTAATTATGTTATCAAACACATTCTTCTCAATGTGCATGACATCAAGATTATGTCTGATCAGATTGGTACTCCAGTATGATAGATCCCAGAATATGCTCTTCTTTGTCCAGTTATGATCTCTACCAAATCCATCGTACTTGTACCCAGTTGTAGGATCTTCGATAGCACTTAGAAAATCTCTAACCTCCCTCCATATCGTGGCTCCACACCACCTTGGTGGTGGATCACCCTTCTTTACAACGCCGGTACGGAATGCATTCATGTTCCTTCTGAACGGACGATCTTTTGGCAGAAATTGCCGATGACAATCAAAGAAGCACGGTTTTCCTCCGTGTTTCAAGCGAAAAGCCTTAGTACGGTCCATACAATACGGATATGAGAGACGGCCATGAGTGCTCCATCCAGATAACATTCCATAGGCCGGAAAGTCATTGATGGTCCACATAAGGGTTGCCTTCATCTGAAAATTCTGCTTCTTGGAAACATCGTACGTGTTAGCGCCTACTTCCCATAACTGATTCAACTCATCTATCAAAGGCTGTAAGTATACATCAATATTCCTCTTGGGATTGTTCGGATCAGGAATTATAACGGTTAGAAACATGTATTGAGTCTTCATGCACATCCAAGGCGGTAGGTTATACGAAGTGACAATCACAGGCCAGCACGCATACTGGGATCCCGAAAGACCAAAAGGAGTAAAACCATCAGAAGATAGCCCCAACCTGATATTACGCGAATCTAAAGCAAAATCAGGATACACTCGATCAAAGTGCTTCCACTCTTCTCCATCGGATGGGTGATCCAACACTCCTTCAATCTGTTCTCGCATGTGCCAACTCATATTTTCGGCCGTCTCTTTCACTATAAATAATCTTTGCAACCGCGACGTTAAAGGCAAGTAGTCAATTGAATCGGTCGGTCTTCTTGCACCGGTAGACCTTCATGTACTAGTGGTCTTATAGCGATCAGCACCACAAAATCTGCACACATCTGCGTCCTTATCGTCTTTATAGTACAGCATGCACCCATTGCGACAAGAATCGATTTTCTCGTATCCCATCCAGAGCGATCTCACCATCCTCTTAGACCGATACAAGTCTTTAGGTAACTTAGCACCCGCCGGCAAGATTTCTATAATCAACTCTAACACTCGGTTGTAGCATTCTTGCGACATGTTAAAATCTGACTTAATGCTCAACAGTCTTGTAACCACCTCCAACGGTGAATGATCCTCACAACCAGGATACAATGGAGTCCTTGTTTTCTCCAACAACTCCATAAACTTTGCAGCATCGACATTCGGTGCCTCCTCAGCTGCATCATGAACGAAACTAGTCCCCGCGGTGTCGAAAACCACGTTCACGCACCCGTCGTCGTATGTATGATTATCTGAAACAAAATTAGGTCCCGCATGCATATACGGCTCAACATAAGTCTCCGGCTCTGATACTAAAGACACAAGTTCTCCGTGTGTGGTCCACTGATAGTAATTAGGCGTGAAACCCCTCGAGTATAAATGATATGTCACTTCCACTTCTAGATAATATTTCACGTTATGACATTTCACACACAGACATTTAATTTTGGTGTCGTCCATGTACTGAGGGAACGCCTTAGCAAACTGCAAGAACTGCTCTACTTCCGCTATGTATTCATTCCGCACACCACACATATCATCAGGACGATGGTTGTACATCCAAGAACGATTCTGCAAGTAGTAATTCATATCCATTTGGAAATAATTCTGCAAAGATGGACACACATTATCCAATAGGCACAAATTCGTATATTATGTCTTATTATGGGACACACATTAGTAGCGGACAGTTACTAATAACAATGTTAGGCATGATTTCTAGTGCATGATATGCAATCTAGGTCAAACTAGGTTGTACTAAGTCAAACAAAGTCAAACTAGGTCAAGCTAAGTCAAACAAAGTCAAACAAGGTCAAACTAGGTCAAGGGTTGACCTATAGTTGACTTTGTCAACTCTTAGTCCAATCTAGGTCAGATGTTGACTTTACTTTGACTTTCAGTCAAAATAGTCAATATTGGTCAAACAAGGTCAAATCTAAGTCAAATATCCTATTTCTAGTCATTACCTACCAAGGTACCCTTTACCTTATCGCTTTTGGTATCCCAATACCAATACCTTAAGTTGGAATCTCAATATCTTAGTCTAGGTAACTAATACCTTAGCATCCACTTTACCTATGATACTAGATAATACCAGATCCTAGTAATATCCTACCCTTAGGCTAGTAGATAACTCAATACCTTAGGCTAATAGATATTACCATCTACCTTAGGCTAGTATCTATCCACCTGCCTTAACATCATACCCATTACCTTAGCTAATACCTTATCCTTAGGCTATAGGTAATTCTCATTACTTTGCTAATACCTTAGATACCTTAGGATACTAACTCTACCGTTCTAACAATATACCAACACTCCTAAGATACTCTAATATTTACATAGAGATATACCTTATAGGGTATCCTATTACCATAGAGTAATCTAGGACACTCTTAAGATACTAGGATATCTAACTATCCTAGGATACCAAATTCTAGCCAAGATACTAACTTAGGGTACTAACTTCAATCCCATATCCTAATATCCTATTATCTTGATACCCTCAAGATACTCGCATAATCTAACTACCCTAAGATATCTAACTTAGGATACTAACTTATCTAGGATAAATAGGATACTAACTAACCTATCCAAGACACTAACTAACCTATCTAGGATACTAACTTCTAGTATCCTAAGATATTAACTCACCTATCTAACTCTAGGATACTAACATCCTAAACAAGATTTTAAATTAGTGCCTAGGATACTATCCTAAATATCTAACTTAGGTTACTAACTTATGTGTAGACACTAACATACTCATCCTAAAACAAAACCACACCCCCCCAATATAATAAGAGACACTAGTTTCTAGTCACTATTGCAGCTGCTGTCTTCACTGCTCTTGTTACTGCTGTTAGCAGCTGCTGCTGGCATTGCAGCTACTGCTGCTACTACCCTGCAGCACAAGCTGCTGTTGCTGCCTTTGCAGCCACTTGTTCCCCCCTCTTGCTACTCTATCATACCCTCTCTAACACACACACAACACTCACTACCACATCTAAATCCCTCTCACCTTTCTCACTCTCAAACACACACACACACACACACACACACACACACACACACACACACACACACACACACATACACTAACACTTATCTCAATATCCCTCTTCACTCAGACTCACACTACCATAATACCACACTACCACATCTAACCTCCCCTTCCTCAAATACACACTAAAAAAACATAATCATACACTCACACACTCTCACATCTCATCACAAGCACAAACACACTATTAAAACAATATCTAATCCCTTTCTTTAAACAAACACACATAACCACAAACAACCAACCACCAATCCAAGCCACAAACACACAAACCAAATGCTAAATGGATAGCTAATAACTTGCCATGCTTCCCCCTCTCTCACTCTCACACAAGACACAACCGCACACACTATATATTTATAAACTTTTATCTAAAATAGTCCACATATATAAATATATACCAATTTATATATATTTACATATATACATGACTTGTGGGTCAAAAATACATAGATATATATAGGAATCCATATGAAAACCAATTGGGATACATTAACCATGACTAACCTACCCTCATTTATGCACAAAACTGAAATTAGGATTCTAAATGACCTATTGGGCATTTCCACAAATACTTGGTGTGTCACCCTCCGTGTGTGTGTATGTGTGTGTGTGTCTGTGTGTCTGTGTGTGTGTGTGTGTGTGAATGTGGGAGAGAAGGAGGAGGAATTAGGTTAGGGTTTACCGTCGGAGAGGATGAGTAGCTCGGATTGGGGGAGGAGGAGCTCGAGGAGGAGGAGCTCGACGGGAGGGGGGAGGGAGTCGCCGGGGGGGGGGGGGAGGGAGTCACCGGGGGAAGGGAGTCGCCAGGGGGGAGGGGAAAAAAGAGTTTCGAGTTTTCGATTTTTCGAGTGAGGGAAAAAAAGGAGTCCTGTGCCCTAAGTAAAAAAGTTAGCGACATCAACAGTGGACGTTGCTAACCGTCGCAAGAATTTTAATATAAGCGACATATTTTCTTAATATGTCGCTGAACGTCGCTATTCCGCGACATACTTTATCTAGTGTCGCTGAACGTCACTATTCAGCGACATTTTGCGAAGTCATTAGAAAGGAGTCACTATATTATATAGTTAGCGATGGAATTTCATTCCGTCGCTAAACGACATCGCTAATAGAGCATATTTTAGTAGTGAAACCATTCAACTAAATAGTGGAACTACCTGTATATGAAATCAAAGCATAGGATATCCACATTTGAATCAAGTATCTATATACCTACTAACATATAGAAGCATAATGGTAACCAAGGGAAAATAAGAAGAAAATGAAAGAAAGGAAATAAAAGAAATGGAAATTAGAAAAATGAAATAGAAGGGAAAATGGGAATTTAAGGAATCAAGAATCTGAGATTAACCTGAAATGAAACTGGGAATAATATCCCAATCTGAGAATTATCTCAGTAAATAACTCAATATCTAATCTTAGGTTTATAAACCCTATCACAGTGTCATAACATAGAGCCAAGCTCAAATATCAATAAAACCCAAATTCGAAAATCAATCAACCTAAATCGATTATTCCAATGATTCCCATATATGTAAAGATGATCTCAAGCATAACCACCTGTTAAATATTGTCAAATAACACTCAAAACTTAGGAAATGGACCTGATTTAAATGAACCTAAGTTCATTTGATACCTATGTATCAGTCATTCACAAAGCAGAGTATTGATACTTCGAAAATCCAATTCACAACCCAAACTTGCATGTCACTATGAACCCAGCTATGCAAACAATAACCCAGACATGTATACGTGTGAATCATTAACAATTTATCATAAATTAGCAATTTAATTCAGTTTTAAAAAACTATAAAATGCATTTATTAGAACCTAGTATCAGTAAAAATGAATAAACCCTAAGTTGCTATTCGAAAATCAATTAAACAACAAATCATGGTCGAAAACGTGTCGTGTACATGTATCAATGTCTCACAGAGTGTATCGTGTCCATACAATAGGACACGAAGTGTCCAGACACTCAAAAATACGTACAGTAGTGCGCAGACTACACTGTCTCGTGCGGTCAGTCCAAGGATTCGTGGACAAAATACGAGGTACGACACATCTCGTGCTCGTGTCCACCTATAGCCCATGTATAGGCCTACACACACGA
>JANAVB010016197.1:55705498-55817998 GCA_029216955.1 Iris pallida | reverse complement strand
TGTCGTCCATCGTGATCACCCTCACCATCGTCTCCACTACCATACTCACCTCCACCGCTAATGTAACCACATGCCGCAACCAACTCAGCCATCCCAACACTCTATGACCACCAGTTCTACGACCATAATTCCTACAACAAGAGAAAAAGAAAATAATAATCAAAGACCCTAACCTCGGCCTCCTCGCCGTCCTCCGGCCAACCTAAACCCCATCATCACAGTCGAGATCTGCATCTACGGAGAACCACACGAGCCGACGCCGACGACAGGGAAACCACTCGCCCCATCAGCAGCTGCAGCGTCCGAGCGAGCCGCTTCTCCGGTGCCTACACTTCTCCAGAACAGCCCGACGCGACCATCCCTCCGTCAACCGCCGACGCTCACCACTAGCCAGCCATGCCCTTCCGTTCCTTGAACGTTTAGCTGCCAGACTCGAGAGCCTGGCGAGTGTCTCCGGCCAAGGACACCGTCACCCTTCCCTCGAGCCATCGTGGCCAATGGAACTCCAGTCAGGTGAGCCCCTTCTCTCCTTTTTCCTTCCCTTCTTCAAAAAGTTTGGAGAGACCCTCTCTCTCTCCTGACAACTTTCCTTAGTTAGCTTTTATTGTTAATTCACTTTCCTTTAGCTTCTGTGAGTTTTTGATTTGGGCCATAACTGTGGGTTGTATTTTATTTCTTCGTTTTATATTTTGTTTTGTATTTGTGCTTGGTAACTGACTAGCAGTTGAGCCTGTAATACCAATATTACTATATTCTGTTTACCCAATTAAAATAAGATATTTGGGCCTTGGCCTGTATTACTAGTATAATTATTATTAGCTATGATTATGTTTTTTTATTATCAATAATTTTAAATACTGTTATGATATGTATAGGTACATTATTTTACTAATATTATTATCATTGTTATTATAATTATTACTGTTATTTGTATTATATTGGGGGAAGTCTATTAGCATTTTTCTAAATTATAATATTGTAATATTTTTGTAAACCTAAATATATATATATATATCATTTGGGTTCCTAAATAACTAGATTTCGGCCTCTACATTGAAGGCTTATATTTATATTGGGCTTATGATAATAATTCTTTTGGGACTTTATATATCTCATAGTTATAATAAGTTTATATACAAAATAATTTCTAAATTGCTTTTTTACTATTTGTGTAAATAAATAAATATTTTTCTAAATAAAATATAAATTACATTTCCTAAAGGATTTTAAAGTTTTATGTGCCTAAAGGTCTTTTGACTAATAAACATATATAGTTTTGAATATTATTAATAATTTCTAGATAATTTATAAACATTCTTCTATATAGATATTTTCTTATTAAGGGTTTAGCCTTGAAATAATTTTTGTATATTTTCAAGGTAGTTATATAAACTATTTTAGCTAATAATATACAGTTCTCAAACATTTTCCAAAATAGTTATAAATTTTGATTATGAAGTTTCTTTCGAATATCAAATCACGACTATGACTAATCGATCGTATTCCTATTTTTGCCAACCTTGGACTCCCTCGTATCGACATAGGCTAACTGGACTAGTCCAGACTCAATGAGATTGTCAATTTCACCAGCTAAGGACCACAGGCAAGTACACTTTCTGATTGCTTTTCGATTCATAGTAGTTTTTACATTTCATGTTTATACATATATCTTGCTGCTTGTTGACACGCTCGTCACACGGAGTAGTCGGGAGGGGAAATATCTTAGTAGACATGTGGACTACCCAGAACTATCCCCATGATGTCTATTTGTGAATAATAGTAGCTGCACACGACATGTGCAGGGTGCCGGATTTACTCCCTGGCCGTTCACATGTCGAAGCGGATATTTCACACCATATAGGTAGTTGTATTTTATTTGTTTTTTCCTTGTCTTCTCTACCGTGCCATGTCATCAGTACTTTCTAGTTTTCATATCTCATATGTTATTTTCATATCTTGTTAATTCTATTGTGTTCTTGCATTGCCGTCGGTCTGTGTGCTTGTTTTATTCCTGACTGGAAACCAACATTTTTCAGGTTAGCCGTGGCTTTACTTAGCTTAGGAGATACGGGTGTACTTGCAGACAGAAACCTAAAAATAGATAGCAGTTGTATCATTTTCATTAATTGTGAGAACTTGTATTTTTCTTTAATTATAAATGTTGTAATCAATTTAGAAATATGAATGAGCAATAAATGTTATACTTTTGTGATTTTGAGCATCTTGGTCGTGATAGCGTTCTACCGCCGACTCTGCGGCGTAGGCTGGCTTGGACACGTCTCGTATCCAGGAAAGCTGGTGCGGGTCGTGACAGCCTAGGCGCCACTTCGGCCCTAGTGCTCATTGGTGCCCAGGAGCGTCTCTGGCCATCCGCCTACTTCGGCCATGCGCCCTCTTGGCCCCAGCACCCATCAGTGCCTAGGCGCCACCTTAGCCCCGGCGCCCCTATGAGTTTAGGCGCCATCTTGCTCTGGCGCCCAAGCTTACTTAGACGCCATCCTGACCCAATTGCCCATTCATGCCTAGGCGCCGTCCCGGCCTTGGCGCCCAGCTTGCCTAGGCGCCCAGCTTGCCTAGGCACCCTTGTGGTACACCTACCCCCATGTATCTCCTTCCTTGCAATGGTTTATATGTCTTATTATATGAATATATCCTGAGCTTTGACCCGATCTTAGCATGGCTGTTTTGACTGTTTTTGACTGTTTAAGCTGTTTTGTAGTTAGAATCTTGAAAAACCTCAAAAATAAAAGTTGTAGGTCTTTGCCTTGGCTTCGAGAATCTTCTTATTTTACTTTAATTAGAGTTCATATTCGAATGATAATTTCAATCATAGTTTTTGATCTTTTGTCATATTTTTTGCAGTTGGTTGTACCTAATATTTTTTAACAAATGAATTTCTTAACATGATTTGATGATCTTATACAGTAAGAGAATGGTTGTACACCCTTTCTAAATTCAACACTAGCATAGATTCAATTATTGTTTTATGCCAAGTAGCTACTTTTATCTATTCCTTCTCATATGTTAGGATGCACCATTTTATCAAGATCTTTCTTACGTACTATCCTTACGTCTATAATTTGCTTTCATGAAAGTGGCCCGTTGTGGTGCACTCACGTTACATGTCTCATCTTTGCCTAGATAGTGGCCTGTTGTGGTGCACTCATGCTACACGTCACTTCTTTGCTTAATCTAGATAGTGGCCTGTTGTGGTGCACTCATGTTACAGGTCACTTCTTTGCTTTATATGATAGTGGCCCGTCGAGGCGCACTCCCGACAAGTACTTTTAACATGACAAGTAACCCTAAACATGACATATGTAAACAAGATGCTTTTACGATGGCTATTCCTCTCTTCCTAAGATAACTCTTTTCTGGACACCATTGTTAAATTTATTGTGTATGCGTGAACAAGCTACATGTATCGTCTGCATCATATCTAGGACATGAATTCCTGGTTACCACGGTTAGGAATTCAGAACGAATCTGACTAGGTTAATGACTAGATTGATCAAGTAGTTCATATTGAGAGATTTCCCACTTACAAGCGATCCCGTTATCTGGGCGCCTCCAGTGGACTTGTAGCGTGCCGACGAGTAGGTCACAATTCCAGCATATTGTCATGTGTTGCACCATTCAAGCTACCTAATAACTCTCTTCAGGGTACATTTATCACCTGGACAATGTACCCACTATTATTTATGTGGAATACATTATCTCCTGGGTGATGTATCCACAATAAATTCTTTTGCAACTTTCGCCTGGATAATCTGGATGTCTGCTGGGCTTGTGACTGTGGAAACATCTAATTGCAGCTTGTTAGTAACTAGGCTTGTGATAACCCTAGTTAGTTAAAGTATCAAGCCGTACTCATTGCTTGGCGTGATTTATGGATGGAGTCCAGTCCAGTCTAGTTTTGTCTAGGCAGCGTTCGTATGTTTATTTCAGTACATTATTGTTATGCTTTACTTTTGCTGATAAATGATTAGAGACCAAGTTCTGTTCAGGAAAGGGTTACAACCCCGGTCTTTGTTTGGTTTAGGGGTTGTAACTTCGGTTCCGGAATAGTTTTTTAGTCATCTTGTCATTTGTCGTCCTATTTAGTACTCACACGCTATACATGATCCTTAGGCCATGCAATGATTAGAGACTAAGTTTTGTTCAAGAGAAGGGTTACAACCCCGGCCCTTGTTTGGTTTACAGGTTGTAACTTGGGTTCCAAAATACTTCCTAAGTCATCTTATCCATTGTCGTTCTATATAGTTCTAACATGCTCACATGTGCCAGTTACCTCACATGCTTACATGACCCTGCTACTTCATGCTCATATATCCAGTTTATCTTACATGTTCACATGCTTCTTTTACTTTATGCTCCAGGTTGCTTTGCTTATTTTCTTTTCTATTCTCGGGATAAATGCATTGGTAGTTGTCACCCTCATTTTTCCGTATTTCGTATTTATGCTCGTAGTTGGATTTTGGCTTGTATTTTAATTTTCTCGACTTACAGGATTTTGGGTTCTCTCGTATTTCGGGTTTTGGTTCGGCTTGGTTTTAATTGGTTTGGTTTAGTTGGTTGGTTTAATATGTAGTAGAACACCTTAACCTACACTCCTCCCTCATTTCCACCATAACCACCCTCATTATATCCCCACCTAACTTTCTCTCTCCTCTTTACTCTCCATTAATTTTCTTCTTCTTCTTCCTTCTTCCACACAACACCACACCATAGGCAAGTGCTCCTTGCCACTACATAAGGACCCAATATTATTTGTCCATTAACTTAAGGAGATGGTTTTGAACAACCTTAGGTCTTGATGTTTTGTGTTTTGAAGCTTCATCTGTTCTAGATCTAACTTTTTTCCTTTTTCGAAAATTAGTGGTTTTGATCTATTTCGAGTTGGTTTTGGTGGGTTTTGATGCCTCTATGTCGTAGAGAATCAGATTTCACCCAAGTTAGAACTTTAAAAATCCGAATTTGGAGTTTTATTAGCAAAGTTGTGAGATTTTGAACTTTGGAACCCATTGTTAGTGTTCTTCTCAGCCAACTTGGAGAAGAAGAAGGCCACCCGGACCGTGCCCCGCGCGCACTCCGTGCCGCACCCTCCCGCGCGCACTCGTGCCGCGTTCTCCCGCGCGCACTCCGTGCCGCGCCCTCCCGCGCGTACTCCGTGCCGCGTTCTCCCGCGCGCACTCCGTGCCGCGTTCTCTCGCGCGCACTCCGCTGCGCTGCGCCCTTGCGCGCGCCGCCGTGCTGCGCTGCGCCCTCTCGCGCGCACTCCGCTGCGCTGCGTCCTCTCGCGCGCACTCCGCTGCGCTGCGCCCTTGCGCGTGCCGCCGTGCTGCGCTGCGCCCTCTCGCGCGCACTCCGCTGCGCTGCGTCCTTGCGCGCGCACTATCCGCTGCACTGCGCCCTTGCGCGCGCCGTCGTGCTGCGCTGCGCCCTCTCGCGCGCACTCCGCTGCGCTGCGTCCTTGCGCGCACTCCGCTGCGCTGCGCCCTTGCGCGCGCCGCCGTGCTGCGCTGCGCCCTCCCGCGCGCACTCCGCTGCGCTGCGCCCTCCCGCGCGCACTCCGTGCCGCGTTCTCCCGTGCGCACTCCGCTGCGCTGCGCCCTTGCACGCGCACTCCGCTGCGCTGCGCCCCGCGCGCCTCGTCGGACGCGCCCTCGCGCGTTCTGGCTCCGCGTTGCCCCCGCTCGCGCCTTTGGTGTGTTGCGGTTGTTCCTCGAGCGCGTCTCTCGACGCCGCTCGCGCACCCTAGCCCGAGCCTTGCCCGGCGCCCCCCTTGGGTCGCCTTTAGCCCAGCACACCCTGTGCTCTGGTGGACCTTAGTCCTTGGTTTCTGGCTAAATTTTGTTTTCTGAGATTTTCTTGTCCACCACACGAGTTGACTTGATCTAACACGTCTTGACACGATTTTCTATGAATTGACATGATTTGGCTTGCGACTAGTTTTTCTCCTATCTTGTTAATAACTTGGCATATAACTTCGTAACTTGGTAACTTGAACCTGTAACTTGATAACTCGGCTTGACTTGAAGTGGCCCGCGGTGGCGCACTCCTGACTTGACATGACTTGACTTGCCCTGATAGCATGTAACTTGACTTGTCGTGACACCGTGGGTGTACTACTTGTTGCTCTGTGCAAATCACTTGTCTTGTCTTGCATCATGTCTAGGACGTGATTTCCTGGGTACCACGGCCAGGGACTCGCGCTAAATTGGATTAGGCTAATTATTAGATCAAACTAGAACATGGAGAATTCCCAGTCACAGGCAATCTCGTTATCTGGGCGCTTTAATGGACTTGTAGCTTGCCGACGAGTAGAGCACATTTCCAGCACACTGTCATGTGTTGCACCCTCTAAGTCACCTAAGGGTACATTTGTCTCCCGGGCAATGTACCAACCTATAACTCTCAACCCGCGGAAGGATAACTGGATGGTCTGCAGGGCTTGGGATTTGGAATTCTCACTTGCATCTTGTTAGTAATTAGGCTTGTGATAACCCTAGTTAGTTAAAGTAGTAAGCCGTAGTACTTGCTTGGCCGATTGTGAATGAATTGGTGTCCAGCTCTGTCTAAGTCTTGTCTAGCCCCTACACCTGGAATTCTTGATCTTGATTGCTTTACTTATTTCTAACGATAAATGGGTAGAGGCAGTGAGCTATTCAGGCAAAGGGTTACAATCCCGGTCCTTGTTTGGTTCAAGGATTGTAATCTGGCTCCCGGAATGGTTCCACGTCCCTAGTCGTTTATCGCCCTGTGTACCTTACTACTTGTACTTCCTTTTATTCTTTTTGTTCTGATATGCTGGCTTTTGTTCTTATTTGTGGCCTCCTTTGTGGCACTTGCTCTTTCTGGGGTTTGACCCAGCTGGTTTTGTGTGGCCAGATTTCGGAGCAGCTCCCGAGGATCTACCAGGCTTCCAGCCCAATGGTGACAACTAGACGGAACCCGGGCCAAGAGTGGGTTTTCCTTTTGTTTCACCCACTTATATGTAAATTTATTCTTTTGAGGCGTTTAGCCGACGAGCACCTGTTAGCTCGATGCACATTTACTTACTGTCTGCCTACGGGCTGTAAACATGATTAACAAATCCTAGGGTTGATCATGTATGACTGAACTCTTGCTAGTCCTATCATTTTGTACGACTAGCTTCATGATCATCCAATATGTAATATTTGGGATGCCTTATATATATATATTTGATGCTCTAACATCTTGTAACTCTGTTAATTGCTTGAGATTGAGACAATAGGCTTGACCTTAAGAGACTGCTGGCTTGTAGTAAACCCTCATATCTAGACAGCCGTGACCGTATAGTTGAGATGTATTCTATTTCAATATACGTAGCTGGCTGTGTCTGCCCCCGCTCTCCAGTATTCTGGTTCTGGGGCGTGACACGGTTTAAGTGGTGGCCCATGCAGGTCTTGTCAATCAAAAAATGTGAGGGTTTACCGAATAGATGTCGCAATCAATATTCGTCCTTGATCTCTGCTCGTATCTTCAAATCCCTGAGATTCTTGACCTGATCACATGCTTGTATCATTGATCTATCCTGGTCCTTTCCTTACTGTTCCCTATGTCGTCTTCTTCAGCGGCATTACTCCCGGACCTGCCAACCAGCCAGAGGAAGCTCGACAAGCACCCCAGCGCCAGGAAGATCAAGCTCAGCACTCTGGAGTAGCCTCCCGAGTTATGCTTTCCGGAGGCTCAGAACCTCCAGTTCAGGCAGCTCCGCCCGTTCAACCAACTAGACAGGATGAGGGGCCTTTGGTAGGGCTTATCAGAGAACTGCTTGCATCCCAAGATCGTCGAGGCGACGCCTTGCACCAGGAAGTTCATGATGCACTAAACTGAGGAGGTCCCCAAGGGAATCAGGCGGCCAACAGTTTCAAGCGCTTGAACCCTCCCTTCTTTGACGGCAGTGAAGATGCGATTGCCGCGGACGCTTGGCTTCAGGATACCGAGGTGGTTCTAGAAGCAGCTAGGACACCTGAGAATGAGAAGGTGGCGGTGGTACACCTACAGTTGTTAGACTTGGCTCGCGATTGGTGGACAGCTCAGGCCATGGGATTAGCAGCACCAGTCACTTGGGCGACGTTCCGAGAGAGGTTCCAGACGAAGTATTTCGATGCGGTGGCACGGTACGACCTGCAGACCCGGTTCACCAACTTGAAGCAAGGAGACAGGACGGTCGATGGCTATGCGACCGAGTTTTCTAGGCTGAGTAGGTTCGCCCCCACCTTGGTGGCAACCGAGTTCGATAGGGCTCAGCGGTTCCAGCAAAGGCTGCACTTAGAGATATTATTGGCTGTGGAGCAGTTCGAGCACCAGACGTTCGATGCAGTGTTGAAGGCAGCGAGGAGGCATGAGTATACCTTCCGGAGAATTGTGGACAGGACCGGAGGCAGGAAGCGGTCCCACAACCAGATGTACCAATCTTCAGCTCCAGCCCCGGCAACTAGGGGTATAACTATTGGAACTCCGAGGCGGGCAGCCTCAGTGGCGTCGGTTCAGCATTCGACCCCGACGCACCCGCAGCAGCAGAAGCAGAAGCAGTCTTCCGCAGTGGGATGTTCTCATTGCGGAAAGCCGGGCCATGTAGTGGCAGAGTGTCGTAGGGCACGGAGATTGTGCCTGGCTTGTGGAGGAGCAGACCACCAGATAGGGACCTGCCCGAATAGGGGAGGTCCATCATCATCCAACCTTTCTAGTTCTTCGGTGAGGGGACCAGTCCCAGTTCCAGTCCAGCAGCAGCAGCAACAGCAGTACCCGAGGCCATTGGCGCCCCAGGCCCAGGCCTTTCAGCAGCAGAACCAGCAGCAGTTCACCCCGGCTCCAGCACAGAGTCGACAGAGGGGTTTCCAGCAGAGGGGACCCGCAGCTAGAGGTCAGGCTATGATGATGACCATGGAAGAAGAAGTTGCACCAGGTGAGGTAGTGGCAGGTACTATTCTCGTCAACACCTTACCAGCATCTGTATTATTTGATTCTGGTGCATCGCATTCATTCATGTCTGCACGATTCGCGACACGGATAGGATTGGAGCCCGAGTCATTATCAGTGAGGCTCAATATACTTACTGGTAATGGTCTTGTGGGAGTAGATCGAGTGTTTTCCTCGTGTCGGATCGTAGTTAGCGGTAGAGAGTTCCCCGCTAGACTCATAGAATTCCCTATGGCAGACTATGATGTCGTCCTAGGCATGGATTGGTTGAGGAACCATTATGCTAGGATAGACTGCCATATTGGCAGAGTTGTCTTTAGTATTCCCGGAGAGCCAGAGTTTTCATTTTCCAGAGGCACAGTAGAGCCATCTCCTCCAGTATTGCGGATGGCAGTAGCAGCAGTGCAGTTGCCCCGGATAGTTGAAGGGTTTCCAGATGTCTTCCCAGAGGAACTTCCAGGGATGCCACCAGAGCGGGAGATCGAGTTCACCATCGACTTGATTCCCGGGACAGCACCAGTATCAGAGCGAGTCTACAGAATGGCGCCTTCAGAGTTGGAGATTTTGTACAAGATGATTGAAGAACTTAGAACCAAGGGATTCATTCGTGCTGGTGGATCGCCTTGGGGAGCCCCGATGCTTCTTGTGAAAAAGAAGGATGGTACGTCTAGGCTATGTGTTGATTATCGTACCTTGAACTCAGTGACAATCAAGAACAGATACCCTCTTCCGAGGATAGATGACTTATTTGATCAACTCAAGGGGGCTTCAGTTTTCTCGAAGATAGACTTGCGGTCAGGATACCACCAGATCAGAGTCAGAGAGCAGGACATCCCGAAGACGGCGTTCAGATCGAGGTATGGGCATTGGGAGTTTCTAGTTATGCCCTTTGGAGCGACCAATGCGCCGGCAGTGTTCATGGACCTCATGAACCGTATTTTCATGCCTTACTTGGATCGGTTTGTGATAGTATTCCTTGATGACATCCTGGTCTACAGCAAGAGTGAAGCGGAGCATGAGCAGCATCTCCGTATGGTTCTCCAGATCCTCAGAGAGCACCAGTTGTACGCCAAGTTCAGTAAATGCGAATTCTGGCTCGATCGCATTTCTTACTTAGGTCACATCATTACTAGAGGAGGAGTGGAAGTGGATCCCCAGAAGATTGTGGCTGTCGAGTCATGGCCAGTACCCAGCTCAGTGGCAGAAGTTCGCAGCTTTCTTGGATTGGCCGGCTACTACCGGCGATTCGTCTCTGATTTCGCAAGGATTTCAGCGCCGATGACTCAGTTGACCCGCAAGGATGTGCCATTTGTATGGACAGCCGAATGTCAGGAATCAATTGAGAAGTTGAAGCAAGGTTTGATAACGGCTCCCATTCTCACACTTCCAGATGGGACCGAAGGATTCACAGTTTACTGTGATGCTTCAGACAGAGGATTGGGATGTGTTTTGATGCAGCATGGGAAGGTAATTGCTTATGCGTCACGTCAACTCCGTGATCATGAGAAGAATTACCCGACCCATGACTTGGAGCTAGCAGCAGTGGTGTTTGCACTTAAGTTGTGGAGGCACTACTTGTACGGAGACAGAGTGGAGATCTTTACTGATCATAAGAGCCTGAAGTATGTTTTCACCCAGAAGGATCTTAATATGCGACAGAGAAGATGGCTCGAGCTACTTGTGGACTATGATGTGGACTTGTAGTATCATCCAGGGAAGGCCAACGTTGTAGCAGATGCGTTGAGCCGGAGAGCCGGAGTTTATTTCCTGACGGCGCAACTAGAGCTATTGTCAGATCTTCAGAAGATGGGAATTAAAGTGATTCTTCCTTCCAATGTGGCCTTGATGGCCAGCCTACAGATTCAGTCCACCATAGTTGAGAGGATCCGTACAGCACAGTTAGCAGATTCCAAGATTCAGAGGCTCAGAGCAGAGTGCGAGGCAGGAAGAAGGCCAGAGTTATGTATACATGAGGATGGTACACTTCGACACGGCACGCGTCTTTGTGTACCCAGTGGAGATATCAGACAGGAAGTCATGGCAGAGGCTCACAGTTCGCAGTATTCCATTCACCCAGGCAGCACGAAGATGTACAGAGATATTCGTCAACACTTTTGGTGGAATGGTATGAAGAGGGAGATAGCCCGGTATGTCTCTCGATGTTTGGTTTGCCAACAAGTCAAGGCTGAACATCAGAGGCCAGCTGGACTTCTTCAACCTTTGCCGATCCCAGAATGGAAATGGGAACGCATAACCATGGATTTCGTGACTGGGTTACCCAGATCTCCGGCAGGCAGAGATGCTATTTGGGTCATTGTGGACAGGCTTACCAAGGTGGCACACTTTCTTCCATTTAGAGTTGGACAGTCGACGGCGCAGCTAGCAGAGATGTATCTCAGGAAGATCGTCAGACTCCACGGAGTGCCAGTCAGCATAGTATCAGACAGGGATACGAGATTCACATCGCACTTTTGGCGCAGTCTTCATCAAAGTTTGGGGACTCGTCTCAAGTTCAGCTCAGCATATCATCCACAGACAGATGGGCAGTCAGAGCGCACTATACAAACTCTCGAAGATATGTTGCGGTCATGTACCCTTGACTTCGGTGGTTCGTGGGAAGATCACCTGCACCTGGTGGAGTTCTCGTACAATAATAGTTTCCAGGCCAGTATCCAGATGGCACCCTTCGAGGCTCTGTATGGCAGGAAGTGCAGATCCCCGTTAGCATGGGACGATGTCGGAGAGAGGCAGATGCTCGGTCCAGAACTGATTTCTCAGACGGTAGAAGTGGTCAGGAAAGTCAGGGATCACCTCCGAGTTGCTCAGGATCGCCAGCGCCATTGGGCCGATGCTCATCGGCGTCCCTTAGAATTTGCTGTCGGCGACCATGTATTCCTTAGGATCTCGCCTACCCGCGGCGTCATTCGTTTTGGCGTACGGGGAAAGCTTAGTCCTAGGTATATAGGGCCGTTCGATATTCTAGAGCGAGTAGGCGATGTGTCTTATCGTCTCGCTCTTCCGCCGTCGCTAAGTGAGGTACATGATGTATTCCATGTATCCCAATTAAGACGGTACATCCCGGACCCGAGCCATATCCTAGATCATTCGGAATTGGTTGTTGGTACCAACCTTTCGTATGAGGAGAGGCCCGTGTCTATATTGGACCGGAGAGAAAAGACGCTCAAGAACAAGACTATTAACTTAGTCCGTGTTGCTTGGGGTCATCACTCTCTAGGTGAGTCAACGTGGGAGCGTGAGGACGACATCCGATCACGATATCCCTATCTGTTTGACTCGTGAGGTATAATGTCTTTCTTATGCCTTACGCTTTCCCTTCCTTGCTTGCATTGAATGATTGTATGATTGAACTGCTTAGTGTAGCTTGTCTGTGCTTAGTATGGCTTGTCGTGGCAATCTCTAGCACCTTGATTAAATTTCGAGGACGGAATTCTTTGAAGGTGGGTAGAGTTGTCACCCACATTTTTTCGTATTTCGTATTTATGCTCGTAGTTGGATTTCAGCTTGTATTTTAATTTTCTCGACTTGCAGGATTTTGGGTTCTCTCGTATTTCGGGTTTTGGTTCGGCTTGGTTTTAATTGGTTTGGTTTAGTTGGTTGGTTTAATATGTAGTGGAACACCTTAACCTACACTCCTCCCTCATTTCCACCATAACCACCCTCATTATATCCCTACCTAACTTTCTCTCTCCTCTTTACTCTCCATTATTTTCTTCTTCTTCTTCCTTCTTCCACACAACACCACACCATAGGCAAGTGCTCCTTGCCACTACATAAGGACCCAATATTATTTGTCTATTAGCTTAAGGAGATGGTTTTGAACAACCTTAGGTCTTGATGTTTTGTGTTTTGAAGCTTTATCTGTTCTAGATCTAACTTTTTCCCTTTTTCGAAAATTAGTGGTTTTGATCTATTTCGAGTTGGTTTTGGTGGGTTTTGATGCCTCTATGTCGTAGAGAATCAGATTTCACCCAAGTTAGAACTTTAAAAATCCGAATTTGGAGTTTTATTGGCAAAGTTGTGAGATTTTGAACTTTGGAACCCATTGTTAGTGTTCTTCTCAGCCAACTTGGAGAAGAAGAAGGCCACCCGGACCGTGCCCGCGCGCACTCCGTGCCGCGCCCCTCCCGTGCGCACTCCGTGCCGCGTTCTCCCGTGCGCACTCCGTGCCGCGCCCTCCCGTGCGTACTCCGTGCCGCGTTCTCCCGCGCGCACTCCGTGCCGCGTTCTCTCGCGCGCACTCCGCTGCGCTGCGCCCTTGCGCGCGCCGCCTTGCTGCGCTGCGCCCTCTCGCGCGCACTCCGCTGCGCTGCATCCTCTCGCGCGCACTCCGCTGCGCTGTGCCCTTGCGCACGTCGCCGTGCTGCGCTGCGCCCTCTCGCGCGCACTCCGCTGCGCTGCGTCCTTGCGCGCGCACTCCGCTGCGCTGCGCCCTTGCGCACGACGCCGTGCTGCGCTGCGCCCTCTCGCGCGCACTCCGCTGCGCTGCGCCCTTGCGTGCGCCGCCGTGCTGCGCTGCGCCCTCCCGCGCGCACTCCGCTGCGCTGCGCCCTCCCGCGCGCACTCCGTGCCGCGTTCTCCCGCGCGCACTCAGTTGCGCTGCGCCCTTGCGCGCGCACTCCGCTGCGCTGCGCCCCGCGCGCCTCGTCGGACGCGCCCTCGCGCGTTCTGGCTCCGCGTTGCCCCCGCTCGCGCCTTTGGTGTATTGCGGTTGTTCCTCGAGCGCGTCTCTCGACGCCGCTCGCGCACCCTAGCCGGAGCCTTGCCCGACGCCCCCCTTGGGTCGTCTTTAGCCCAGCACACCCTGTGCTCTGGTGGACCTTAGTCCTTGGTTTCTGGCTAAATTTTGTTTTCTGAGATTTTCTTGTCCACCACACGAGTTGACTTGATCTAACACGTCTTGACACGATTTTCTATGAATTGACATGATTCGGCTTGCGACTAGTTTTTCTCCTATCTTGTTAATAACTTGGCATATAACTTCGTAACTTGGTAACTTGAACCTGTAACTTGATAACTCGGCTTGACTTGAAGTGGCCCGCGGTGGCGCACTCCTGACTTGACATGACTTGACTTGCCCTGATAGCATGTAACTTGACTTGTCTTGACACCGTGGGTGTACTACTTGTTGCTCTGTGCAAATCACTTGTCTTGTCTTGCATCATGTCTAGGACGTGATTTCCTGGGTACCACGGCCAGGGACTCGCGCTAAATTGGATTAGGCTAATTATTAGATCAAACTAGAACATGGAGAATTCCCAGTCACAGGCAATCTCGTTATCTGGGCGCTTTAATGGACTTGTAGCTTTCCGACGAGTAGAGCACATTTCCAGCACACTGTCATGTGTTGCACCCTCTAAGTCACCTAAGGGTACATTTGTCTCCCGGGCAATGTACCCACCTATAACTCTCAACCCGCGGAAGGATAACTGGATGGTCTGCAGAGCTTGGGATTTGGAATTCTCACTTGCATCTTGTTAGTAATTAGGCTTGTGATAACCCTAGTTAGTTAAAGTAGTAAGCCGTAGTACTTGCTTGGCCGATTGTGAATGAATTGGTGTCCAGCTCTGTCTAAGTCTTGTCCAGCCCCTACACCTGGAATTCTTGATCTTGATTGCTTTACTTATTTCTAACGATAAATGGGTAGAGGCAGTGAGCTATTCAGGCGAAGGGTTACAATCCCGGTCCTTGTTTGGTTCAAGGATTGTAATCTGGCTCCCGGAATGGTTCCACGTCCCTAGTCGTTTATCGCCCTGTGTACCTTACTACTTGTACTTCCTTTTATTCTTTATGTTCTGATATGCTGGCTTTTGTTCTTATTTGTGGCCTCCTTTGTGGCACTTGCTCTTTCTGGGGTTTGACCCAGCTGGTTTTGTGTGGCCAGATTTCGGAGCAGCTCCCGAGGATCTACCAGGCTTCCAGCCCAATGGTGACAACTAGACGGAACCCGGGCCAAGAGTGGGTTTTCCTTTTGTTTCACCCACTTATATGTAAATTTATTCTTTTGAGGCGTTTAGCCGACGAGCACCTGTTAGCTCGATGCACATTTATTTACTGTCTGCCTACGGGCTGTAAACATGATTAACAAATCCTAGGGTTGATCATGTATGACTGAACTCTTGCTAGTCCTATCATTTTGTACGACTAGCTTCATGATCATCCAATATGTAATATTTGGGACGCCTTATATATATATATTTGATGCTCTAACATCTTGTAACTCTGTTAATTGCTTGAGATTGAGACAATAGGCTTGACCTTAAGAGGCTGCTGGCTTGTAGTAAACCCTCATATCTAGACAGCCGTGACCGTATAGTTGAGATGTATTCTATTTCAATATACGTAGCTGGCTGTGTCTGCCCCCGCTCTCCAGTATTCTAGTTCTGGGGCGTGACAGTAGTGCACGATTCTCGATCCATATTTACTTATTTATGTCTCTATCTATTGTTATATTAGTTATTGCTAGTTTTAGTTCATAAGTTTGGCTTCCTTTGTGGTACTTACTATTTGGGGTCTGGCCCCACTATTTTTGTTTGGCCAGATCTGATAGAGAAGCCCGAAGGATCTTTTGTACCATCTACTCGACGGTGACTACCCGGAGCACTAGAGTAGCTTAGTGGATTTCTTATATGATTCTTCTACTAGTTATGTACATTAGTTTTTTGTAGCGTTTAGCCTCCGAGCACGTGTTTAGCTCATGTTTTGGGATCTTGACATGCAGCCTACGGGCCTAAAACATGGTGTGCGTATTCTAGACTATAGCTAGAGCTTATCATGTATGACTAGTACTCTTGCTAGTTCTCCACTTTGTATTACTAACTTTATGATCATCCATGTATATAGTTTGGGACGCTTTACTATTTTATGTCTGATGATCATACTTCTTGTACTTTGCATATTTGCTTGTGATTGAGATATCTAGGATTCTTGACCCAAGTTTAACTGTTGGCGTGTAGTAGTAACTCCTATGTCTTGACAACTTATACGTACTTTAGAGTACTCTGGTATACGTAGCTAGCCTGGTCCGTCCCTACTTGTCAATATTCTGGTTCTGGGGCATGACAAACATGCACTGTAATAGCCTGTTAGCAGTTTACAAATAGTAGAAACTCTATCCACTGACCTGTACCATCGCCAAGCACACACAAATAATACAACATAGGTATACAAACGAGATCACAAACATAGTTCCCTCTACAGATAACCAACCTGTGCAGGAACACATTGGTATGTGCCACATACATATGTGTGCACATGCCAACTGATTTTTTAGGTATTTGTCATGTACCTGTGTGTCTTGCACGCGCGCACACACACACACACACACACACACACACACAAACGTCAGTCCCTCACAAATACACCTATTCCTTACACCCTCACAACCTAAATATCTATTCATGCACTCTCCTATACCCCATCACATAAGTATCCTTTAAGTGCTCACAGAGTGAGAACTTACTTGGTTCTAGTACATGCACACAAATTTGTGCATACTACATAGGTATGTCCCTGTAGAAAGCCACACACACACAACCTGGTATGACCATCCCTGACTTGTATTGCTATCTCCACTGTCTACAGACCACACATACACTCACAGGTGCACTGGACAACCCTATATACCTGTTATACACAGGTCACAACCCCCAATTATACTTGATCAAATTTATGTGCAAGATATAACAGTTACCCAAAAACACACATTTACATATGTTCCTATATATACATATGTCGTAGGTAATTACACACACCACATCCTACACAGGTGTTCACATACATAAGTATATATCCCACACAAATATACATATATATACCTACACAGGTTTTCACATACATATATATATATATATATATATATATATATATATAATATAATATATATATATATAATATAAATATAATATATATAAATATAAATATATATATATATATATATATATATATATATATATATATATATATATATATATATATATATATAAATTCCCACTAATAAGCTTATATGCATACCTCTATATACATTTACTTCAAATATAACATATGCCTTACATATATAATCTATGCCCCAAAATGAATATATGCACAAAACGTATGAAGCCTATAATATACTAATACATGTGTCATAATTATGATACAAAAGGCTCCACGACACATGTATGCGCTTCTCCACACCCAAACCCCTACGTAATTGTGAGGATAGGCATGAATATGCTATCAAGCTCATATAGGGACACATTACATGTAGAGATTTGTCCAAATGGTCAAGCATATCACCTCGTGTCATGACATAACCTTCAATGCCGTAATTAGGACACATGGACCAAGGCCTACACCAAAATAGGACACAAATCCCCTTTAAGTACTTTTATCAAATACTTGGTGGTCAAAATCCCGTAGCTACCCAAATGACACTATTATAAATCATAGATCTACTAGGAATGAGTCCTCTAACACCTATTTCACCACCTATAAGGTTGGATCTAGCCATTAGAGGGTCTCCTACATGTATACTTGAAATTTGACTATGTAAATGAGAAAATAGAGAGTTATACCTACGGAGAATGGTGCCTCCATAAGGACCTACAAATTTTGGGAAGGAGGAAGAACAAATAGCTTCCAAAATCTTGCTGGAGCCTCCACTAAGCCTCCTTGAGCTTTCCAACTCTTTTGCACACCAAAGAGAGTAATGGGAAGAATGTTTGGGAGATTGTGGAATGAGAGAAATTGAAGAAAGCCCTACCTATATGAAGCCGGCCATGTAGGGTTTTTGGGTGGCCTATTTAGGTTTAGTTAAGCCCTAATCTTCTTCATGACAATTACTAGTAGGAAAGCTTCAAAGGAACTAAGTGGTTTGCCCCTTTAATTAGGTCTATTCTTAATCTAGCCATGACTAGGGTCTAACTAGTTAGGAATTTCTAATTTATGAATTTAGGTTAATTGTCATGCTAATGGCACACTAATAGAAAATTTTAATATGGTAGCGACAACTCTACCCCTAGAAAAAAAAATTCCTTGAAATTTAAGAATAACACAATCACAAAAGCATGACCAAAATTTACCTCATGGCTCAAAAAGATAGGGATATCGCTTGCAAAAGTCGTCCTCTCTCTCCCATGTTGACTCGCCAGGAGAGTGATGCCTCATGTGACGCGGACCAAGTGAATCGTCTGATTATGCAGTATTTCCTTGTAACCTCCATAGACAAAATTCTTGGATTTTTGTATTTTTCTGTTCTCTGAATTTTTAAGTCTTTGAAAATAGAATTTTTAATATCAAACATATTTTTAATCGTAATATGCTATTAGTATTTGAGTCATTGGTTTAAAAAACTATATTATGCAAGTTAAATAATTTTCTGTCTAAAATTTTCCTCAGATATAAATATTACTTTTATATATGAAATAATTTGTCAAATTATTATTTCTAATTATATATGCTTTATTTACAGTTAAATATTTATTTTAAAATAATATAGTTATAATGATTGTAAGTTATTATATTTTTTTCTCATATTAAGGACCAATTTCGATCCTAATGTTAGCCTACCAAGTTAGGACTTTATTGTGGGCTATAGCTTGAAGTTAGCGAGTAATGGGTAGTTGGTAGCTAAATTGTAATTAGCTAGTAATAATTAGTAAACCAATTACTAGTGGTTAGTGTCATGATTAGTTGTTAGTAATTTTTACTAATTTTACTATCTATTATATTTTACAAATTCTGCCATTAGGGTTTCCTTCCCTTCCTTATAAGTATTGGGGACTCCCCAATACTTTACATAGCTTTTCCTAAACCCTAAAATTTTTACACATCTGCTGTCGCCATTCTCTATCCCCTCCCTGGCAGCTTCTACCACCACGTTCACTGCCTCCTCCCTGCACCGCCCAGCCACCTTGGTCCAAAATACCACTACCACCAATACTGCACTGCCATCGCCACCACCACCAATACTGTACTGCCATCGACACCACCTTCTCCAGCCTCCCGACCTCTCCTTTCAGGTAGTAAATGCCTCTCACCCCAGCCACACCACCACTACAACCACCGCCCGACCACATTCCCAAACCGACCACTACCTCCAAGCCATTATCTTCGTTCCTCCATGCCACTACTACCTTCCCACTAATACTGCAGCTCCGACCAGCATCCGGCCAAGCCCAATCCCCATTCCCAGCTAGTGGCTCTGCCCAGTCGACTAGCACCAATATCATCTCCAGCCTCAACCACCATCATCATCTCCTCCACCACCACCATTGATCACCATTCCAGCACTCGTCACCAAACACCACCACAATCAAGAAAGGAAGAGACCTCTTACCGATCCCCGTCGCCGTCCTCATGCGTCCAGTCACAGTCGACCCCAGCACCTAGACTACCACTACTGGCACCTTGTCCCCATTATCGTCATAACCAGTGTCACCACCTAACCACTCCCGTCGCCCAAGCTCCGCCAGACCACCAAACTCTCCACCAAGTTACAGCCATCACAACCGCTCGTCACCTCTATCATAAACGCTCGTCAACACCATCACACACAAGAGTGAGAGAGTGATGAGAAAAAGACCCACTCACCCAAGCCTCCGTCGTTGCTCCTCCTCGCGTGCTCGACCATTCCAGCCTCCTCTGGCCCAGATGCGGCGTTGGACCCTTGGCCTTCCAAATTCGGCTAGCCTTGACTTAGTCATCATGTTCACCGCCCTTGTACACCCGCTTCTGGTCGTCACCTCTGTCGCCTGGCCCTTGTGTTGCGCGCATCCGCAGGTGAACCCTCATGCTCTTATCCGCCTTCTTTTCTCTCTATCACTTTTGCTTCTCTCGAATGCTTTTCCCCTTCTTCCTTTCCTTTTTTTTCACCAGCTTCAGTTCTCTCTCTTCGAAGAGAACTAAGGAATAGGGGTAAGCTGTGGTGGGTCGGGCAGGATTAATCTGCCATATGGTCCAGACCCTGTCTAGAGTTTGTTCTATAAGAAGAAATAAAATTTTGGTGATTTGGATTTTGGGATTTTGGGTTACATTTTGGGCTGAGCCCAGCTTTAATGTGTATATATTTATCATATAGGTATATTTGTATATATAATAAGTATATATGTAAAAATAGAAAATATTTTTGGACATAATATTATGTATACATAAAAATGGGCTTTTAGTATTATTGGGCTATAATATTATATATAAGATATTAGTGTATATGTATGGGTATATATATACATACTTTCTAATTATTTAGTTAATAATTGGGCCTACTGGCTCGAGGTCTATTTTGGTTACGAAACCTATTTTAAAACCTTAAAGATTATTATAGTATTTTATATAACTAATATATATATATATATATATATATATATATATATATATATATATATATATATATATATATATATATATATATATATATATATATATATAAAAATATATATATATATATATATATATATATATATATATATATATATATATATATATATATATATTGAAGAAAGGAGAACTTTATTTAAGTATCAGGTGCAAAATGTCGAAGCCTATACAAGAAAAAGTGACACGCGCCAAAAAGGAACGGGCTATGCCAAAGGGATGTGGCATGACAACAAAAACCGCATAGGGAAGAGCGCGGGCTATTCCAGGACTGCCCGAAAGCTGTCCTCGGAGTGAGAGCAACGCCACCGAACTTTCTGTATCTGACGAAGGACTTCGCTAAGCATCTGGTGGGGAAGGAATTGATGACCCTCGTACCTATACTTGATCCGAATCTTCCATAGAACCTAAATACCGGTGGCTATGACGATCTAACGACCGTAGGAACTGCCCCAGGTGGCAAAGAGATCGTTGAAGCCCCCAGGATGATGTCTCTGCCGGAGCTTGGTGTTAAGGCTGATCCACAACTGTGTTGCCAGTTCAATGGATAGTAGGACATGCTCTACCGTCTCCACTTGGGGGGAGGCACAGCAATGGCATCTCGATGCGAGGCTGTAGCCGAAAGAGGTGATGGAGTCATCAGTGTGAAGATTCCGTCTATGGGCTCTCCATTACAAGATCGAATATATATATATATATATATATATATATATATATATATATATATATAATATATATATATATATATATATATATATAGAGAGAGAGAGAGAGAGAGTGTGTGTGTGTGTAACACCCAGTTTTCTAAATGAGGGTAATTTTGAAATTTTATGATTTAATTATTTAATTATGATATTTAAATCGTAATATGATTTTTTGTGATTTTTAATCATTTTTAAAACTATTTAAAAACTATGACTTGTGATTTTGATGTGCTGCTAGTGAAACCCTAGAGACTGTCTAACCTAGAGCCTAACCATCTGATTGTGATATTTATTTATCATTTTTAGTCTAGGGGTATTTTGGTCATTTTTGACTTATTGATGAAAATGAATTTTGATTGATTATTATGATGCTAATTATTTTATTAGTGACTAACGTAGTTTGGACCTAACCTACATGTTAATGATGTTCATGGGGGCTTAGTTAGAAGATTAGAAGACTTAATGGCTAAGTTGGATAAATATCTATATATTTTGTTAGGAGATATTATGTAAGAAACCTACTTTTGTTGTGATCCATCGATTTGACTTGAACTTGTTGGAGAAGCCTCAACCACTTATCTAAAACCCTAACCCTAGCTTTATCACAACCACCATGAGCCCCTCTTCCTATTATAATAATCTCTTCACAAATATTGGCCTCTTGTTAATCTCTATAAAAATCCCCTTTAGTGTTCTTCCCCAATTCTTCACCATTTCTCCATTTCTCCTCCAAATTGGACCAAACCAATTGCATTGGACTCCTCAACAGTAGAGGATACTATTGGAGACTAGCTAGCTAGGATTTGGAGGCTTGGAACCATTACAAGTTGAGAAGAAGCTCTCATTCAAGGCCCTTCACATTGAGGTTTCACCCACAACAGGTAAAACCTATCAAGACCCTTTTAATTTCTAATTTCTTTCCATAGTTGCATTCATCTAGGTGTCCCCTAGTTGTCCCTCAAGTTTGGTAGAAAACTGTGTCCATTTGGTGTCCGTATCGGACACGTGTCAATTGTTTGCCATGAAATATAAAAGAACAGAACGATTATCGGACGACCGAACTTTTACTTCACGTTACAAACTCGCTTGTACAAAAAAAGCCTAGGGACGAAAACCTAGGTACAGTAATCTAAGTACAATTGTTTATTTTAGATTCTGGGGATGACAATAGAGGTTCGGGAAAGCGACGGCAGCTCTGCCTTACTCCTTGGACGATCGGTATGCAGCCTTGGCTCCAGAAGATTGCTTGGCGTTGGAAGAAATGCTCTCTTTGCTGTCTCTGCTTCTCCTCTCCAAGTATTCTGGTGCTCTTCCTCTCTGTATGTGCACTCTTTTCTGTATCTCTCTGCCTGTGTATCTCTTCTCTTTTGCAAGGAAATGGCACCCTGCTATTTATAGGAATGAGATGTGATCATTAGGGTTGTAAATGATTGCTTCTTGGAGATGGCGGCGGCCTGTGGATTGGTCAATCTAGGCCATTCGTTTTGATTGTGACGAATCCGGACCATTAAGTATAGATTACACCAAATCTCATCAGCAATTAATACTGACTGGAATAAATCTTCCTCATAATGATCTTCTGATGTCTGCGAATAAATTTGATTTATTCTCCTGCCACGTGTCCCAGATTATTGAGATTTGACCCAATCTCTGATTGCAATAAACCTGGGAGATTGATCGGCTTAGAACACGTGTCCTAGGAGCCACTGGGGGGATCTGAACCGTATGACGATTGAGCCGCATGAGATTTTGGGTCGCATAAGGTTAGGGCCACGTGTCATGGCTGCTCGGGTAGTGGCTTCCCCCCTTCGAACCCTTGAACCGCATGGAGATGATCATTGCGAGCCGCATATGGATGCATCCGCCTAGGCCGCATGGAAATGGTCCTCTTGAACCGCATGGGAAGGCCTCTGCTTGAGCCGCTTGAGGCTGTCTCGGCCTAAGCCGCATGGAGCGGCTTCATTCTGAACCGCATGGGAAGTCTTCGCTTGAGCAGCATATGATCGTCCATGTGATCAAGGCCACGTGGCATTTTATGGATCTCGGGGGATTTGTGTCAGAGACCTTTTTCTCTTCCCTACGGGGCTGTCATTATGACAGGGTCATAATTACTTCTTTTGTATCAAAGCTGTCACTTTTTCAGAATTGTCAGCCGTCACGGTAATTAATGCAGCATGGGTCAAAGGGGAGCGCTGTTACGCCACATGTCTTCTGAGCCGCATAAAATATTTTAGACCGTATAGTTCTCGAGCCGTATAGTCCATCTGTGCCACATAGACTGTCTGAGCCGCATGGGGTTCCCTGGCCGTATGGGTCATTTTTTATGCTTCTACAAGACCCCCTTCAAAGTTTTCAATTTGCAAAATTGAAATACTTTGAATAAGAAGCATGGTCGTATTCTTCTGGCCGCATATGCTACGCTGGCCGCATGGATAACTCGGCCGCATGAATGTTTTGGCCGAATGAATGTTTCAGCAGCAGGGGTGTGTCAGCCGCATAGCTCTTTGCAACGTGCGCGGACCTTTGATTGCCTCGAATTTGTTAACGCCTTCTTTAGGGGGGAATCCCAAGGGTTGGCTCATTAAATCTTTTTTTGGATACTATGCCCTGGGTGAATCTTGAGGATGAAATCCGAGGAGTCGATTGCATCTTCTACGAGGCGGTTACTAATCCCCGTGTCTTCCCTTTCTCTCCTTCCTATAAATAAGAGAGTTTTGAGAGAGAGAACTTCTTTATTTTCTCTCTTACTATAAATCTTCCCTGTCCCGATCTTTAATTCTCTCTTCGATTTTAGCAGATGGCTTCTAAGAAAACTGTTGCGGCAAAGAAGGCATCGTCTTCGTCGAAGGGCAAGGCTGCTTCTACTTCGACTGCGGCCGCTCTTCCACCGGTCGTCGTCCCCAATGTTCATCCTGACGTTCACCCCCCCATTGTTGGTAAGGAGATTGTATGAGTTAAAAAACCCTAACCGCTATGGCTACATCGTATACTTTATTCACGAGCCTTTACGAGCCACATGTTCATCCTATGGCTGAGCTGCGAGCCGCATAAGAATATCCATTGTGTCCGCATATGCGCTTTACTGACGAAGCCGCATAAGCGACGTTGAGCCGCATGGATTCTTACTAAACTGAGCCGCATAAGTGTTTTCTTGAGCTTGAGCCGCATGAAGCTTTGTTAAATTAGAGCCGCATGGGTACTCACCCGAGCCGCATGGGACTTGAAAGCCCCCAACCGTTCTTTTTACCCATCTTTTTAACTCACCCTTTTTCTGTCTTCTTTTCAGTAAATTTGCCAGTAAATGCTGCTGGAGAACTCCTGGTCAGTAGTGCCCAAGCTGCCCTGGGTTATAGGTATGACCATATTGTTCAGCATATGGCGGATCAACGGCCAAGTGACGAACCCTCGGCTAGACTAAATGCCATCAAGAATCAGTCTGTCCATTTTCTTAATGCTATAATGAACTCCGAGAAATTTGAAGGGGAGTATTTGAAGCCTGCTTTCTTTTTTGGAGACGCCTTGACCGTGAAGAACAATCATGTTCTGGAGGTGTCGGAGAATTGGAGTTTTGTCTCTAACGGGATGGTAATCCGCATCCCCCAGATGGAGCGACACTTCCCATTATCTTGGTTCAATATGCTCCCATTGGACCGGAAGATGGAGGAGACTTTAACCCCTACCAGAAGTGGGATGTTCGTGGGGAACATCCATTATAATAACAATCTGAAGTCCGTGACTGCCGGCAAGGTGCATACTAGCTGTTCTGTGATGGGATTGGTCCCAGGTTCTTTCTTGAATGTGGCGGACCCTAACTTCACATTTTCTATCGCCGATACTTTTATAAATCAACTTGCTCGGAAGGGCTCCTATCCCGTTGGCCGGTTGATGTTCCCTGGTTGGGTACATCCTATTCCCTCGTGGACCAATTTGTCTACGTGGATCTTGCAGAAGTATGAGGCCTTTTTGTGTGAGATTGGCCTTTACCACGCTATCCGAGGCACCAGTCATGGCTTATCCATAAACAAGAAGCTGTTCATGTCTCTGCTGGAGATGTATAATTGCCGTACGGGAACCTTTTACACACCTGTAGGGGAAATGGGACTCGCGCTCCATGAAATGCACGCGGTCTCCAAGCTTCCTTGGGGGGACGAAGCTTTTGAAGCGTATACTTCCACTAATAAGGAACTCGAAGATTTGTAACGACGGTATCCTGGCTTCGTGGCTCTTTACCAAGAGATACTGTGCCATTATAGCACATGTCCTCAGATAACCCGAAGGGATAGTAACTCGGAAGGGAATGCTCCCCACACCAAGGACTGGGTGCACTATCTCTTCCCGACAGATGCCTCAGGTCAAGTTACCTCTCGTCGCCGTCGATCTCGGGAAGCGGTTAAGGACTTGGTGTCGTCGGCTAAGAGAGTGGCCACTACCAGTGACAGATTCGGGAGTAAGACTGACCCTTTTGGTTACTTTTACTAGGATACCCAAGAGCTGTCCGAAAAGGCGCTTCTGGCGGGATTTTTGATGATCTGGCTACAAAATTGTGTAGTCTCGGGAGGAGCCGGTTCTATTGAAAGAATTAGTCGTAAGTTCATACTTCCGGCTGTGAAGTTAGTTTTACGAATTAGGCTAGCCCTCCTCCCGGCTATGGTATGCAGCATCCATCGTGGCCTCCGCACCTTCACATCTAAGGTCATCGTTCGCAACGTGACTAAGGATTTCGAACGGACTAAGTTGCCTTATCACTATTTGATGGGGTGGCTGTTGATGCATTATCCGTCTTTAATGAGACCGGGCTCTGAAGACGGTGTAACTGATGACGACGCATTCATCTTCCGTTATCGTGATGAGCCTTGGTAGTATGAGACCATGCGGGCTTGTCGGGTGGCATTGGCGAGGGCAGATATATACCATATTTTTGTATCCGTCCCTCGCTTTACTTCTAGGGACGTAGAGGCAGTACATCTTGACGGTACTGCGCCCCCTCAACTTCTGGACTGCCAGATGCTCCTGTGGCTGCGTAATATCCGACCCGCACATCTGGTGTATCGTAACCGCAATACTATTTTTCTGGAGCCTTATCTGCCTAGCAGGTTTGCCCGGCAGTTTGGATACAGCCAACTTTGTCTAGACAGCCCCATCTCTTGTCTGGGTTATGAAGGTAGCCTTCTTGATGGTATCAGGGCTTGTCAATATTATGATTCATTCCATACTCGTACCATTTTATCGGTCCCTGCCATTAAGGAGTCAGAGGAGATCTTGTATATGGCGGCTTTGTATCATGTCATGGCGAACAAACCCCCGGTCGGTTTTAACCCAGGTACCAGTTTTATTGTTGGTACCGGTCTGGAGGAAGGCTCTCAAGGGGCCAAGAAAAGAAAGACTAGAGTCGAAGTGCCAGATTTGGATTCCGCTGCTGAGGGTGATGAAGGCAACGAGCATGATAGAGATGACTCTATCCTTCCAGTGGCAGACGCAGAGGTGGATCAGCCCCCTATTTTGTTTGATGAGATGTTGGGGGATCAGTCACTCGTTGCGCCTGGTCCTACTCCGAAACGTAGCAGGCAAGTTTCTCCTGTTGGCGGTGTTTTTTCGATCCCGGAAGCTGGTTGCAACTAGGCACCGCCCGCTAGCCATAAAATAAAGTGGAGAAGAAGTCAACCCTGCATCAGAGGTAACCAAACCGCTCTCGATTCCTTCTTCCTTCTTTCCTTCTAGCTTCAATTCTAATCGTCTTCGTTCCCTCTTTTAGGTGTCAGGAGAAGAAGAAGAGTTTCAAGATGCCGAGGTGGTGACCCAGGATGACGGGGACTCCCGTGAGCCTGTTCCTCTTCAAGATGACGCAGATCAATCTGTATCCCCCTTCGAGGTGGCGGGGACAGAGGATGCGACTTAGTATCACTCGAGGATCGCGGGTGAGGGGACCATGCCAGTTGTGGATGAGCTGCAGCCTTCATGCCCCTCCCCTGGTAAGATTAGCCAAATCTTAACCTGTGAGGAAGCCTATCTGCTCTATCATCACGTCCTTCGGGTTACGTCGATTGATTGTCATTCTGGGTATACAGGTCTTGCCTCTCCAGTACCGAGGATGGACATTGTCGAGACAAATCCAGTCGAAGGGGCATTGGTGGAGAGGGGTGTACCCCCTCACCTTCCTGCTCATCTTGACGGGCTTTCTGGGGGCTCGAGTTTAACGGGCCAGGTATAGGGGCAGTCGGGGAAGGGAACGATGGTCCTTGCGTCATCCTCTGCTCCAGTGGCCCTGAGGATAGACCTTTCTGCTCTACCGAGTGTCCGAGCTCTCCGGACGGCGGAAGATGAGTTAGTCTCCATTCATGCATCGTTCTACTCAAACTTCGTTCCCCTTGTGGCAAGCTCTAGCTTACTTCTCTGACGTTGCCGTCCCTGCTTCCTCTAACGCCATCCTCTGCTGAAGTTCTGGACGACGCGTTACAGGACGTGGTTGCCAGTTTTTATTGTCATTTGAAGAGGGGAATCGAGACTGCTGTGGAAAGAGGGACCTCCTTCACCTTGGCCCGGCAATGCGCCCAGGGTCAAATTAATATCCTTAGGAATCTTCCTGGTGATGCAGGGATGGCTTCGCTTCTGGAGGCAAAATTATTAGAGGCTGGTCAGCTGGTAGCCGAGCTTCGAGTATTGCGGCAGGCTGATCTGTCTGTTGTTATAAACGAGGAGCGAGGTTCCCTTATTGCTGTTATAGAGAGGACCAGGGCTGCTCGGGATAAGACCAGATCGGCCATACTGAAGGATCTCAGCGATTTATCTAATCGGTATGATCAACTGAGTTATGCGAATGAAAACGTCACAGCTCGGGAGGAATCTGTCTCTCGTGAGATTACTGAGACGCGGGAGCAGATCCTTGCGCTTCAGAAGAAGTTGACTTTCTTGGAGTCTGAACTTGAGGCTGCCCGAAATAAAAAGGGGCTAATTGTTCAGGAGGCTGACGGGGTTAATCAGGCTTCGACTGACCTGGAGTGTCATGCCCCAGTACCGAAATACGGAGATAGACTAGGCCAGCTACTCCATATGAGGTACGTAACGTCATACGACGATCGTGGCTGTCGAGAGACTAGGGGGGTACATGCTACAATCAAGTCTCCTATGGTCCCACAGAGTTCTATATCTCAATCAATCAAATCATATCAGCAAATAAATGAACATTAAAGATAAAGCAGTAAGGCGTCCCCGACGCTTCATAAAAATGATCATGAGAGACTAGCTTTATAATTTAGCTATCTCGGAGAGTCAGGAGTACAAAATTATACACAGCTGCAGTCTGTTTAATTACAATTATGTACTGACACAAAATATCAAGTAATCCGGCTAACAGGTGCCGGTGGCTAAACGTCGCAAAAGTATAAGCAGGAGTGGTGGAGAAGAAACCCACTCGAGTCCCCGAACCGCCATGCTCCTAGTAAGCACCATGGATGTCAGGAAGGAAGATCGTGTCCTCAGGCTCTGCTACGAGATCTGGCCAAACAAAACCAGCGGGGTCAGCCCCGAATAGCAAGTACCGCCAAAGGGGCACAATAGTTAAGATTAAAAACCCAGTTAATAGAATGATCGATAATAGTAATACTTATGCTACTATTATAGGGTAGCGCAACATCTTCGAACCCATATGGCACCCTTACAACGAAACAAGGACAAAAGGTGCCGCATGAAGTAGGGACGTGTCGTACTCTATAACATTCACATAAGTTAAAAGGTATAAACAATAAAATCTCCTGATCGTGACTTCGGTCGATAGCCAATCGCAGAACAATAACCAACCCAACAATCAAACAATAACATGGGTTGGATCATGCACCATGATAGACCATGTTCCTCAGTCATTCACAGAAGTAGCACTTCACAACCAGAATATGTCTTCCGTTCATAACTTCGGTCCACAGCCTATCATAGTACGATAACCAACCCAACAATCAAACAAGAACATGGGTTGGATCACGTACTATAACAGTCCGCTTCCCTCAGTTATTCACGGAAGGCAATAGGATACAAGCAAGTCATTTTCACGGCCAATCAAGTCTACGAGTTTCTAGTGGAACGAGGTTATCCTCGCGTCATGTTATGTAGAAATCCTCAGATCGTATCTTTCCAACAAGGCTAGCCAACCCAGGGGTTCGCGTAGACAGGTATTATTGAACATAGGTCCCTCGTAAGGCCACCTTGCCAAAACATATATTATATAGCAGGAATTAATCGGATACAGTCATCCACTCGTTGTAGATGACACAGTATCCGTGGAGACCAGCCGGCGCGTCAAGACAATATCTCAAGGCGACTGGTGTAACATGATCTCGGGATTTTGCCCTTCCCATGCATCTAGTACATTTAGTTACCTAATTTAACCCTAGGTGAAATCTTGGACTCACATGCTGTGGCCTGCATGATTATCCTCCTAAAGTCGTACTTTAGTACGAGTACCCCAAGGAGGATCCATGTCAATCAGTATGTCAACATGTTCTGCCCTCCTTAGTGTAATGCATCATTGCAAATACGCCACGTGGAGTTACGAGTCATTTGTCGAGCATGAACAAGAAATGGGACATTCAGGTATATGTATCAGGTAGGAACACTTTGTTCTCCGGGGTCACATTAGTGCTCATATCATGCTCGGGACAAAATGCGTAAGGATATAAAATGGACATATAATATCTAATAAAATATCAAAAGCGTACGCACAAAAGCACGCACCCTCAAGGGGTGAAAAGTCACGCTGGCTCACTCAGGACAGCGTGCGTGAAAAGTCGCGCAGGCTTACTCAGGACAGCATGCGTGAAAAGTCACGCAGGCTTACTCAGGACAGCGTGCGTGAAAAATCACGCAGGCTTACTCAGGGCAGCGTGCGTGAAAAGTCATGCAGGCTTACTCAGGGCAGCGTGCATGAAAAGTCATGCAGGCTCACTCAGAGGAGAGCTGCATGAAAAGTCACGTAGGCTCAAGGGGAGAGCTGCGTGAAAAGTCACGCAGACTCAAGGGAAGAGCTGCGTGAAAAGTCACGCAGACTCAAGGGAAGAGCTGCGTGAAAAGTCACGCAGACTCAAGGGAAGAGCTGCTTGAAAAGTCATGCAGACTCAAGGGAAGACACGCTTCCAACAGGAAGCATGCTCAAACAGGAGCACACTGCTCTCTGTCTTCTCCAAACAGCAAGAACACCATGGATGAACCCAAAGCTTCAAATCATCACAACTTGGCCATCCGAACTCCAAATCCGGATTTCCAAAGTTCCATCTTGGGTGAAATGGAATTCTCTTCCACATGGAAGCATCAAAACCCACAAAACCCCAACGAAAATAGATCAAACCAAGGAAATTCGAAAATGATTAAAACTTAGATCTACAAAAATCAAAGCTCAAAATAAAAATTTCCAAGTTCTAAACTAGTATAGATTGAAGAGAAGAACATGTTTTGGCAAATAGTTTTGTAAGAAATCATTAACAAAATTATGGATCCATCTCTTGAGCAAGTTGGTAGCCTTGGTTGGTGGAGGAAATAAATGAGATAAAGTAAATAAGAGGAGAGAGAATGAGATGAGTTATATATATAAAGATCTTGGACCCATGGGTTCATGATAAACCAAAGGGTTCAAGATGAACCATTGGTGAACCAAGAATAGGTTACCCAAATGAGCCAAAACTGTAGGCCCAAATGCAGAAAATAAATTAGAAAATAATATTTTGTCGAATATTTTTGGGAAATGCATGAAGAAATACTGCATAATAAATATCGTATAAATACAAGATAAATACAAATTATTGATTTCACATATTAAAATACGTATTCCAGGATCGGGGAGTGACATGGAGACTGTCCTGAAGAAATTGGAAGACAATACCAGGCGCTCTTGGGCTTGGATGATGGGGAACGGTTATTCCAGGAGGTCGAGCGTCGGGCTCGACGACGGATTGAGCGGGGGACCACCTCAGTGAGAAACCGGCTCCTGGAATTGTGTAATGCTGAGCTGTAGTCGGTCTTTTTTTCTTGTTTTGTTTATGTTTTCTTTCTTTCTGAAAGGGACGTGATCCCGAAATATGTAATACTTTTTTCTTCCTTCAAATAAAGAGTACTTTTCCTTCTACCCTTCATTTGCGTTTGTTTGTTGTACCTGCGATATTGCGGTGATGTTCTCCCCCGCATAGGGGATATATTTGTGGACCTGTTACCCATGGCATACCTTGGTTTTAGGTACAGATAACAAGTTTTGGTCAGGATACCTGAAGCAGCCATGGCAAAGTGGTCATGGGTGCTCTTGGTATTGGGAAAAGGAATGCCGTAGAGCAGCTGGGCTCCTGGGACATGATGAGATGGTAGGTTTGTGCTAAGAAACATAGCTGAGGATATTCGTGGGACTATTATCCTTGGCGTACCCTGGTTTAGAATATGGATAATAGGATGAAGAGGAACCGACATACTTGCTCAGAGGTAATGAGGACATGGCAAGTAGGAAAGTTTTTTTTAAACGTAGAGTCTTCCTACTCGGAGGTAATGAGGACATGGCAGTAGCAAACTCGACGGAGGATATTGGTGGTCAACAGAGGACATTTGTGGTCAACAGAGGACATTTGTGGTCAACAGAGGATATTTGTGGTCAACAGAGGACATTTGTGGACCTATTACCCTTGGCGTACTCCGGTTGTGGGTACAGATAATAGGTCGAAAGGGGATCATCATACTTATTCAGAGGTAATGAGGACATGGCAAGTATGAAGGTTTCTTCGACGGAGCCTTCCCATTCAGAGGTAATGAGGACATGACAGGAGTGGGCTTAATGAAGGAGGGCACATAGAACGACTCAGAGGTAATGAGGACATGGAAGTTCTATGTAAGGGGTGATTTGTTTTTGGCAGAAGTGGAATAACTCAGAGGTAATGAGGACATGGTCGTTTTGGAAATTTGTGGATCGATTACCCTTTTTGTGCACTGGGAGTGCGGGTATTAGATCATGAGGGAGGATCTCCTTCAAGAAGAAAGTTCAGAGGTATGATCATACATGACTTGCTACCTGAAAGAGTGATCGAGATGCAAGTTCAGAGGTACCAGCGGGTACATGACTCGAGAATCTAGAGAATGGTGAGCGTGAATTCAGCGGTACCAGCGGGTACATGACTCGAAAATCTGGAAAACTATGAGGGTGAGTTCAGTGGTACCAGCGGGTACGTGACTCAATAATCTGGAGAATATTGTTTCGACATAATATTTCTTCAGGAACTTGCCGTTGACGGACAACATGAGCAAGTCTCCGTTTTGCTTAGCGAGGCGGTAAGCACCGTTGGAGAACACGGCCTCAATGACAAATGGACCTTCCCATTTTGGCTGGAACTTGCCGGCGGTCTTGTGAGTCATGACCATTGGCCTCCTGACTGCCAGAACAAGATCGCCCATTTGGAATGTTCTGATTTTGACCTTCTTGTTGAAGGCTCCTGAGATGCGTGCTTGGTATAGCTCGATCCTTTGCTGAGCTAGGAGGCGCTTTTCATCTAAGGCCTCCAACTCTTGTAGTCGACGCCGGTAGTTGTCATCCGTCGTCAATTGATAAGTGAGGGCGACGCGGAGTGAGGGTATTTGAGTCTCTAATGGGAGAACTACCTCACTCTCGTATACTAGAGAGAATGGTGTATTCTCGGTAGCTGTTCGGACTGTAGTACGGTACGCCCATAAACACTTGCCGAGCTTCTCGTTCCAGTCATGTTTGTTGGAGGAGACAAACTTCTTGAGGAGTTTGATGATTGTTTTATTGAATGCCTCTGCCAACCCGTTCGCTGCCGGGTTGTACGGTGTCGAAGCAATATTCTGAATACGGTGCTTATCGCAAAATCGATAGAAAGCGTGGCTTACAAACTGCGGACCATTATCATGGATGATCCTTCGGGGCAGTCCAAAGCGGTAGATGACGTGATGCTTAAGGAAGCTGATCACGTGTGAAGTCTTGACTTCTGCGAGTGGGACAGCTTCCGCCCATTTGGAGAAGTAATCAGTGATCGCAAGTATGAAGCAATGCCCTCGGGAGGAAGGTAGGGTGATTGGACCAACGATATCCATTCCCCATGCTTCGAATGGCCAGGACGCCACTGTCGGATGTAGAAATTCGGATGGCTGGTGAATGAAGTCCGCATGGACTTGGCAGCCTTTACATTTTCTAGCATAATTTATCGTATCTGCCATCATCGTGGGCCAATAGTAGCCCATTCGGCGAAGACGATCTTGTAATTTAGGACCGGGCTGGTGGGCCCCGTAGACACCGTCATGAGCTTCTCGTACGGCTTCTTTGGCTTCTGCGTTTGACAGACATCGAAGCAGTAATCCGTCGTAGGAGCGGCGATACAGCATTTTCGTCTCTGTATCGTAGAAGAATCTGAGAGAACGTCGTCTGATGGAAGTGGCTTCCTTTGGGTTTCGGGCAGGATGTCGTAGACGACGAAGTCGATGAATAGTTGTCTCCAGTCTGGGGCATCATCGATCGTCTGGGCGGAATAACTCGCCACGAATTGCATATTGTTCTTGGTACAGACCAGTTCGTAGCCTATCACATCTACTGATTGGCGATCATAGTTCGGAACTGCTAGGGAAGCGGCAAGACCAGCTAGGGCATCAGCTTCGATATTTCAGAGTCTGGGGACATGTTCGATGAAGAACCCCTCGAACGACGAGATGATGTCAATCGCTATTTGGTGATAAGGGATCATGTCTTCGTGGCGGACCTCGTATGAGCCCCGGATCTGATTGACGATTAGTTGGGAATCGCCGTATGATTCAAGGTATTCTACCCCCAGCTCTCTTGCAAGTTGGAGGCCAATGACCAGAGCGTTGTACTCGGCCACATTGTTAGAGCAGGGTTCTGTGAGGGAATAAGCACGGTTAATTACTAATCCGGAAGGGGAGACCAGCACTACCCCGACTCCGACGACGATGTTACCCTTAGGTCCGGTCTTCGAAGCACCGTCGAATAACATTCGCCATATATCATCGTGACAGGTTGCACGCGAGTCGGCGACCTCATCTGGGATCTCTTCATATATTCTGGAGGACTCCGAGCCTGGGTGGGCTGCTAAGAAGTCTGCCAGGGCTTGACCTTTGACTGTCTTTTGTGGGACGAAGATCATATGATAAGGGGACAGCAATATTGCCCATGTAGCGAGGCGAGAGCTGAGTGCCCCTGGTTTAGTCATGAGGACCCTGAGATGGTTGACTCATGAGATCACATTTATCGTTTGTCCGGTGACATAGTGCCGCGTTTTCTGAATGGCGAACACCAGGGCAAGGCATTCTTTCTCCATAGCAGTGTATCGGTGCTCTGGCCCAATCATCATTCGACTGAGGAAATATATGGCTTGCTTATGGCCTGCATCGTTGTTTTGTGCCAGCAGAGCCCAAAGGTAATGTTCCATTGCTCGTACACAAAGCAGGAATAGTTTTCCAGAAACCGGGGCCACTAGGACTGGAGGGTTCGACAAATATTCTTTGATGCTGTCGAAGGCGCGCTGGCATTCTTCATCCCATACGAATGAGACGCCTTTCTTCATGAGATGGGTGAATGGTCGACATCGCCCGGAGAGGTTGGAAATGAACCTCCTGATGTAAGCTAGCCTCCCTTGAAGGCCTCTGAGTTCGCGAAGATTTCTCGGGGGACCCATCTCCATGATTGCTTTCGTCTTCTCAGGGTCTACATGGATATCCTGTGCAGTGATGATGAAGCCCAAGAACTTCCCGCTGGATACGCCCAGAAAGGACTTCGTAGGGTTCATTTTCAAATTGTGCGCTCGTATTAGGTCGAATAACGTCTTTAGATCCTGCAGATGGTCTCCCTTGTAGCGACTCTTAACGGCTATATCGTCAACATAGCACTCCACTGTCTTGCGTAAGTAGTCTCTGAAGATGATGCTCATGGCTCTTTGATATGTGGCACCGGCATTCTTCAAACCGAAAGGTATGACTGTGTAGCAGTACGTGCCAATTGGTGTTCGGAATGATGTATGCTTTTCATCGTCAGGAGACATTTTGATTTGGTTGTACCCCAAGAAGCCATCCATGAATGACTGTCACGACCCGCACCCACTGTGAGGGTACGAGTACGTAACAGCGCCCAGCCTACGCCGCAGTGTCGACGGTAGAACGCTGTTCTAAGTCTCTAACTAACCATCAACTCATGCAGTATATAGTGTACTCATCATGATCAACTCCGAACGGAGGACAAGTATAAGATATGGTGTAACTCAATCACAGTCTAAGCACGATAAGATAACACTGAATATAACTAAGAAATTAAAGACAACAAAACTACTAATAAAAATAACAACAAACTCAACAATCTCACATCTCAAATCTCTATATACAACTCCAGATCTAAACAGGAAAAACTAAAACAGGACAGACTAACTAAACTCCCGATCACTCCTGAGTGTCGGGGCCATAGGTAGCTAAGCCATCTCCTCAGTAAAATGTAGGGCATGAGTCCTCAGGGAAATCATCTGTAAAATTTTCAACAGGTCCAGTCAGGACAGGAACGAGTACAACTCATCAAGAAAACCCAATTAAATGACAGGGAACTATAAAGCAGTTATAAACAGTTTTATTGATGAAATGGCAGTTTATATACAGGTGATGGTATAGAGAAACAGTAAGATACAAGAAAAGTAAAGTAACTAAACAAGAGAAGAATGATGGCAATGACGACTGTAAATAAATCTAGCTGAACTAAGGTAACATGATAAGTCTAGGCAGTAAATGTAAAACAAGTGTAAACAGTTATAAATCCAGTACGGGATGAATCTAATACAACATGAATCCAGTACCAGATGATTCTAGGTATTGATCAAGAATCCAGGTGAGTCCATCTAATCTAATAGTGTGTTTTAAAATACCGAGATCGACATGTAAACGGCTGTGGGTAATCAGACACACCTCTCACTGATCAGACGAGAGATGTCTATGCTTCCAGTAGATTCCAGTAGGGAGATTCCAGATTTGGGGTATGTCTACATGGCTTACTCAATATTTCCTCGCCCCGTAAACAAATGAATCCAGAATTTGACACGAGAATCGAGATGAGTCCAGCCAAAATATAATGATTCCAGAAATAGATTCCAGAATGATTTCAGTGATTCCAGTAATAGAGGCCAGATAACATGGTGAGTGTGTCGCATACATGAATCCAGAATATCCATACGTGTGGTATCAGAGAATCACATAAAACTAAATAGAACTGAAATACAGTAACTGGCAAATAAATGAGAGAACTATCAGAGAATGTACTCGCCTGATACTCTGAAAAGAGTAGTGTAATGTCAGATGTCTGCACCAGAGTCACAGTGTCCTAAATAGAACAGTACATGTTATAATGTGTTTAAAACAAGGTAACTGATGTTTATGATGCAATCTACATGACTTCTAGGTCAATCTAGGTCAAAGTCAACTCTAATTCAAACCTGGTCAACATCCTAGTCTACTAAGTCAACTCTAAACCTAAACCACAATTATAGTCTAATAGAAATATACACTAGGCTATCTAACCCATACAACCAATAGGCTAACACTATACTCAAAGTCTAACTAACTCTCAACCTATACCAAGACACTAACCACATAAGCCCTAAACCTTAAACAAAACCTATCTAACAAGCCTACCTACAAGGTCCTAATACCAAAACACAATATCACAACAACCTATCTCACAACCAGAGGGATACTAGCCTATACCTATATCTCATCCTAAAACCTTCTCACAGTCACAAAGGAACACATATATTAGACATAATATAGATAGCAAGTAGAAAAACATATAGGTATCAATACTAATACATATGATCTTACATGATATCAAAAGGAATGAAAACAACTGAAAGAGGAAGGAAGGAAAGGCAATTAGGAAATCTGGAATCACACAGCCTATTATTAATGAAATGAAATGAGAACTCAAGTGAATACCCCTTGTGAAAATCAGCATCAAAATCTGAATACCATGAACACTCACAACCATCTAAAACTGGGATAAAAAGGAAAAATGTAATGTAAGCAACTGAGCCAAACTGGAATCAAGTTCCTATTTTGGTAGAGTATCAAAATCAGTTTCAAAGCCAAAAGTGTAAGGAAAACCAAACATCCTAACTATGAAACTGAGGTGAGGTATATACTAAAGCTCAAGTTCAAATGCAAGAAATAGAATGACAAAATGGAAATCTACAGTTGACTGAATCAACATATAAATTGGGAATACTAGAGTGAAGTGAGGGTCCATTTCAGATTGTGTGTGGGTGTCAAAATAACAGTTTTGTTGATCTCAATTCAGTTTTAAAAGGGAAAAATCAAATCGAACTCATAACATTTCCAATACCCAATTGAATCTAGATTAGGGTGTAGTAATCAAGACATAGCAAATCAGTTGAACAAGGTTTTAAATAACAGAAATAAAATGGTAGACTGTGTATCAGTCCACTCGACAGTCTCAACAAGCAACCAAAAGCCTACTTGAACTCCAAAAACCCACACCATTCAGTAAAAAATCTCTGTGAAGGTCTAATACATGTGTGGGAACCTATTTAGTGATTTAAAAGATCATTTAAAAACATTTTACAAATTGCAATGGAAAATCAGGATTTTATTTTGAAACCAATACTGAAATTGAACCCCATACAAAACATGTAAACCAATCTTTCAAAACAACTAAACTCAAATATAAATTTACATTTAAGTAACTAACAACAGGTGATTGATTAAGCAGGTGATTGGATCATGAATTCTCAGTTAAAAGGAAATTTGAAATCCAAACAGGAGTGTTCCTGGACAGTGTGTTCAATCCAGTCCCATTGGACACCCCCAACCCACTCAAAATCCTATTCTATAGAGCAAAGCCTCGACTAATGTGTAAAACCAATCTAGCAAGTCCTATTACACATGTAGGAAACAAATCAGTGGTTAAAATAGCATTTAAAACCAGATTAAAAGGAATCACATTCAGTATTTAATAATCATGAACTGTGTATCAGGAAAAAAATAGGTAACCTGAAATCAACCCATCGAAATCCATAAGAAGCCAATTTAGGGTGTGGTAATTATTCGTGCACATGTATTTGTGTCATACAAGTTGTCTCGTGTCCAGGAAACTGGACACGAACGTGTCCAAAACCCAAATTCGAACTGTGTCTGAAACAGGAAATGTCAGTCCTCGTGCACGCGTGCACGTGTGCCCAACTCACGACACAGGCCACGTGGAGACACGTGGCCGTGCACACGTGTTCACCTAGACTAGAGGGACGTGTCCATGTGCCTGTCCGTGTCCACGTGGTGTCTACGTGTCGAAACGAGGCCGTATCAGTAAGCAAATACAATACGTGCAGTGACAGTGCGTGACCCGTGCGAACGCGATTTCTTCGCACACAGTGCACGAAAGCTCGTGAAATTTTGTGTGGGTGATGGCAGACAATGCCCCCACGTGTCCACAAAAAATTAGCTCACGAGAGCCCGTGTCGTGTCCTGTGTCGACCCTGAGCTGCAGGGGAGCGCACGGTGCCAGTGCGCTGTGTCGTACGTGCGGTACGTGTCCGATTTGGACACGAAGAGTGAACAAAACCCAACTCAGTGCTCAACAAAATTAATTTACACATCAAGAGCTATCCAATTATATAATTTGTTTTGAAAAACAATAACATTCAATCCATTGAGGCATTTCGTCGAACACCTATATGCATACCATGACACGTGTCCGATACGGACACCAAAAGGACACGAAATTTACCCAAATTTCATGGACACCTAGGGGACTCCTTGATCTAGCCCTATATGCAAAGAAAACTGAAATTTAAATCAATTTAAAGGGTTTTACCTATTGGTGCAAATTGCATGGAGAAGCTCCAAATGGGGGGTGTTCTTCTTGATGGCCAAAAGCTTCAAATTGATCCCAAACTGAAATGGCTCTCCACCAACAGTCCATAAACTCAATTTAGAACCCAATGCAAAAGGCTAGGATGAAAAAGGAGATCAAATGAATAAAATAGGATTTTTTGGAAAGGGGAAACTTACCTTTCTTTTCTCCAAGTGTAGGAATGATAAAAAGAGGCAAGCCCTAATGAACAAGTGTAGGATGGAGATCCCTATGTGGCTGCTCATAGGTTCATTAATTAGGGTTAGGGTTCACTAAATGGCCCATGGGCTTAAGTCATGATTAATTAAACCATTTAGTCATAAGCCATGACTTAAATTCACTAAACCAAATCCCCTCATTCTAAACCTATCCTCTAATGAATAAAATAGGTTAACTCAACCTAGACTAGGGTCACCATGAATAGGGTTAGCTTCTAGGCTAGTCCACTAGGTCTCAACAAGTCACAGTCAAACTAGAATTCACCAATTCAACAAATCACCAAAATAATTCAAATAAGTCAAAATGACCAAAATACCCTTAGGCTAAAAATGATAATTAATCATGCTAATGACATGGTTAGGCTCTAGGTCATGCAGTCTCTCAGGTTTCACTAGCAGCACATCAAAATCACAAGTCATGACTTAAACCAGTTTTAAAATATTTTAAAATTTATTAAAAAAATCACTAAAAATCATAATATGAATTAAATATTAATAATTAATAATTAAAATTATAAAATTTCAAAATTACCCTCATCTGGAAAATTGGGTGTTATAATCCTACCCACCTTAGAAAAATTTCGTCCTCGAAATTAAGATGATCGCACCCGTCCTAGGTCAAACCCCCAGCAAATCAAGGTCGAAGCAACACAATCCTACTGGTCGTGATTTCACAGTCTCGAACAGGGTTGCTACACTATCTAGCAATCAAAACAATATCCTGGCAGATACTAATGGAATCATACAGGAAAGTGGGAAGAAGAATAAGAAGGACAAACCTGCTAACCCATCACCTGCAGCGTCGGTCTCCTCGACCGCCATCGCAAAAGCTCTACCCCTCTGGTGCTGAGCTACAGGTGGCCTACCTCCTTCAAGAGGAGGTACAAAGGGACAGTCTATCTTCTGGTGGGCTTCAGACCCACAGGAATAGCAAACCTTCAGTCTCTTCCTACACTGCTCCCTGGTGTGTCCCAACTTCCTGCAGTAGGAACAACTGATCGTCTTCGGGTCCTGACCCCGATGCTGATGCTGCACCTGCTGAACCATCACTGGTGCCCGGGTCTGCTGAATCTGAATATGAGGTCTCTTGGCCTGGCTTCCGCTGCTGCTACCACTCTGGAAGTCACGACCCTTCTTCAACTTTAACCCTAGGTCGTCCTCCGCTGCCATAGCCCCAGAAAATATCTCTGCAAAGGTAGCGTTCCGGTCGCTCTTAGTCAGCGACCAAACCTCTCGAATCAAGCCTCGGCAAAACTTTCTCTTCTTTGTCTTCTCAGTCAAGTCGTCTATGAACCGGGCCAAACGACAAAACTCCCCAGCGTACTCAGCTACCATCTGGGTTCCCTGAACCAGACCCTCAAACTGTGCCTCTATGCCTCCCAAGGCCACATCAGGAAAGAACTGCTCCTTGAATAGTTCCTTGAACTGGGCCCAAGTCTGGCCCTCAACTCCCACTCTGGGATCTGTCTGGTACCACGCACGGGCTAAGTCCTGCATCTGACTGCCCGTCGCCTCGATATGGAGTCGATCTGGTATCTCTGTTAGCCTGAATATCTCCTCGATATGCTCTATCCAGTCGTCTGCGTAATGAATGCCCTCCTTGCCCAGGAACTCTCTGGGGTGCATCTTCTGGAAGTCCTGTATATCCTTCTTCTTCCGATGAGGCTGCTGCTGCTCTCCCTGAGCGGTCACCATCTCTACTGTAGCACGAACCAGCTGGTAGGCCTCGTCAATCCCCTGACGATAATCGGCAGTCTGCTGCTGCTGCTGCTGCTGGTGAGACGCCAAAATTCTCTCCATGAAAGAAAATAGATGAGCAGCATCTACCATCCCCGCAGGTGGAGGCTGCTGCGGTGGAAAGATCTCAGAAAGCACCGGACTCTGCCTCCCAGCTGATGGAACACCCACCCCAGCTGATGGATCTCCGAAAGCTGCTGAAACATCCACCCGGCTGGCATGACTGGGGCTGCGGTACCAGGGGCTGGCTGCTGAAGGTGAGAGGTGGCAGACCCCTCTGCAGCGGCTACTGTACCAGAGCGATGTGATCGTGTCTCCACCATCCTGAAGACAGATCGAAAAGGAAGTCAATACTGAGCAGGAATCGATAAAATCAAAGGAGGACAGTTTATTTCAAAGAAGACACTCAGTAAGATATGTAGATGGTATGAATTGAAGCAGAATTTTTCCTAACTGTGATTGAGTACCTCTCCGTTAAAGCATATCTCTCAATCCTATCGCAGGCTTGCGACAGTACAACTAAGTCGCCGTACTACCACGATATCGTACTAATGCGACTCTCGACCTGCATGGGCCACCACTAAAAACGTGTCACGACCCGCACCCACTGTGAGGGTACGAGTACGTAACAGCGCCCAGCCTACGTCGCAGTGTCGGCGGTAGAACGCTGTTCTAAGTCTCTAACTAACCATCAACTCATGCAGTATATAGTGTACTCATCATGATCAACTCCGAACGGAGGACAAGTATAAGATATGGTGTAACTCAATCACAGTCTAAGTACGATAAGATAACACCGAATATAACTAAGAAATTGAAGACAACAAAACTACTAATAAAAATAACAACAAACTCAACAATCTCACATCTCAAATCTCTATATACAACTCCAGATCTAAACAGGAAAAACTAAAATAGGACAGACTAACTAAACTCCCGATCACTCCTGAGTGTCGGGGCCATAGGTAGCTAAGCCATCTCCTCAGTAAAATGTAGGGCATGAGTCCTCAGGGAAATCATCTGTAAAATTTTCAACAGGTCCAGTCAGGACAGGAACGAGTACAACTCATCAAGAAAACCCAATTAAATGACAGGAAACTATAAAGCAGTTATAAACAGTTTTATTGATGAAATGGCAGTTTATATACAGGTGATGGTATAGAGAAACAGTAAGATACAAGAAAAGTAAAGTAACTAAACAAGAGAAGAATGATAGCAATGACGACTGTAAATAAATCTAGCTGAACTAAGGTAACAGGATAAGTCCAGGCAGTAAATGTAAAACAAGTGTAAACAGTTATAAATCCAGTACGGGATGAATCTAATACAAGATGAATCCAGTACCAGATGATTCTAGGTATTGATCAAGAATCCAAGTGAGTCCAGCTAATCTAATAGTGTGTTTTAAAATACCGAGATCGACATGTAAACGGCTGTGGGTAATCAGACACACCTCTCACTGATCAGACGAGAGATGTCTATGCTTCCAGTAGATTCCAGTAGGGAGATTCCAGATTTGGGGTATGTCTACATGTCTTACTCAATATTTTCCCACCCCGTAAACAAATGAATCCAGAATTCGACACGAGAATCGAGATGAGTCCAGCCAAAATATAATGATTCCAGAAATAGATTCCAGAATGATTCCAGTGATTCCAGTAATAGAGGCCAGATAACATGGTGAGTGTGTCGCATACATGAATCCAGAATATCCATACGTGTGGTATCAGAGAATCACATAAAACTAAATAGAACTGAAATACAGTAACTGGCAAATAAATGAGAGAACTATCAGATAATGTACTCGCCTGATACTCTAAAAAGAGTAGTGTAATTACAGATGTCTGCACCGGAGTCACAGTGTCCTAAATAGAATAGTACATGTTATAATGTGTTTAAAATAAGGTAACTGATGTTTATGATGCAATCTACATGACATCTAGGTCAATCTAGGTCAAAGTCAACTCTAAGTCAAACCTGGTCAACATCCTAGTCTACTAAGTCAACTCTAAACCTAAACCACAATTATAGTCTAATAGAAATATACACTAGGCTATCTAACCCATACAACTAATAGGCTAACACTATATTCAAAGTCTAACTAACTCTCAACCTATACCAAGACACTAACCACATAAGCCCTAAACCTTAAACAAAACCTATCTAACAAGCCTACCTACAAGGTCCTAATACCAAAACACAATATCACAACAACCTATCTCACAACCAGAGGGATACTAGCCTATACCTATATCTCATCGTAAAACCTTCTCACAGTCACAAAGGAACACATATATTAGACATAATATAGATAGCAAGTAGAAAAACATATAGGTATCAATACTAATACATATGATCTTACATGATATCAAAAGGAATGAAAATAACTGAAAGAGGAAGGAAGGAAAGGCAATTAGGAAATCTGGAATCACACAGCCTATTATTAATGAAATAAAATGAGAACTCAAGTGAATACCCCTTGTGAAAATCAGCATCAAAATCTGAATACCATGAACACTCACAACCATCTAAAACTGGAATAAAAAGGAAAAATGTAATGTAAGCAACTGAGCCAAACTGGAATCAAGTTCCTATTTTGGTAGAGTATCAAAATCAGTTACAAAGCCAAAAGTGTAAGGAAAACCAAATATCCTAACTATGAAACAGAGGTGAGGTATATACTAAAGGTCAAGTTCAAATGCAAGAAATGGAATGACAAAATGGAAATCTACAGTTAACTGAATCAACATATAAACTGGGAATACTAGAGTGAAGTGAGGGTCCATTTCAGATTGTGTGTGGGTGTCAAAATGACAGTTTTGTTGATCTCAATTCAGTTTTAAAAGGAAAAAATCAAATCGAACTCATAACATTTCCAATACCCAATTGAATCTAGATTAGGGTGTGGTAATCAAGACATAACAAATCAGTTGAACAAGGTTTTAAATAACAGAAATAAAATGGTGGACTGTGTATCAGTCCACTCGACAGTCTCGACAAGCAACCAAAAGCCTACTTGAACTCCAAAAACCTACACCATTCAGTAAAAAATCTCTGTGAAGGTCTAATACATGTGTGGGAACCTATTTAGTGATTTAAAAGATCATTTAAAAACAGTTTACAAATAGCAATGGAAAATCATGATTTTATTTTGAAACCAATACTGAAATTGAACCCCATACAAATCATGTAAACAAATCTTTCAAAACAACTAAACTCAAATATAAATTTACATTTAAGTAACTAACAACAGGTGATTGATTAAGCAGGTGATTGGATCATGAATTCTCAGTTAAAAGGAAATTTGAAATCCAAACAGGAGTGTTCCTGGACTGTGTGTTCAGTCCAGTCCCATTGGACACCCCCAACCCACTCAAAATCCTATTCTGTAGAGCAAAGCCTCGACTAATGAGTAAAACAAATCTAGCAAGTCCTATTACACATGTAGGAAACAAATCAGTGGTTAAAATAGCATTTAAAACCATATTAAAAGGAATCATATTCAGTATTTGATAATCATGAACTGTGTATCAGGAAAAAAATAGGTAACCTGAAATCAACCCATCGAAATCCATAACAAGCCAATTTAGGGTGTGGTAATTTTTCGTGCACATGTATTTGTGTCATACAAGTTGTCTTGTGTCCAGGAAACTGGACACGAACGTGTCCAAAACCTAAATTTGAACTGTGTCTGAAACAGGAAATGTCAGTCCTCGTGCACGCGTGCACATGTGCCCAACTCACGACACAGGCCACGTGGAGACACGTGGCCATGCACACGTGTTCACCTAGACTAGGGGGACGTGTCCATATGCCTGTCCCATGTCTATGTGGTGTCTACGTGTCGATACGAGGCCGTATCAGTGAGCAAATACAGTGCGTGCAGTCACAGTGCGTGACCCGTGCGAACGCGATTTCTTCGCGCATAGTGCACAAAGCTCGTGAAATTTTGTGTGGGTGATGGCAGACAATGCCCCCACGTGTCCACAAAAAATTAGCTCACGAGAGCCCGTGTCGTGTCCTGTGTCGACCCCGAGCTGCAGGGGAGCGCACGGTGCCAGTGCGCTGTGTCGTACGTGCGGTGCGTGTCCGATTTGGACACGAAGAGTGCACAAAACCCAACTCAGTGCTCAACAAAATTAATGTACACATCAAGAGCTATCCAATTATATAATTTGTTTTGAAAAACAATAACATTCAATCAATTGAGACATTTCGTCGAACACCTATATGCATACCATGACACGTGTCCGATACGGACACCAAAAGGACACGAAATTCACCCAAATTTCAGGGACACCTAGGGGACTCCTAGATCTAGCCCTACATGCAAAGAAAACTAAAATTTAAATCAATTTAAAGGGTTTTACCTATTGGTGCAAATTGTATGGAGAAGCTCCAAATGGGGGGTGTTTTTCTTGATGGCCAAAAGCTCCAAATTGATCCCAAACTGAAATGGCTCTCCACCAACAGTCCATAAACTCAATTTAGAACCCAATGCAAAAGACTAGGATAAAAAAGGAGATCAAATGAATAAAATAGGATTTTTTGGAAAGGGGAAACTTACCTTTCTTTTCTCCAAGTGTAGGAATGATAAAAAGAGGTAAGCCCTAATGAACAAGTGTTTAAATAGGGTGGGGATCCCTATGTGGCTGCTCATAGGTTCATTAATTAGGGTTAGGGTTCACTAAATGGCACATGGGCTTAAGTCATGATCAATTAAACCATTTAGTCATAAGCCTTGACTTAAATTCACTAAACCAAATCCCCTCATTCTAAACCTATCCTCTAATGACTAAAATAGGTTAACTCAACCTAGACTAGGGTCACCATGGCTAGGGTTAGCTTCTAGGCTAGTCTACTAGGTCTCAAGAAGTCACAGTCAAACTAGAATTCACCAATTCAACAAATCACCAAAATAATTCAAATAAGTCAAAATGACCAAAATACCCCTATGCTAAAAATGATAATTAATCATGCTAATGACATGGTTAGGCTCTAGGTCATGCAGTTTCTCAGGTTTCACTAGCAGCACATCAAAATCACAAGTCATGACTTAAACCAGTTTTAAAATAGTTTAAAATTTATTAAAAAAATCCCTAAAAATTATAATGTGAATTAAATATTAATAATTAATAATTAAAATTACAAAATTTCAAAATTACCCTCATCTGGAAAACTGGGTGTTACAATGACATACGTTCGAAGCCGCAGGTATTGTCGATCATGATGACTGTGATAGGAAGGGGGAATTCATCTTTGGGGCACGCCTCGTTCAGATTGCGGAAGTCGATGCAGATTCGAATCTTCCTATTCTTCTTGAGGACGGACACTATATTGGTGACCCAATCGGGATGTTGCTCCTCACGAATGAAGCCGCTGGCTATCAGTTTGTTGACTTCGGCTTCGATCGCGTCCATGATGCCTGTGTGGAAGCGTCGTTGTTGTTGTTTGACTGGCTTCGCATCTGGCCGAATGTTGAGTTTGTGAAAAGCAATGTCAGGATTTAACCCTGGCATGTCTTTATAGCTCTAGGCGAACACATCAATGTATTCTCTGACAAGTTCTAGCAGCGACTCTCGCTCTTCGTCTGCTAGGCTTTTACTGACGAAAATTGGTTTTGGAGAAGATTCGCTGCCGAGGTCAACCTGTATGACTTCATCTTCAGTAGGAGGTTCTCTCAGTTCGAACCGTTTTTCCCATTGTGCAACCAATGGCTGGGCCTACGGCTCTAGCTCGAGGATCTCGAGGATGTCTTCGTCTTCTTCGTATGCGTCGGCGAATGCCATGTTGACTGACAAGACTTATCTGGACACGTCTTCGATGCTGGTATCCGAGTCAGAAGTTGGTGACCCGGTTGAATATGACTGCCAGTCGCATTCTTCATCTGAACTCTCAGGGGTCGTAGTAGGCGTCACATACCCTAACCCGCATCAAGTTTTGCTATAGTAGTCCCGTGGTTTGCCCGTCGGGACTGGCGACTTCAAAGATAATCGTCGCCCAGTGCCGTAGTTCAAACCTGGCATCGTCTCCAGATCATACCCCTGTTTCTGTATGAGATATTTGGATTAGGGGCTATAAAGATACAGAGGCAGTCTTCCGGCATCTGACCCGAGGTCGGCTTCCTCTATGGTGAAGGGATACGGGTCGTCCTTCCGGCCGAAGATGATTGGATGGTCCCCTCCCTCGATTATTCGGTAAGCGTCTTCTACTGGAGTCAGTTGGATCGCGGTGTACATATTTGTCACCTGTGTGTGTAGGTGAGTGCCTATACCGTGTTCCATAGCATACATTGTACATAGCTTATTGAGCTCGGTGTAGTTCAAAGATAACCCTTTATTGATGAAGTAAGGTATCTTTTCTAGGGGGATTACATCATCAGCGGAGGGAACATCAGTGTGGGCAGCCACATACTTGGCTAGCTCCGGTTCCTCTTCGGCTACCCCCTGTGTAAGTGAAGACTGAAGGGACGACCTGGGTAGCTTGATCGTCAGAGGTTCAGCTGATGGAGCAGAGCGTGGAGTTGTTGGCAGACTAGCGACCCCCAGTTTGGCATTTGATGTGGAGCGAGGAGTGGCTGGTTCGCTAGAAGTGTCAGACCTTGCATCGGGGTGACGACCCTTCTTGGAAAGGCGTATCGTCAGTGGCCTGTCGGAGGGATTGAGCTTCTCCGTTTGGGGTTGACCGACTCTCGGTAGTCTGATTGTCAGTAGCCCCATTGTGGGTCTCGGCACTTGGCTGGACCTTGGCAGCCGAATTATCATCTGCTCCTCCTGTGCCGAGAGGCTGATCGCGTCCTTCCGGAGAGTGGCAGTAAGGGGTACGGACTTGCCCAGTTTGCGAGCATGGAGGTGGATCGTCAGAGGTTCTTCTGATCATGTAGCTGTCTTGGTATGAGCTTGTACATCTCTTTCATCAAGGTGCCTCTTTGACTTTTCGTATAGGCAGGAGTCTGAGTAGTAGGATTCAACCCCTTTGAAGGGATCGATATCAGCAAATTCTGTCTTCACGAAGCCGTATTTATCGACATATTTGAAGCACTGGTGCAGCATGGAAGGCACGATCATATAATCGTGTACCCATGGGCGCCCCAAGAGGATGTTCTAAGAAGTGTCTGCATCTATGACGTAGCAGATGACTTCGGATTGGAGATCACCAATCTGACACTTCAGACGAATCTTTTCGATTGGGTAGCTCCTGCCCGAATTGAAACCGCTGATGGCGGTGCTTGTGGGTGTCAGGCGATGCTTTGGGATGCGAAGATGATGTAGCAGACCCTTCGGGATGATGCTTATGGAAGAGCCAGGATCTATGTGCATCCGGTCCACCTTTACGTCGCCGATGTATCCAGTGTAGTATAGCGGGCGATCGTGCAGATTAGTTTTGATGAGCATGTCCTGCGGAGTGAAGACGATATTGGGCATTGCTTCCGTGCAGGTGCTGACTTGGAGATCCGCAGGCGGGTTAACTTGAGCCAGGTATGCGTCGGCATTTTGGATTGCATCGCTCAAAGCTGTACGAACATCCTTGGAGAGTCTCAGGAGCTCGTATAATGTTAACTTGGCTGGTGTGTTGGCCAACTGTGCTAATATGTCGAAGTTGTTGGGCTTCTCCAGCCCCTGTGATACCTCTTTTCGGAGGGATTTGTCAAAACGAGTCTCCCTCGGCCTAGGCTTGTCGGTCGTCGAAGGCTGAGCCGGTCCCGGAGCATCAGTTGTAGTGGGTTGATGATTTTCAGCTAGGTTGTCAACCACAGGTTGGGATTGCGCTCTAGACCGCGTGATGACGGCTGTAGCTTCTTCGATATCTGCCGAGATCGTGCGACAGGATCTGACTTTTCTACTCTTTTTCTTGCAGGTAGAAGATGATATGGGCTGAGTCACTTCCGATACCAAATCTGGATGGATCCACATGACCTCCCCTCGTGATGTGGTGAGGGGCACAAGACCAGCAGCCTGATCTCGGGAAGGTAGAAGATTAGCAATCTCCATTGTCGCCAGAGGGATGGGGACCACCCCGTCTTGAGTTTCTATTAGAGGAAAGCTGCCGAATTGTACCGACACCATATTGGCTGCCACCGTTATCTCTTCGAAATCGATGGCCAAAGCGTTCGAATCGATGAGGTTTTGGATGTACCGTTTCAGCTGGTAGCAGTCGTGTGTAGCATGGTGGACGTAGCGATGATAATGGCAGTACTTTGGATTCTCCATCTCTGTCGGCCGCGGTTCTCGTCTTGGTGGAGGAAGCTGAATTTGTCCCCTTGTATGAGCATATCCAAGATAGGCTTGACGTGACCATCTTCGAAGGAGTACGTGATCTGCGGCCATTGTTTGTCTGCTGGCTTTGGCTCAGGTTTTTGTGCCGTGTCGGCCACTATAGCCTGCTTGCCCCTGCTGTCTCGATTGTTGGAGGAATTACCCCTATTGTCGTTGTTGGTGTTAGGACGTTTGCCCTTGTTCTCTCCGTCCGAGATGTGCAACACCAATTGGCGAGCCTTCTTCAATCGTTCTTCCACGCTTGTGGCGCTGATGATGAACGTCTTCCAATCCTTGAATTGACTTTCGCCCATCCAGAGACTGATCGTTGGAAGCAGTTTCTTTTGGCAAATTTCAATCAAGGAGGAATCCGGATTTCTGGAGGGCAGCTTCATGGCGGTTTGGCGGAACCGCTCAATGTAGTTCCTTGTCAGCTCCTTCTCCCCTTGGACGACGTCCATGAGGGTGGACATGGTGACATCCTGCCCTACTTCGTAGAATTTCTCCAAGAACATGCGTTTGAAGCCGGCAAAGGAGTGGATGCAGTTGTCCGGCAGATTGCGATACCAGTCGAAGGCGACTCCTTCTAATGCCCCCGACAAATAATCGTGTGAGAATAGCATCGTCATGGGGCAGATGGTCGGTGGTGACCTCAAAGTAAGTGATGTACCGACTTGCTGAGGTCTTGCCATCATAGGGATTGATATTGAACGGCTTATATCTTGGTGGGAATGGCACATTCCTCCATGCAGCGGAGTATGGTTGCCGTATTCTGAGGTCTTGAGAATTCTCTCGGGCGTGGAACATGGCTCGGAGCTCTTGGACCTCTCTTCTTACTTCGCGGGCTTCGTCAACGGCGGTGGGGGCCGTTGTTTCCGGAGGATTGTTGCCCGGGTTCGGTGCCGCCGAATTCGAGTCTGCATTGACCGCGGAACCCGCGCTGGTTGGGCCAGGCGTCCTTCCTTGCAGAGTTAGAAGGGTCGCTTTAATCTCGTCTACAGACTTGACCAAAGCAAGCAATATGGCTTCGAGACTGTCGATGCGCTGGCGATCACTGGAACCACCTTGGTTGCTGTCTGTCATGAATACCATTTTTACATGAGGGAAGATAGACGGAGCGGTGGAGGAAGCGCCCTCCGAATCATACTACTGTAGTGAGAAGTCATCGGGGTATGTGGGTATGTTCCTTTCTGATTCAGACTCAGAAGGAACAGTACCCCCAGTCTCCGAGTTCGCCTCGTCTTGGGAGTTGTGGATGTCATCGGGGACGTCGAGATTTGCTACATCTGATGGGAGAGTTGTCCCCCCCCCGACTCATCTTCTTGGAATATTGGGTTGCTGTGGAGGCTCGGAGGGGTGCTACCTCCAGCCTCAGTAATCCCCTGCATTATGGACGACGAATCTCCCACTGTAGCAGATTTCGTCTTAGAGCGAGTACCTTAGAAAACTTCGGTGGTGGGCACCCGCTTAGACGACAGTCTTTTAGTCGCAGTGGTTGAAATTTTCGGGCTGGGAATACTTGTCTTCTTTCCCCTTCCATCAGCGGGGACTTTCCGAGCAGAGTTACAAGATACGACGGGAAGTGCCTCGTCTTCTGAAGATGGCTGTCGCAGTCTTTGAAATACGGACTGCCGGCTTTTTTGTGCCGTCGTACTGTTGCAGCAGCAGTTGATGATGACTTGAGTGCAGTGGTGTCCGTGAGAGGACTTTTTGCACCGTGTTGCGTCTTCTCTTTCTTTGCGTTTGTGGAGGATAGCCTCACGCAAGTTAGATGGGTCGGGATCGACCATCTCTGCTTCCGGAATTTTTGGAGACTTTTGCGAACCTTTCTGTCCGTTCGTCGCTGGGGCTAGACTCGAGTGGTTCTGTACAACTTCCCATCTGAGGCCCGCATAACCGTATACGGGACGCTCGGATGGTCGGAGGTCAGATCAGCAGATCGAACTCGCCAGGCTCGCGCTGCCTTAGACTTCTTCGCTCTAGTGCGTAAGGGCTCATAGTAGAAAGAGTCTAAGTGATACTGGAGAGAGTCAGACATGTCTTCTTGGAAGCACAAGAGATCAGGACCATAAGAGAGGCGGTCGAAGACGGAGCCGCATGGAGTAGGCGTCATGCGGCTGTCTTCGGTGGTCTGTATGCGGTTGGCAGGCGTAGCCGCATAGGCCTTCTTCATGCGACTGGGAGTCTCAGCCGCATGATTCCTCTTTATGCGGCTGGATAATCTGGCCGCATGGATTTTCTTCATGCGACTGGTGGATCCACCCTCATAAGCCTCCTGCATGTCGTTGACAGGAGTGTTCGGCTTCTTCTTGGGACGCACAGAGTCACTTTTTGCCCCTGCAAGTCCAGCATCGTAGTATTTTCCTTTGCCGGACTTGGGAACAGCAGAGTTCTTTATGGCTTGAAGTGGAGCCGCATGAGAATCGCCCTCGCCGTCAGCAGAGAGTATCCTGTCCAGAGATTGTGGAGGAGCGAATGACTTCGGCCTCCACTCGCAATGAGTTTTCTTTGTGCGGATTCGCTTCTGGATCGGGCCAGCACTTCCTTCAGAGAGCATCTCTTCGAATGCCTGTTGGTCGAAACGGACGACCATCTTCTGTTGCGTGGAGCCAAGCTTGGCTGCATCCGACTGTGTGACCAACTCTTCAGCCGTGGAAAAGTTTGTCCCCAGCAGAGTCGCCATCATTTTTGCCATAAAATATAAAAGAACAGAACGATTATCGGAGGACCGGACTTTTACTTCACGTTACAAACTCACTTGTACAAAGAAAGCCTAGGGACGAAAACCTAGGTACAGCAATCTAAGTAGAATTGTTTACTTTAGATTCTGGGGGGTGACAATAGAGGTTCGGGAAAGCGACGGCAGCTCTGCCTTACTCCTTGGACGATCGGTATGCAGCCTTGGCTCCAGAAGATTGCTTGGCGTTGGAAGAAATGCTCTCTCTGCTTCTCCTCTCCAAGTATTCTGGTGCTCTCCCTCTCTGTATATGCACTCTTTTCTGTATCTCTCTGCCTGTGTGTCTCCTCTCTTTTGAAGGGGAATAGCACCCTGCTATTTATAGGAATGAGATGTGATCATTAGGATTGCAAATGATTGCTTCTTGGAGATGGCGGCGGCCTGTGGATTGGTCAATCTAGGCCATTCGTTTTGATTGTGACGAATCCGGGCCATTAAGTATAGATTACACCAAATCTCATCAGCAATTAATACTGACTGGAATAAATCTTCCTCATAATGATCTTCTGATGTCTGCGAATAAATTTGATTTATTCTCCTGCCACGTGTCCCAGATTATTGAGATTTGACCCAATCTCTGATTGCAATAAATCTGGGAGATTTATAGGCTTAGAACACGTGTCCTAGGAGCCACTGGGGGGATTTGAACCGCATGACGATTGAGCCGCATGAGATTTTGGGTCGCATAAGGTTAGGGCCACGTGTCATGGCTGCTCGGGTAGTGGTTTCCCCCCTTCGAACCCTTGAACCGTATGGAGATGATCATTGCGAGCCGTATATGGATGCATCCGCCTAGGCCGCATGGAAATGGTCCTCTTGAACCACCTGGGAAGGCCTCTGCTTGAGCCGCATGAGGCTGTCTCGGCCTGAGCCGTATGGAGCGGCTTCATTCTGAACCGCATGGGAAGTCTTCGCTCGAGCCGCATTTGATCGTCCACGTGATCAAGGCCACGTGGCATTTTATGGATCTCGGGGGATTTATGTCAGAGACCTTTTTCTCTTCCCTAGGGGGCTGTCATTATGACAGGGTAATAATTACTTCTTTTGTATCAAAGCTGTCACTTTTTCAGAATTGTCAGCCGTCACGGTAATTAATGCAGCATGGGTCGAAGGGGAGCGCTGTTATGCCACGTGTCTTCTGAGCCGCATGAAATATTTCAGACCGCATAGTTCCCGTGCCGCATAGTCCTTCTGTGCCACATAGACTGTCTGAGCCGCATGGGTTTCCCTGGCCGCATGGGTCATTTTCCATGCTTCTACATCAATGTGTATGTGCAAGTGTTTGTTGAAATGCCACTGTGGAACTTTTGTTCATATTTTCTGAAACTAATTACATGGTTGTGTAGCCCTTGGTGTGTGGATTTCAAATCCATTCGACTGAGTTGAAGTTTTAGTCATTTTTGTCTCCAAAATGGACATGTACCTCATGTACGACACACGTGCACAGACCTTGTGCGGCTCCCCTACTGTTCGAGTGTCCTATCGGACACGACACGACTTTATATGACATAATTTTTGGTCTCCACGTACGGGTAATCACTGTCATCATGCACACCAAAATTGAGGCGATTTTGTCGAGTAGGTTGTACAAAATCACATGCGCACGGGTTTTTCACTGTCACCGTACACACTGTAAACCACCACTGATACGCGACTCAAACTCGGACACGACACGACCCCAACTCGATACAAGCACCCTAGGACCTCGCCCTATGTCCCCTCGACATGAGTGCAAGAGCACGTGGTGCCTCGAGCACTATATCGAGCCCACGAAGGCACGACATGGCTGCACGAGGCAGTCTTCACTGCCAGTTTCTGATATTATTCCATTTCGAATTTGAACACTTTGTGTCATGTTTATTGGACATGTTTGGCTTCCTTAGGACACATGGGGTATGCCCATCCGCCGCCGTCTGCCGAGCCCGTCGGCCATCCGCCGCCGTCCGCCGAGCCCGTCGGTCCGACCCCCTCCGCGGACTCCTCCGGCCACCCGCCGCCGCTGTCCGGCAACCCTGCGGCCAGCGCCCTTCTCCGGCGAGGCGCTGCCCTAGCCGCCCTCTCCCGCGGATCCCCTCTCTCCCGCAGACTCTTCCGCCCCTCTTCGGTGCGTGGTTGAGTCTGGATCTGTGAAGTTTTGCTGTCCGGGATTCACGACGTTGCTGTACAGATCTGCGACCTACTGCCGAACTTCGTTTCGGGTTTTTTCCCAAGATTTTCCCGCGGCTCCCCGCCAACGAAATTTGGTAATTTCTTGGTAATCACAGTAGTTCGTCCCTCCCGTAGAGTCGGTGATGAAATCGGTCCCCGGTTTCCCTTTGGGAAATCCGGTTAGCTGCGTAATATTTTCGATTAGCTGCATTAGCGTATTTTTCTGTGCTTTATCTGCTGGTTTGGTGTGGTTTGGTTTGTTTTTGGGATTCCCGGATATTTTGGGAAAATTCGGTTGTTTGGGAATTATTCTGGTGGTGTTGGAAATTAGTTTCGGTGGATATTTTGGGATTATTATTTGGGATGGAATATTTGCAGGTTTTCCGTGGCGCATTTCCCAGTTTTGGGTTTGTCCCGAAATAGAGGAAGTGCTGCCCAAATTTTTACAAAAACTATATTATATTGATTTCAAAATTGGATTTTCGGAAATGAATTTTAAACTGATTTTCGGGCGACGACCGTACCGGTCGGTGGGCCCCGGCAAAATGCAAACGCACCGGTCCGACCGGGCGTTGAGGTATTAGCCGAATTTTGAAGAATGGACCGAGTCTGAGACTCTTAGCTTCTTTTTAATTATTTTAATTAATATTTAGACTATTTAGTATAGTTATTTAATTACCGCACTTTATTTAATAATTAAGTCATTTTCTCTCATTTGATGTAAAAGAAAATTGTACAGGGCATAAGCCCACCCTAGGACCATTAGCTGTGCCATTGTATTGGGTAGCATAGTTTTATTTTATTTTCTGGTGGATGTGATTTGGGTGGTTGTGTTTAGACGCATAATCGTAGCTAGAGCGTAATTTACTGATTAATTAAGAATTAATTAATATGGATAAAATATTAGAAAATAACTAGTTCACGATTTATCACTAAAGGAAAACTGTATTTTTATATGTATATTACAAAAACTCAAAGTTTTCCAAAGTAAAATTGATTCTCGTGTATTTCCAAATAATCCAATTAACCGGCTTAATCAACGCACGTAGTTGCGACGTAATCGTTAGCTGTAGATTAATACAACATAAAACCTGACTAGGACATGACTACTAGAGATTGCAACTAGCACACTTAGTCTGGTTATTCAAGGTTCTAAGTCGAGTTCTCAACTGTAGGAACTCGAAGTTACAACTGACGTTCCTCCTCGGTACCGACTCGTCCTTCCAGTCAATCTAATACAAGGCAAGTTTCGAACTGTGTATTCCTGTATTTTATTTAGTAAAGTTAAGCTGCATGTTAAACCACACTGCTGGCACGGAACTCTACCGACTGTTACTGTTACTGAATCTGGGACTGGGGGAATAGTGTAGACATTTATGACCAAAGCCCCTACTGAACTGACTGTGTTAGCTTACCCCTCTCACACACGGGGATAAGCCATATCGTATCGCTAGGATACTACTGATCAACCCAAGCCGGTCATAGACGTTTGCATATTCAAAACACACTGAACTGTTTTAAACTGCTAAAAATTGTTATTTTAAACTGTTTATCCTGCACTTTCCAATTACTATTTAAGATATGAGATGCATATTTCGTTCTTGCTCCCTCCTGACTGGAGACAACATTTTAGGTAACACTGAGGATGATGAGCTATATCATAATAGCTATTATGACTCGGTTCTCTACCTTGCGACGGTACCGGAGCCTTCTCCGGAGGACGCTGAACCTGGAACAACTGAACCTGATGCTTAGATAGTTTTCCCTTTTCTGCATTTTTTTTCATTTTCTTGGATCTTGTATTTTATTTCAGCATTTCCCTTCCAGTTGTATTTCTGAATATTTTATCAAATAAAGTTTCAATTCCGAATAGAACAGTTGTGACAAATGTACTTGTGTTGTTGTGAATACCTGCAATGGAACAGCTTACTGCTGTCGTCTCACCACGGTGCAGGCTGGGCATGGTCCGGTTCGACCCAATAACTTGGGATCGGGTCGTGACAATTCCATTTCGAATTTGAACACTTTGTGTCATGTTTATTGGACATGTTTGGCTTCCTTAGGACACATGGGGTATGCCTATACCTCTGTACACTTAGTTCTCCTATTTTAGTTGCTTTGCATTACTAATTCAGTTATATATTGATATGTTTAAATGTAAACATTCATTCCCAGGTTTGGTTTTTTTATAATTGAATTTGTATTGGGAAATTGATTATTTCTGAGATTCAATATGATTTGATGTTGTGTTTTCAATTAATTTTTCAAAAGGAAATGTTTTGGTGTCAATTTGAACTAATGGGTTGGGATCAAAATTTTCTCTATTTGATAAACTGTTTTCATAATTTGAATGGTTGGTATCTCGAGTTGTCATCAACTCTTATTGAGTTGGTAAAACCTAGGTTTAAGTTATATTTCAGATAAGTTTCATATTGGGTTGATTTTGTTTTATAATGTGTAATGTATTGGTGTTCGAGGGTTGAAAATTGGTTAGGTAGTTCGCTGTTTCTCAGTTTTCTTTTCCCTTTCTATTTGAATGCAATTCATGAATATTGAATGCAATGTTAAACTGATTTATACATTACTATCTGGATACTCTATATGTTGGGGATCAAGTTAACATGGAATAGTTGGTTTCAAATTGCTTAGGAATACTGTTTAACTGAAACTGAAATGTATTCACTGATTTACTGAGAATTATTTGTACTTTAATCTGTTTTCAATGATAAAATTCCAAGGATTGGTTCACCTATATGAATGAGTTTAATGTACATGATGGGGTGCATGCTAGTATGGGATTAAGGGTTTTCGAATTTGATTTGCACTGTTCCTGAGAACAGTTTTGTACACTATTTTTCCCATTTGACACACACACACGTACACACCAAATGAAAAACCCCTGTTTCCTGAGATACCACACTCTACATGCCATACCCTCATATCACATATACACACACATGTGTAAACTGAACTGAGATAATGTAAAAATCTGAGAAAACCCCTCACATTACCACACACACCTCACACATCCACTCTAAAACTAAAATTGGTAGTTTGACTTGAACTACTACATGAGATTCACTGAACTAAGTTATGCTACTGCCACATTTATACACGTACTACACTCACTCTCTTGCACACACCTTTCATTTTTATGCTAACACACACATTGACACTATATCCTATCACACATGCATTCATACACACACACAAAACCCTTAATGTACACTCACATCATTCATTCACACACCCTTACCAGCTGTTAACACTATAAACAGAGCAAACTCACCTCTTTACTGCCACTATACATGTGACACACACACACTTTGTATGTTGCCACATGCCCCTCTCCCTCTATATATAGCTATCCTTCTATATAGATGTATGTTTGACTATGTGAATATATATATATATGTAAAGTATAGTACCTTCATGATATGCTATATGTTAGTTTGTGGTATAGGTTTGTGTTTTATGATAGGAAATGTGTTTTAGAGGATTTGTGTTATGGCTATGTGATAGGTGATGCTTAGGCTATGTATTGTTGTATAAGTTGGTTTATGTATACATGTGTATATGTAATATACATATATATGCCTAGATAGTGATTAGCCTATAATGGTTTAACCTAGACTTTATGGACTAGTTAACCATAGTTTGACTTGGTGTTGACCTAGTTGACTAGTGTGGTTGACTAGAGTTGACCAAGTGTTGACTTTAGCCTAGATTGACCTAGAAAATCATGTAGATGCATTGTACACTTCATTTATCATCCCCTGTATACATCTTGACTAGTGTTGCTCTAAATAGGAGTCAGATACCTCATTCCGGACAGTATATTCACTTCAAACATTCAGATACCAGGCGAGTACATTCTCTGATCATTTCATAACTTGCTTAGGATTATATTCCTACTCTAGATTACCTTATTTGATGCTGCCATGATATTATCACGGATTGGTACTATATGGATCCCTACATTGATATGTTATCTCCCTCGGGAGCATCGGATACTTTATGTCATGTGTTTCATGTACACCATGTATTCCTCGCTCTCATATTATTCATGTTTCTCATGTGCTTCATGTACATCATGTACGCTCGTGTACTCTCATGTGCTCTCGTGTACGGCCATGTTCCTCATGTGCTTCATGTGTAACCTATACTTCATGTGTACCCCTTCATGGGCCTTCATGTAGAATTCATGTGCACTCAGTTCTGAGCCCTCATGTATACTTCATGTACACCCATTTATGGGCTTTGATATCAAAATCATTTGCGTAACATAACATGTATGGATCCTTGTGTATTGATTGGGGTATGGGGGAGTATAAATAGTCATGTGAACAATTCCAAAGTAGTATAACCATGTGAGCCTCTTTAGTATATTCATGTGCAAATCCAGTCGTTCACATGTCGACTTTGTACTCTACATCACTAGTCACTGATAGTTCTCAACTTATAGTAGATATTTCCATTACAGTTCTCTCTTTTACATCATGTACATTCTTTCAGTCTTCATGTATCGTACTCTTTTGTACGTTTATATTTCCTAACCTGCTATAATCTGTGTGAGATATATTGTGCTCGCTCCTGTCCTGACTGGACCTGTTGAAAACTTTACAAAGGATGATGAGGAACCCTGTACCCCTTACTATGGAGCTTGCCTAGATGACACTCGCGACCTGGACCCTTGGGAGGTTCAGGCAGCTGCTGAGGATGATACCCGTGCATAATATAGATAGTCTAGACTATTCTTTCTTTTCATGTTAGTTGTTGTCTTTGATTTCAGAGTTGTATTATTATGGAGATGTTGAGACTTATGTTTGTTGACTTGATTTATTTTACTTCTGTTTGTACCTTAGTTTTGAGGATTTTTCCTTATCTATTCCATTTAGCTATATTATACCTCTAGATTGTGATTGAGTTGTACCTGCTGTGACTTAGCCTCCTTTTAGATATTATTTCATATTGTGTTAGTTATGTTCATGACCTAGAACAGCGTTCTACCGCCGACACTGCGGCCTAGGATGGACGTACCCACTTCTCGTGCCCCTACATTGCGTGCGGATCGTGACATATAGAGAGAGAGAGAGAGAATAAGGGAGGTGGGATAGCACCTCACTCTCAAATGAGGGTAGCGGTAATATGGCACCATCCCTGTGACATCCATTTTTTTAGTTAAGGGTATTTTGGTAATTGTAAATTTCTTTTGATTATTTTAATATATTATATTATTAGTGTTGTGATTTTTGGCCTGTTGATAGTATAGGCTTGGTGCAACCTAGCCTTGTATCTCCCCATGACTTAGTGACTTAGTTAGCATGATTAATTAGTGCTAGTAATCATATTCTAGTTAGTTTCAAATTAGAAGCTAATTAGCAAGCTATTGGTTAGAGGCTAGTTAGACTTATTGAATTAATAATTCAATTTAACCATAGAGAGAAGCCCATGTAGAAACCCTAGAGGGGGGTGAATAGGGTCAAGCTAACTATTCAAGCACTTAGCACAAGCAAATGGACAATTTAAAAATATAAGTGCAAGAGAAGAAGCAATAACAATACCGACAAACGATATATCCTGGTATCCTCCCAAGAGGCACTCCAGTCCCGAAACTCTCTCGGGCTTTAATCCACTATTTGAGTAAATTGTTACACACGAGTTTGGATCCGAAGAACTCGCCAACTTCTTACACGAGAGCTTTAATCCGAAGGCCTCTCCGACTTCAACTGAGAGTTTTGATACAAAAACTCTCCAACTTCAATCGAGAGTTTGGATACGAAGACTCTCCAACTTCAACCGAGAGTTTGGATACGAAGACTCCCCAACTTCAACCTTTCACAATAGGTTTCGATCTCCTTATATAATAAGATGAAGATCTTACTTTTCAACTCAATAACTCTAACACAATTTGTGGATGGCAAATGAAAGCTTTGTAGAGTTGTTTGTGGATAGGCTTTGGTGGTTTGGAAATTTTTAGGCTCAAAGCATCAGCCTTGAATGAAGGGGTTCCAGGTTATTTATAACCAAAGCATTGAAAAGAGCTCAAAGACCACTTTTCAGACGGCGATCGGTATACCGTCGGTATGGACCGGTATACCGTCGGTATGCCGGTCTGGAATTACAACGGCTAGAAATATAACCGTTGGGATCATTAAATGCTCGAAATCCGACAGTTGGAATTTCAACGTTACTGAACCGGTATACCGTCGGTATGAACCGGTATACCGTCGGTATGCCGATTTTGTAGACAGAAAACTTTCTGTGAACAAAATCGGTATACCGTCGGTATAGACCGATATACCGTCGGTATGCCGGTTTTCATCCGAAAATGATCCTGGGCTTGTTTCTACCCTAGCTTTCGATTTTGCCATCCATTTCTTGTGTTTACAATTGTTCCTAAGACTCATTACAGACTCCAAATATACTGTAGCAGGTGCAGGCTTCTTCAGAGTCTTGAAATGATGATGGCATGGCTTGGCTTCTTCCTTTGATAGGTGCTGGCTTTTCCCTTGGCGGCAGCTGTCCTGAGATATCCAGTTTGTGAAAACTGAATACCTTTCGGGGGCTTCGCCCCCGAACCACCGACGAGGGGCGCTGCCTCCTCGACCCCCGTCCGCTGACCGGGCAGCGAAACCCCCGAGTGCGTGGTTCCGGAGATGTCGTTGGGTGGTTCAAAGAAATCTTGTGGGATCCGTCGTCTTTGGCCCACCATGATTTCTTTATTGCATATGTCCACATTGATCTTGCTTTTTACTTTTCTGCATGTACATGTTAGACGAACAAAGCAATATACATAATAGCAAGTGTGATAAGTTTAATGCACATTAGGACAATGCTGAGTTTAAGTATAAGTGCTAAGGTGATAGCATAAATGTTAGTGATATCATAATGATTAAACTTAATGGAATAACCACAATCAAAAACACAGTTTTGATTTTGGCAACTCGATTAAATTTAAGATAGAAAGCTCATATCACTAATATGTAAACCAATAGGCACATATCACCAAAGGTATAAGTATAAGTAGAAATACTATAGCGATAGTATAAAGATTAGTGATAATGAAATGCTAAACTTAACATATTAACCATATTCAAAAACATGATACAATCATTGGGCCAACAATCTCCCCCTTTTTGATTATGGCAAATCGGTTAAGTTTAATATAGACATAATAGATGCATGTATCACTAATATACAAAGGATATAAGCAATATCACTAAAAGTATACTACTTAGACTTAAACTTACTTCTCTCCCTTTGACATGATCAAAAATAGGTTCCCCCGTACTAAGAGATAAAAAGAAATCAATCTCAAGCGAAGAAATCAGAGCATGGGGAACTCATAGACAATTATGATCAAGATATACTAATGAAAAAAAATGGGAGAAGGGTGTAAAGACAAGTATAGAAACTACATGTCAAATGTAGAGTACCAAATAGAGAGTAGCTTGTCAAAACACAATATAGTTGGTAAAACTAAAAGAATTTGAAAATAATCAATAGATAGTTTACCAACATGAAGTCCAAGAAAGAAATCCAAAACATAACATGATATGAAATATTACTCTAGTTTTGGAAGAGAATTATGACATAAAGGATTTCAGTCAAAAGCCATGAGGATTAGATAATTGCAAAGTAATTGATATAGAATAATCTCATTATTTGCAAAATCTATATGCTTACCCAAGTTCATGTATTTGAACTCAATTACCTTATCATGCTATATGAATACTCTTTTTGATAAACATGAAGGTAAATGAGAAAAATACTTGAGAAGGAAAAATTCAGTCGACTTGAATGCTCCCCCTCAAAGTATTACTAATATAAATAAACAAGAATGTTAGGTAAGTCCTCAATAAGAAAAGCCAAATCAATTAAGCATATAAGGAAATCCAAAACAATGAAAGAACAATAGTCATCAAGATAGGATATGAAAGTTAATATTAACAATATGACTTATTTAATCCATATAAAAGAGAGATAACTAATAAAGACACTTGCATACACTCTCATAAATCCTTCACAAATAATAATATCATGACCTCAATCAATAGGATAAGAAATAGAGGAAAATATGGGTCCATGAAGAAATAGGTATACGACATATTTAAGGGTACAAATAAATTGAATCAATTGATTTGCTCCCCCTCAAAATATGCGTATATATTTCCAAAGTACTTATAGCATAAAATATATAACTAAGAGATTTGGAGGTAAATCAACTATGGATTTCTTTCCCTTGCTCGATGCATATAAGGCTACAATATAGTCAAAAGACGAATAATGTCATCTTTAGTCAAGAGAAGATATCCAATTAATAGCGGCAAAAGATGAAAAATCAAAAGAATAATCCAATTAAGCACATATAATCAAAAAATAGCTTACATTAGCCTATATAGTAGGATCTCATATTTAAATATGATAGAACAATGTATGTTATCCTTTGAGAAAATGTCATCATGAAAAAGAATAAAGTCAATTAAGAATAATCATGATGATAGACATAATAAAGTCAATATGATAGAACAATGTATATTATCCCCCGAGTGCGTGGCTCCGGAGATGTCGTCGGATGGTTCAAAGAAATCTTGTAGGATCCGTCGTCTTTGGCCCACCATGATTTCTTCATTACACATGTCTACATTGATCTTGCTTATTACTTTTCTGCATGTACATGTTAGACGAATAAAACAATATACATAGTAGCAAGTGTGATAAGTTTAAGGCACATTAGGACAATGCTGAATTTAAGTATAAGTGCTAAGGTGATAGCATAAATGTTAGTGATATCATAATGATTAAACTTAATTGAATAACCACAATCAAAAACATAGTTTTGATTTTGGCAACCCGATTAAATTTAAGATAGAAAGCTCACATCACTAATATGTAAACCAATAGGCACATATCACCAAAGGTATAAGTATAAGTAGAAATACTATAGCGATAGTATAAAGATTAGTGATAATGAAATGCTAAACTTAACATATTAACCATATTAAAAAATATGATACAATCATTGGGCCAACAGCCCAATCCCAACTATTATGAAACCTAGCCCACCCATGTTGTGGTCGGCCATGTTAGATCAAAGGAACCCTATTTAATACCTCTTAAAGAATTACTTCTTTTTTTTCATTCCTTCTCCTTCTGGCAAAACCCTAGGTACGTATTCATCCTATTTTCTTTATTTTCTTCCTTTCTAACCCTAGTCTCTTGTCACGACCCGCACCCTATAGTAAGGGCACAAGAAGTGGGTACGTCCAGCCTACGCCGCAGTATCGACGGTAGAACGCTGTCCTAGGTCACAATATCTAACAATATAAAACTAAGCAGTTTATACTCCCCGAATGGGGGTGACATAGCAGAAAGTAAATTCAATCACAACTAAGGCAGATGATAAGATAGCAAAGAGATAGATAAATAAAACTGCTGAACAGAAAGGAAATCCCAAGTACAACAGAGAGTCTAAGTGTCTAAGATAATACATATCCCTAGTATCAAATATATACAATCATCCATAGAATACTGTAAATGAAAACATCCTAGTCTAAGGGTGTGTCATCCACAGCTAGTGGGGCCTGCTGCTGGTCCAGGTCCAACATCTCATCTAAGGTAGCACCGTAATAGGTATCCACACCAGCCTCCTCCTCGTCCTCTGTAATATTTTCAACAGGTCCAGTCAGGACGGGAGCGAGCACAATACATCTCAACAGTTCATAGCAGGTTAGAAAATATAATCATGCAGTAAAGTAAGATACAAGAACTGAAAGAAAGTACAAGATGTAAACAGAGAAAGTTGTAATAGAAATATATACTGTAATAGAGAACTATCAGTGGCTAGTGAGTCAGAGTACAACATAAACATATGAATGGCATAGGAGATTCTGGGAATTATACTATAGAGTGATCTGGGAATTACACTACTTGGATATTATTCACAAGTCTACTTCTACTCTCCCGTACCACCAATCAATACACAAGGATCCAACCAGGTTATGTTATGATTCCATGTAATGGCCCACAAGGGGTGATACATGATAAGCCCATAAATGGGTGATCTGGGAATGCCCATAAATGGGATGATTCAAAGAAGACTCTATGATCATGAGAGTACATGTCACAAGTGATCAATGAACCGTGAAGCATAGTGATACGCCATGTAAGTGAAACGTACAGAACATGTAGTATACGAGCTCCCTTAGGGGATAACATCTCAAGAAAGGATCCATATAGTACTAATCCGTGTGACAACGTGACAGTATCAAGTAAAGTAATTTAATGCAGGAAAATAATTCTAAGCAGGATATGAAATGATCAAAGAATGTACTCGCCTAGTATCTGAGTGTCCAACTGAAATATACTGTCCGAGGAGTGGTGTCTGGCTCCTACTTAGAACAGCACAAGTCACAACAAGTCCAGAATGGTAAAATGAAGCACTACAATGCGTTCTACATGAATCTAGGTCAATCTAGGCCAAAGTCAACTCTTGGTCAACTCTGGTCAACCCTAGAAGTCAAACTAGGTCAACTATGGTCAAACTAGGTCAAACAAGTCTACCCTAGTCTAGCAAGTCTATTTTAGGTCTAATAAAGCTATACAAGCCCAATCTAGGCTCACTAGTCAAGCAGACTCACATATATGCCATAGGCTATATCATGCCTATAGGCCAACCCATAACACATGACAATATCTATATCTAAACAATACCCTTATTGATATATATATGTAATCTATAACATAACACATATATATATATATAATACATATATTTAGTACACACACAAGTTACATATATATGATACTAGTATATATACTTAATGTAATCTATACACCCATTGCATGTATCTATACTAGATACCCATATATTACACAAACTATATTATATATAGATACACATTACATTATATATACATTACATATATACATATATATATTAGGAAAAATAGGAAATATAGAGAGAGTGAGTGTGTGAGTGAGTGTACTGTGATTGAGAGAGTGAGTGACAGGCATGAGTGTGAGGGAATTAAAACTGTGTGTGTGTAATGGTGTGTGTGAGAGTGTCACAGGTTTAGTTGTTAGAGGGGCAATGTGAGTGTCAATGAGAGAGGGAAAACATCAATCAGTGTGTGGGTGATTCAGTTTCAGGAAAACTATGGAGGGAAACCCATCTCAGGTTTTAGCATCCATGAAGACTAAGTGACAGTGCATAGTAGTACTCTTAGGAATGAAAATTAACAATGTGATATGTGTACATTAAACTCAGATTTCCCAAAACAGTGTGTAACCATAGCAAGCAGAAATTTCAGTAAAAATGGTAAATCTCAGGAAATACAACTCGGTGAGAAAAGAAATGGGATTCAATTTAGTTTCTAACATACCACAGATTTGCTAAACAGTCCATACATTCCCTTCTATCTTCGATTCGAAACTCAACCCAATAGCATGCCATGAATTCTCAGAGTTAAACATCTAATTGAATCAACATGTTCTTAGTGAAAAGAAAAGGAAATCAGTTCATTACAGTGTATACATATGCCATATCACTGGCTATACGACAGTCCAACCATAACACTCCCATTTTTGAAATCAATTCATAACCATTTCAACCCAAAATTGACACACAGGTAGATAACTAATAGGAGAACAAAGTTAGGGATTTAAATATGTAATTAACAGCATTTAAATTAATCAAAATGAATGCTAAAACTCAAAAATAAAAAAATTGGAAAACTGAAATATTACATGTATCGGGTTTTTGGGGGAAATTGGAAATTGATCATCAAAATTAACTTAAAATACAAAACTAATGGTTGGTAAAGTAAACCCAACATGAGTTCGTGTCATACTATGTGTTTGTGTCAAAGCAAGAGGACACAAACGTGTCCAAACGAATTAAAACCCAAACAGTGCACACAGGCACTGTGCAGTGTGCACAGGCTCGTGCGTGTATGCACGCGTGTCGTGCACTCGACACGACACAAACTAGGACTCGTGGTTGTGTCCACACCTAGGTTAGGTCTAGGTTCACGTGTCCAATAGCCTGCAATGTGTCTATAGTGTTGCGTGTCCAAAATATTAAGCCGCATCAGTAGCTTAAAACGACAGTGCATAGAACAGTACAAACCCCGTACACGACTGATAACTCTCTAACCCGTACACGAGACCCGATGAAACTTTGGGGGCATGATGTCAGTGCATGCCCCCTTGTGTCCACCAAGTTTCGTGTCGGATGATCCTGTGTCGTGTCCTGCAGAAGCCCCGAGTAGCAGGGGATGCGCCCAGGCCGCGCGTGCGTGTCCAACACGTGTGCACGAGTGTCAAAGCGACACGACACGAACTCGATTCTGACTCAGAGCACTAGAAACATACAAGCCACATCAAAACAACATTTCCTATTCAAAAACTTCTACAAAAACGAATCGAAATGCCCGTTGGGGCATTTCGTCGAACACTTACAGCCGTCACTGATACGTGTCCGATACAGACACGTACAGGACACAAAAATCCGCAAATCCTATTATTATATGACCAGGACACTTAGGACTAGGTGTTCATGCAATTAAAACCTAATTTTATTGGGTGGATTGGAAATTACCTAGGTGTGTTCTTCAACACAAAAGCTCCTTGAATGAGGCTCCCCAAAAGCTACCCAACTCCTTCAAATTGCTAAGAAACTGAGGTAAACAAATTCCAACAGCAAGAAAACATCAATTAGAACCTATTGCAATTTGTTTGGATTAAAAAGAAGTTAAAATAGATTTTCTAGGGATTTATGAAGTTAAAAAAATACCTCTTTCTAAACTTGCTCTTCCCTAAAGAGGCTAGCCCTAAATGGAGGAGAATACTTATAGGGCGGATTCCCAATGTGGGTTATGTGGCTGGACAAATAATGTTATGGTTAGGGTTTGGCATTAGCCAATGGGCTTTGGGCTTCTATGGCTAAGTTGTTAATCAAGGTTCAACCATAAGTCATGGCTTGTGACTAAATATTCTAACTTGAGTCAAATAACTAAACCATAGGTCAACTCTAGTCTAACTAGGGTTGCATGACCTAACCAAGTCCAAACTCCACTAGGGTTAGCTCCTAGGTTAGTCTACCATGGTCATTGCTAGTCAAAGTCAACCTAGTCAACCCTCATTCAAACAATTCCAAAATAAATTATAAAAATTCCCATAAATTCAAATAAATTATAATAAATTTAAATAACCCCAAAAATGACAAAAATACCCTTAAACTAGAAATGATAAATAAAATACCCTAATCACAAGTCATTATTTTAAATAGTTTAAAAAGATTAAAAATCACCACGAATCATAATATGAACTAAATATAAATAAATAATAATTATAATTACAAAATTTTAAAATTACCCTCATCTAGAAAATTGGGTGTTATAATCCTACCCACCTTATAAAAATTTTGTCCTCGAAATTAAGATGGTCGCACCTGTTTCACTTAACAAAATGCCTGGGAGGAATTGGCTTTTGAAAATAAAACAAGGAAAAGTACAAGAAGTACAAATTTGAATCTGGAAAAGTATTGCTATGGAAGTCGAGCTGTAAATGATCACTTTGTTCCTTGGACCATATGATGATGATGAAGATCACTGCTTGAAGTAGAACAACTTGGAAGAACTAAGTCACCAGAAAGGTATCGACGCACTTGGGCACTGATGGCGAGGCCGAATGCTTTTCTGTTTTGCTTCACTCTGTTCATGAAGAAAGATTGAAGAAGAATGCTCTGGAGAATCAAAATCTCGAAGTTCTGATCTCTTTCTTCTCTCCTGTCTCTGTATGTCTTGTATGAAAAAAATGAGTCTATTTATAGACTGGGGCTTCCGTACGTAAAAGAGCATCAAAATCTATCTTTACGCTAACAACTGCCACCCATGATCAGAGTCATCCTTTGCGTATGTTGACACGCGTCCCATCATTTCAGTAAGAATAGGATACATGTACACACGTTCTTCAAAATATGTGGCATGAAGGCCATGTAGGCAAACTACGTTCCAAACTGGCCAGAAAGAATAGGGCGTAAAATAGCCCTAACATCCTCTGGGCGTAGTAAGATGAGCGTAAACTAGCTCTGTCATAGGTTTCCAGCGTAAAGTGGTTATTGAATAACCTTGAGCGTAAAATGGCTCAAATAGACTTCACGCACACATTGTTTTTTATGAGCGTAAGGACTCATGTAAAACTCCGTACGTAAAAGAAACCATACAGTGAGCGTAAAGTAGCTCGATCTCTATAAACGACAACAATGGTCTTTGTATAAGACAAATTCTATTGAATTCTGTGGTAAATGCCATCATTGATATCTTCATGTCAAAGTTCGTATTAAATGCGAGATTTGACAGCTTTGTCCAGCGTAAAAGAGGCTGCTCCATCCTTGGCATAAAATCACTGATGTAGACCCAAGCGTAAAATGATCAGTCTGCTTAGGCGTAACGCGATTAGCCTTGTCTTGGGTGTAAAGAAATTACCCGTTCTGTTAGGCGTAAAGCAGACCACTTATGAATGAGATGACTCTTTCTTTGAAGCACTTTTTACGCTCCTACAAGACCCCCTTCAAAGTTTTCAAATATCTCCAAAATTTGAAACACTTTGAACAGAAGCGTAAAAGTGGAGATTTGATCAGCCAGCGTAAAATACGGGATATGCAATAGTCGTCCGCGTAAGAGCGGGGATATCCAACAGTCAGTGTGATTATACGGATATCCAACAGTCGGTTTTGAATCTCTCTATAAGTAGGTCTTTTTAGAGTGAGAAAACACTTTTAGTCATCTTCTTGAATCTCTTTGCCTTTTCTGTCTTCGAAACTCTGATCTGATGGCTCCTAAGAAATCATCCGCCGCCGGCAGCAAGAGGAAGAAACCAGCCATTGATTCCTCATCGACTGATCATGTGAAGACCCCTACTCAGTCATCGATACCACAACAAAATCCTAACCCGGCCGTGGCTCCGCTATGATAGGTAAAAACCCTATTCTTCGGCTGGGAAAAGACCGTCGAGGAAGAAGAAGATAAACCAAACTTTCAGCTCTTTACGCCCACGTTGTACTTGTTAGCGTAAAACTGAAACAACATCATACGCCCACGTTGTTCGTGTCAGCATAAAAGAGAAAAAGACTACGCCCACGTTACACGTGTCAACATAAAATTTTGTCTTCCGCCTGTAGTTAATGTGCTAGCGTAAAACTTTTAACTATGCTCATGTTTATCCATGCCAGCGTAAAAAGTTTATTACGCTCACTTCATTATGTGGTAGCGTAAAATTCATCAACCACTGAGAGACTTTGTAGAACAAAGGCTTCATAAGCTTTTATCAACTTTTAGTAAGCGTAAAAGTCAATATCTTCAATCACAAAAACTTTGAACTAACTTGATTTCTTTTGTCCTTCTGTCAGTGGATTTGTAAGTTCACCCTCTTGCTGAAGTTTTCGGATCATCAGTTGGCATGGTGGGTTCGAACTATTTGGAAGATTTATCTCATGTCAAATTTCTTCAGTCGAACCACGAATATCCGGTAGAGAGGGCATAGTTGATAGCAGCTCAAGGGGATAGGTTGTTGATATCCATGATAAATGGGGAATTGTTGAATTCACTAGATGGACAACACTTCGCAAAACTAGCCTTTCTATTTGGAGATGCTATTGATTATAAATCCCAGACTCACCCCAAGAAGGAGTCTTGGGTTTTCAAATTTGGAAATAGAGCCATGTATCTTCCAGATATGGACAGAGATTATCTTTTGTCAGCATCCGTCCATGCTACTCATCCTTGATAAATGTTGTGGAATTTGACTCCTAGCAGTCATGGACGACCAGGTAGAATTGTTTTTTAAGAGGGAGCGTGCCACTGATATGGGATACTTTGCTAGTATTCCCAATGGAGGTGTTACTTCTATCTTTGGCCTTATGCTAGGCTCTAATCCCAGCGAAGATTCGAGTTTAATACAGCCAGTACAAACCCCGATGTTTGTGAATAAATTTATGAAGGATGCTGTATTATATCCCCAAACCAACCCCAGACTGCCAGGATGGTTAACTCCATTCAACCAGAGTTGGATTCAGATAAGTCTTTGGATGATGAAGAACTTTGAGGCAGAGTTGAGAGATATTGGCTTGTACGAAGCGGTAGCTTCCACCAGTTACGATATTCCTCCGAATGGAAACTTATTTCTGGCCTTGATGCAAATATATTTAAGTTCAACTGGAACTTTTGCCACCCCGAAAAGTAAAATGGGTCTTGCCCTTCATGAGATGCAGTTTATCTCGAAGCTGCCAATGGGGGAGGCCCCGTATGAAAAATACGTTCCCTCGAACAGGGAGCTTGCTGAAATCAGAGGAGTTAACCCTCAGTTAATTGAGATATACGAAGAACTGATGTGCCACTACCTGATTTGTACCACGATGCATGAAAGCCCATCCTATTTGGCGTATATCAACAAGTGGACGACTTATCTCTTCTTCCATAAGGATAAGATATCCAAGGAGGACAAGGAAAGGTTTCAAGAGAATAAAGCTCCAGTAATCAACATAGATTCAACAATCCCCTCTAACAAGGTTCGGGAAATGATAATTACTTATAAATTCCCGAATAAATATCTGTCTACGAAGAATGGAGAATTTCCTGCCAGAACCGAAGCCTTGAGCTTTCTCAGATATGGTAGTCAGAAAATCTCACGGAGAGCTTTGCTGGCAGGCTTTCTTTCTTTATGGTTGAGAAGATGGGTTGTACCGGGTATTGGTACTGTTGACAGAATCCACCGCAGTGTGTTATGGCCAGCAGTACGCCTGGTTTTTAAAGTCAGGATCAACCTACTGTCGGCCATGGTGTGTCGGATAAATGCAGGTTTAAGAACCTTCGGCGAGGAGTTAATCAACAATGCTCCTCATCGGAATGTTTTCCCTAGAGTAGAGATGCCCTACGCTTATCTGATGGGATGGTTGTTGCATCACAACTGCAGATTGTTACCACCAGGCCCAGGTGATGATGCGGAGGTCTTCCTCCAAAAATTTAGCAAAGCTACATGGATCGCTACGACTGTCGCGGATACTCGAGCGGTTCTGAATTATTCTTATGGTTGGAACTTCTTCTGTACCCAGCCGCAAGTTCCAGTGGATTGCTTCGGTGTCCAGTTTGAAGATGAAGTTGAAGGAAGAGTTGTATTGCCTCAGTCAGTCTTTAGGTGGTTTCAGTGCATCAGACCTTCTCATCTGATGTACAGAAATGAAGATAGTTGTGCGTTTGAACCGTACTTACCCAGTAGGTTTGCTCGCCAATTTGGATACGACCAACTTCATGTTGGTAATCCTTTGACTAATTTCCGTTACTATGGGAAATTACTTGACGGAGCTAGGGGTTGGAGGTATTTCGGTAATGCTCGGACTAGTGCTAAATTTAGAATTTCGACTGCCACTAGTACTACAGAATTACGTATACTCCATACATATGCCCACTTTTATGCTTCAATTCGTTCTTTTGCCCATGGTTACAATATGAAAGGTAGTTTGAGGTGGCCTAAGGAACGAGATATCGAGGAACAGGTCAGGGTGCCAGCAGATGTCCCTGACGATACTGGCATTCCAGATCCATTCCTGGTAGTTATCCCCACAGGAATTGGAGAACCAGCTGCTGAACCTATCATCATTGGCAAAGGCCGAAAGAGAAAACAAAGTGCGGTCGTTATATCTCCAGTGAAAACTCCAGAGAAGAAGGAGAAGTCTACCACTAGAGGACCTTCCAAATCAAGAGTCCTCTCTCCAGAAGATAATACTTTAGTTGAAGAGGATCATTTGGTCAGTTCTTCCTCAGTTAACCCAGGTGAGGGGTCTTCAGCTTCTCCTCCAGTAGTTGGATCAGGAGCCGAAACACTGTTGTCTCCTGGACGTCTTAGCACCACACTCCATTTATCTCTGCCATTCAAGGCACAAGTTACAGAGGGTGCTACTACTGTACCCACCATTGTTCAAGAATGCATCCCGTCAGACGAACTGGCTCTTGATTTTGAGGATGATGATTTGGATGGTGATTATGATACATATCTTGAAAAAGGCGCACATATTCCAAGTATTAAACAAAACCCATATGGAATTATATATCATGATTTTGTATATTAACTTATTTTTGTTCGTTTTGCAGATGTCATAATTGAGCCAAAGCCTGTGGTTCCTCCTCAAGAAGAAGAAATCTATGAGGAGAATGAGGAATCTGAGGCAGAGACTTCTTCTTCAGAAGACGCAAATGCTGAAGAGGAGGAAGTGCAGAAACCTGAGGTGGGGCCTCAAGAAGAACATTTTCCATCATTTGAGGCAAAAGAAGCACAATCCAAAGTGACCTCTCCTGTTGAGGATCAGCACAAAGAGAAGACTAGAGTCGACCCCACTGTAGGTGGTGATGGGACTACTAGAGAAAACCCAGGCTTGAATAAAGAATCAACTGTAGAAAGTATCAACACAGCTGAAACAGTAGAGAATCTTGTGGAGCAATCAATTGAAGAAGATGCTGGAGGCATGCTTGAACTTCCAATAAAAATTGGGGAAATTATAATAACATCCTCTACTGTCACCACTGACCCGGTACCAGTTTCTGACAAGCCGGTGCCAGAATCTGAATCAGCTACTGTAGTTGTCACCACATCCACCAACATTACCGCCACCAAAACTCCAGAAATGGCTGGAGTGACAAATATTAAAGACATTGCTTCTGAGGTTCTTGGGAACCAAATATCAGCATTAACGATGCCAGTTCTACCTTCGTCTGTTGTTACACCGATGGTAGCTATAGATGTTAGAGAAACAATCCCTGAAGCGTCTAGAGATCAAGTAGCAGCAATGACTTCGTCTCATCCTATTGTTGCACCACCGATGTCTGCTTCTGATCTCCAAGGAAGATACCTGTTGGATATTGTTGCCAGGCCAAGTTCCAGTACAGAAATGAATCTCCTAGTTGAGATTTATACTGACACTTTTTACAAAAGTTTGGCAACCTTGATAAAAATGGTCCTAAATGAGGGCCTCAATTATGAGACTTTGAAGACGGCAATGGCTTCAAGCATCAAGAACGTTGCTTTATTCAATGATACTGAGAGAGCTGTCGCACTAGAGAAAATTGTGGATGACCTTGAACAGCCAATCAGAGAATATCTTAGGCTGTCAGGTAAGACTGTGGAAAGTCTTATTGAAGAGGAATATGATGCCTTAACAGCCGATTATGTCGCTCGGGAGGCTACGTATAATGAATCTCTCCGTGAACATAGTCTGAAGGTTGCCAAAGAGAAAGCATTCTTGGCTGGGATAAAGCCCGCACTACATAGTCACAGAGTAGCTTATGATGCTCTGAACATAGATATTCAGAACAAAAATCATGAAATCCACGAATTCGAGGCAGGGTTAGCTCGCCTGAAGGCTGAAAGAGAAAAGTTGATCGAAGCTCGAAATCTGCACCTCATCCAGAGTTCGGTTTTAGAAGAGAAAGCCTTTGGGGCTGAATCAACTATCAGGACCCTTGATGAAGCCAAAGAGGGTTTAATAACCACCTTTGCTAAACTTTCTTGCATTTGCACCCCTGAGGCTCGACGTGCCGAGGCTACGAAGAAAGTTATGAGTTCTCTTGATAAACGGCTAGAAGAACTACGGCAGTTACTTCTAGATATTTCTACTCCACCTTGAAAGAGCTCCTTGTAATCTTTTCTCTTGTCCATTTTGCAATGTTTCCACAAATGAACGAGAAATACATATGTTTTGTGATCACATTGTTTATTTGGAATCTAAACAACAGGTATGAGATAGAAAATACTTATCAGAGGTTATATGAACATGACAAATCTTCTAAACTCAATACATCGTATCTATTCAGAGGTAATATGGACATGATAGATAAGTAGATTTAATATTCATCCAGAGGCTTTGAGAACATGATGAAATAATAAATCTAATTAATCGACTGATAAGACAGAAGATTAATCTCTGTTTGAGAATATACAATACAATCAGAGTAATATGGACGTGATAGTATGTAAAAACTCAAAGAAGAGTAGATTAATATCTATGGAGAGGTCAAATGGACATGATAGATAAGAAAAACAAATAGATTTGCTATTTATTCAGAGGTCTTGATAACATGATAAATAACGAATCCAATTTTATATACCAACTAGTAATAAGCAAGTGAACAATCAGCTTAACCAAACCTTGGTAGCTGGGAATAAGGAGACAGATGTCATTGAAGATATACATCATTATTGATAAGAGAATGATATATCTTTCAAGAAAGAGGATAGTATTCTCAAGGATCATTCTCAAATGGTTCTGATTCATCATCGGTTTGAATCATATTGACTGAGAATATTTGCCTGGATTCACAATATGAGGAACGAGATATATCGGACTCGATGAATAGAGTTTCTTCTGAATCTGATGATTGCGAAGCGCTAGAAGAGAATTTTTCTTGTATATCGTCATTAAATATGTAGGACGGATCATATCCCAACCCATGACGAGTCTTTTGGTAAAACGGATCACCGCATAATGGTAGTCGTCTACCCTTGCCTTGATTAAGACCTTGCATAGTCTTCAAATCATATCCCATATTCTGGATAATCTTGATAGATTGTTGACTATATTTGTCAATTCAGATTCTTCCTTTATCTTTATCCTTCAGATCGTCTGTCTGAGTAACAGGGATATTTCTGGCTAGGCCAAACATAATTTGGTGCTTGTTTTTCTTATCAGATGGGACCACGAAATTGGATTCTTCGTATCGTCTGAAAGTTACGCAAGCTTGCGATGAAGCGGCTACAGGAAGCAGATAAGGAGAAGATGTCAGGAACCTTTGAGCATAAGGTCCGACATCGACATGAGAAGGAAATGAATTCTCCTTATGATCAATGTACAAAGTTTCTTCTAGTTCTTTGTTGTCTTCATATTGATGACTTTGATTATCAGAAGATAAAGTCATTCTCTCAATAAACTTGACAGCCATATACTCGAAGAGGGAATCTTCATTGATATCGAAAAGTACAGAATGATCAATATTTACATCTTTTACAATCTAATTGCTACGCTTCGGACTAGTCAATAATGGACAATTATCCGTCTTCTGCGTAGACTTGCCAAGATTGACAATCAATGGTGGTTCGGGATCATTCGTACAAGAAGTACGCCCTTTGACTTTGATCATAAAAGGTTGAACTTGGCTCTTAGCAGGAATATTTATTGATTCCCCAGATGAAGTTTGAGTTCTTCCTTTAACCTTGATTATCAAAGGTTGATCATTGACAGGTCGGGATTGGATTCGTCCATTGACTATGATCTTCAAAGGTTGCTCCTCTGGTGGATCTTCATTAATAGACTGATCCTCAGATGATGATTGATCTTCAGCCATGTCTGATATTTCTTTCATATACTCTTGTTTATAAAGCCTTGAATCAGAGAAGTAGGCTTCGAAACCCTTGAAATGATTAATATCAACGAACTCAATTTTTACGACTCCTTGGGAATCCACATATTTGAAGCATTGGTGGAGAGTTGAAGGCACAATATTGTGCTCATGAATCCACGGTCTTCCATGAAGAATATTGTAGGATACGTCCGAGTTGATAACATAGAAAGTTACCATGGTTCGAAGCTCACCAATCTGAATCTGCAGACGAATCTTTCCCAGTGGTTTGCTCTTGCCAGAGTTAAAACCAACAATCGTGGTACTAGTGTAAGTCAGCTCACTAGTAGGAATCCTCAGGGGTCTTAGCATACTCTGAAGAATTATGCTAATTGAGGACCCAGGATCAATGTAAATCCTGTCAATTTTAGTGGATCCGATATATCCAGTGTAGCACAGAGGCCTATCATGCTTGTTGTGTTTCAATAGCATATCCTCTTGTGTAAAGGTGATGTTGGGAATTGCTTCCATCATGCTATGACATTGCGGACATGACACTGGTATATTATCGGGAGTCTTGAGTTGAGCCAAGCATGAATCTGCTTGAAGTAAAGCTTCGCTCAAAGTCTCTCTGCTTTCTCTGGAAAGGCGAAGCAGTTCAAATATAGATAGTCTAGCCGGAGTATTGGCTAACTAAGCTAAAATATCGAACTTGTAAGGCTTCATCACGACCCCCTGACTGGAAGTAGATTTCAATGGGATATCAAAGCGTACTGCCTTCTGTTTCCCCTTTTCAACCACAGACGGTTTAGCAGGAATAGGAGAAGGTTGAACTGGTAGTGTTTCCACTACATCTTCTGCTTCTTTGGAGGATCCCTCATAGTCTTTGTGGTACTTTTTTCCAGATCTTGTACCAGCAAAAGTTTCTTCTTCAAACTCAGGAGAAGAAAGTACCATATTACAGGATTTAGTCTTTCTTCCTTTAGCCTTCTTCTTGTGAGAGTTGCTACGAGGAACTTCAGAACCAAATCCAGCAGTGGAATTCTGATTTTGAATTTGTAAAGGAAGATGTATTCCTTTATCATAATTCAAACCTTCTGCCTTTTGAAAGTCGTAACCCATCTTCTTCATGAGAAGGACAGATTGCTGACTATACAAGTGAATAGGCAGTGAACTTTTGACAAGTGTCTCAACACATGAAGAGGAAGGAACCTCTGTAACTACAGGAGAATGAAGCGTAGACGTCTCTGTAGTTAAGGGAGGGGAAGGATTTGGGATATGAGGAGAAATCCCTGTTGGAGCTTTTTCATAAGCAGCAAAGACTTGTTGTGCCCGGTATAAAGGAATACTATTCATAGCCAGCCACTGCTGTTGGGTAAGCTTGAGCTTGGTAGGAGGTGCTAGACTTGGAGGACAGATGTTTAGTCCTTTCAATCTATCTTCAAGAGGAAGGCCATCCCATAGATGATCCAAGTCATCAGGATCTGGAATAACATGAGAAATCATGTTGCAGGTCTTGACTTTCTTACCTTTCTTGGATTTTGAAGTTTTACCTTTATTTTCCAACTCAGGTACTAAATCAGGATGTACCCACATGATTTCACCATTGTTCAATGTGAGCGGCAGCAATTCTGCACTTTCTTCCCTGGCAGGCGGGATATTCACAATCTTCATCGTCGCCTTCGGAATTGGGATAATTCCATCTGGGACTTGCTGTGGAGGAAAATCCCCGAACTGAAGAGAAACCATATTGGTTGTGACAGTATGGTCATCATTGGTTAAAGTGATAGCACCACCATTTATCAGCTCTTGGATCTTCTTTTTCAAGACATAGCAAGCACTGGTAGGATGATTAATGTATCTATGATAGATACAATATTTAGGATTGTCAGTCAGATTCACCTCATTAGGCCTCTTTGGCTCTGGAATCTGAAGTTTACCACTTTTTACCAGACATTGAAATATCCCTGGGATATCACTTTCGTCAAAGGAGTATTCTTCCTTTGGCCTAGAAGATTCCTGATTACTTGGCGTCATTTTGTTCTTGGAAAGATTGACCATAAGAGTATCTTTTCCCTTCACATTACGATTTCCAGGATTATTGCCAGGATTATTTTTCTTCCCTTTGTCTTCTGAAGCGAAAATCATCTCGCGTTCACGAGCCAACCTACCATTGGTCTCGGCAGAAACTGCTGCTATGATAAACGAAGCCCAATCTGTGAATTGGGAACCCGTGAAGACAACAATAGATGGTCGCAGATTCATCTTGCATGTATCAATCAACGCTGAATCTGACATACCAGGAGGCATCTTTAGAGTAGCTTGTCAGAAACGTTCAATGAACGTCCGAGTATCTTCTTTCTCCTTTTGTTTGATTTCAATCAAGGAGGACATGTTCATGTCCATACCTCCTTCATAGAAACGGAAGAGAAATATTGCCTTAAATTCGTCAAAAGACGAAATAGAATTATCGGGTAAGCTACGATACCAGTCATAAGCTGAACCCGTGAGGCACCCGATGAACACTCGAGTGAGAAGAGCATCATTTTTTTGCAAGTGTACAGTCATAATATCAAAGTAATTGATATATTGACTGGGGGATGCTTTTCCATCGAATAAAACCATGGATTGTGGCTTGAACTTCGGTGGAAAGGGTACATCATTCCAATAAGGAGGATAAGATTGCTTAATCCCTAACCTCTGGAGCTGATCTTTATGCCTCAAAACTTTAAACTGTGCTTTGAGTTCACGCACTGCTTGAATGGCTTCACTGGTTTGAGGAAGCACATTTGACTGAGTAGTCGTTGGATGTACCATGACCCCCACTGGAGGTGGTACATCTTTACATCTTCAGGAATGATGGGATCCGGAGATGCTGAATTTTGATTAGCAGCAGGCTCTTGAATGTTCAAAGGTATTTCAGCCCCTTGACTATCTTGAGTTTGTGCTGCTACTGGTGCCGGTGTTATTACTGTCAGCTGAGCAGTTTGTTGATTCAAAATTATTTGATGCATACTTTGCACCATATTAAGCATATCCTTCAGTGATTGCTCAACGGCGGTGAGACGCTGCTCTGTATTAACAGATGATGTCTCTGGTTCATCCCCAACAGCGTAGGATTCGACCTCCCTTGAAGATACAGAAGGATTTGTATAAAAGTACGAGTCCACACTATCAGTATCAGACTCAAAAGATTGAGTACCCCCAGCTTCCGAGTCAGAAGTCTGCAATAGTCTTTGCCTTCTTGACCGAGTATTCTGATATACTCCTTCAAAGGAATCAAGAAGCCTGTTGAACTGTTGTTGACCTGGAGTTTGGGACGTGTTCCGTCTTGGTTGTCGTCCTCTGTTAGTATGAGATGCCATGTTAACTGACACATATGGCAACTCATGTTCTTGGTCTTCAGCTTGATGTGGAGGCGCATTGAAACTCAACCGATCAAAAACTGATCGTTTTGATGCTGAACAACAACAGTTGATCACAACCTGGTGATATTCGCAATGATGTTTTTCTTGGAGAAATGTTACCGGTGATTGTCTATTCTTTCGCTTTTGCATTAGCAATTCGCGTAAGTCAGAAGGAGTGGATGGAGTATTCTTCTTTATTATATTTGGGGTAGAAAAACGTTTAGTCCCTTGTGTATAAAGAAGATTACTGGCTGCATTCGCAGAACCAAACTGTACATTTTTACGCATTTGAAGTTGTGTGCGTAAATCTTGAGATTTAGCACGCAAGACTCCATTTTCTTGGCACGTGATTTGTAAGTTTGGTACCTTGCGTAAAGCAGTATAAGAAGGTTGTTGGTATAGAACAGAAGCTTTACCAACAACATTTTTACGATGTACACGTTTAGATACATTCACATTAGACGTATGAACATCATTGTGAATTTCATCTACACTGTCATAGACAGGAGACTTATCTTTACGTACGGAACGTAAAGTTTTGTTACCTACCACGTTACAAACGGAAGATTTTGTTTTACGCGAGGAGCGTAATTTATTTAGGCCTACCACGTCACCGACGGGAGACTGATTCTTACACCCAGAAGCACAAACTTTAGAGTCTGCCCCATTACAAATGGGAGACTCATTCTTATGTACTGAGCATAAAACTTGGTTCTTACCCACTGAGCGTAAAACTTGATTCTTACGTAGTGGGCGTGAAACCTGATTATCTTCACCGTTACAAACAGGAGATAAATCGTCACACTTTGAGTGCAACTCTGAAGTAAAGACTGCCTCGTTACGAACGGGAGTCCCTACGACAGGAGTGGGAAGAATTCCCTTGTCATCAGAAGCAACAGAGAGATCGGAAACCACTTTGGATTTGGGAATCCAAACTTTTTGCGCTTTGCGAGACTTTTGAACATTAGAGTGGCTAGAACCACCCCCAGTTCGGAGCATTTCTTCATAGTCAGTCTGGTCGAAGTGCACAACCAGAGTCTTTTTGGTCGAACCGACTGAAACATCATCATATTGAGCAATCACCTCCTCGTCAGAGGAGAAGGTAGTCCCCAGCAGAGTCGCCATTTTTGTTTCACTTAACAAAATGCCTGGGAGGAATTGGCTTTTGAAAATAAAACAAGGAAAAGTATAAGAAGTACAAATTTGAATCTGGGAAAGTATTGCTATAGAAGTCTGTCTGTAAATGATCACTTTGTTCATTGGACCATATGATGATGATGAAGATCACTGCTTAAAGTAGAACAACTTGGAAGAACTAAGTCACCAGAAAGGTATCGACACACTTGGGCACTGATGGCGAGGCCGAATGCTTTCCTGCTTTGCTTCACTCTGTTCTGGAAGAAAGATTGCAGAAGAATGCTCTGGAGAATCAAAATCTCGAAGTTCTGATCTCTCTCTTCTCTCCTGTCTCTGTGTGTCTTGTATGAGAAAAATGAGTCTATTTATAGACTGGGGCTTCCGTGCGTAAAAGAGCATCAAAATCTGTCTTTACGCTAACAACTGCCACCCATGATCAGAGTCATCCTTTGCGTATGTTGACACGCGTCCCATCATTTCAGTAAGAATAGGATACATGTACACACGTTCTTCGAAATATGTGGCATGAAGGCCATGTAGGCAAACCACGTTCTAAACTGGCTATAAAGAATAGGGCGTAAAATAGCCCTAACATCCTCTGGGCGTAGTAAGATGAGCGTAAACTAGCTTTGTCATAGGTTTCGAGCGTAAAGTGGCTATTGAATAACCTTAAGCGTAAAATGGCTCAAATAGACTTCACGCACACATTGTTTTTTATGAGCGTAAGGACTCATGTAAAACTCCGTACGTAAAAAAAACTATACAGTGAGCGTAAAGTAGCTCGATCTCTATAAACGACAACAATGGTCTTTGTATAAGACAAATTCCATTGAATTATGTGGTAAATGCCATCATTGATATCTTCATGTCAAAGTTCGCATTAAATATGAGATTTGACAGCTTTGTCCAGCGTAAAAGAGGCTGCTCCGTCCTTGGCGTAAAATCACTGATGTAGACCCAAGCGTAAAATGATCAGTCTGCTTAGGCGTAACGCGATTAGCCTTGTCTTGGGTGTAAAGAAATTACCCGTTCTGTTAGGCGTAAAGCAGACCACTTATGAATGAGATGACTCTTTCTTTGAAGCACTTTTTACGCTCCTACAACCCATATATTACACAAACTATATTATATATATAGATACACATTACATTATATACATTACATATATACATATATTTACATTAGGAAAAAATAGGAAATATAGAGAGGCTGAGTGTGTGAGTGAGTGAACTATGATTGAGAGAGTGAGTGACAGGCATGAGTGTGAGGGAATTAAAACTGTGTGTGTGTGTGTAATGGTGTGTGTGAGTGTGTCACAGGTTTAGGTGTTAGAAGGGCAATGTGAGTGTCAATGAGAGAGGGAAAACATCAATCAGTGTGTGGGTGATTCAGTTTCAGAAAAACTATGGAGGGAAACCCATCTCAGGTTTTAGCATCCATGAAGACTAAGTGACAGTGCATAGTAGTACTCTTAGGAATGAAAATTAACAATGTGATATGTGTACATTAAACTCAGATTTCCCAAAATAGTGTGTAACCATAGCAAGCAAGAATTTCAGTGAAAATGGTAAATCTCAGGAAATACAACTCAGTGAGAAAAGAAATGGGATTCAATTTAGTTTCTAACATACCACAGATTTGCTAAAACAGTCCATACATTCCCTTCTATCTTCGAATCAAAACTCAACCCAATAGCATGCCATGAATTCTCAGAGTTAAACATCTAATTGAATCAACATATTCTTAGTGAAAAGAAAAGGAAATCAGTTTATTACAGTGTATACACAGGCCATATCACTGGCTATACGACAGTCCAACCATAACACTCCCATTTTCGAAATCAATTCATAACAGGTAGATAACTAATAGGAGAACAAAGTTAGGGATTTAAATATGTAATTAACAGCATTTAAATTAATCAAAATGAATGCTAAAACTCAAAAATGAAAATCTGGAAAACTGAAATATAGCATGTATCGGGTTTTTGGGGAAAATTGGAAATTGATCATCAAAATTAACTTAAAATGCAAAACTAATGGTTGGTAAAGTAAACCAAACATGAGTTCGTGTCATACTATGTGTTTGTGTCCAAGCAAGAGGACACAAACGTGTCCAAACGAATTAAAACCCAAACAGTGCACACAGGCACTGTGTAGTGTGCTGAGGCTCGTGCGTGTGTGCACGCGTGTCGTACACTCGACACGACACAAACTAGGACTCGTGGTTGTGTCAACACCTAGGTTAGATCTAGATGCACATGTCTAATAGCCTGCAATGTGTCCACAGTATCGCGTGTCCAAAATATTAAGCCGCATCAGTGGCTTAAAACAACAGTGCACAAAACAGGGCAAACCCCATACGCGACTGATAACTCTCTAACCCGTACACGAGACCCGATGAAACTTTGTGAGCATGATGTCAGTGCATGCCCCTCATGTCCACCAAGTTTCGTGTCAGATGATCCCGTGTCGTGTCCTGCAGAAGCCCCGAGTAGCAGGGGATGCGCCCAGGCCGCGCGTGCGTGTCTAAACACGTGTGCACGAGTGTCAAAGCCATACGACACGAACTCGATTCAGACTCAGAGCACTAGAAACATACAAGCCACATCAAAATGACATTTCCTATTCAAAAACTTCTACAAAAACGAATCGAAATGCCCGTTGGGGCATTTCGTCGAACACTTATAGCCATCACTGATACGTGTCCGATACAGACACGTACAGGACACAAAAATCCACAAATCCTATTCCTACAGGACCAGGACACTTAGGGCTAGGTTTTCATACAATTAAAACCTAATTTTAATGGGTGGATTGGAAATTACCTAGGTGTGTTCTTCAACACAAAAGCTCATTGAATGAGGATCCCCAAAAGCCACCCAACTCCTTCAAATTGCTAACAAACTGAGATAAAGAAATTCCAACAACAAGAAAACATCAATTAGAACCTATTGCAATTTGTTTGGATTAAAAAGGAGTTAAAATGGATTTTCTAGGGATTTATGAAGTTGGAAAAATATCTCTTTCTAAACCTGCTCTTTCCTAAAGAGGCTAGCCCTAAATGGAGGAGAATACTTATAGGGGGGATTCCCAATATGGGTTATGTGGCTGGACAAATAATGTTAGGGTTAGGGTTTGGCATTAGCCAATGGGTTTTGAGCTTCTATGGCTAAGTTGTTAATCAAGGTTCAACCATAAGTCATGGCTTGTGACTAAATATTCTAACTTGAGTCAAATAACTAAACCATAGGTCAACTCTAGTCTAACTAGGGTTGCATGACCTAACCAAGTCCAAACTCAACTAGGGTTAGCTCCTAGGTTAGTCTACCACGGTCATTGCTAGTCAAAGTCAACCTAGTCAACCCTCATTCAAACAATTCCAAAATAAATTCTAAAAATTTCCATAAATTCAAATAAATTATAATAAATTTAAATAACCCCAAAAATGACAAAAATACCCTCAAACTTGAAATGATAAATAAAATACCCTAATCACAAGTCATAATTTTAAATAGTTTAAAAAGATTAAAAATCACCAAGAATCATAATATGAATTAAATATAAATAAATAATAATTATAATTATAAAATTTCAAAATTACCCTAATCTGGAAAACTGGGTGTTACATCTCTTACATTGGGTTCTGATCTATGTTTATGGATTGTTGATGGTGAGAAAACTCAGTTTTGGAGAGCATCGCTTTTGGAGCTTTCTAAAAGGAATTCACCCTCAATAGGTAATATCTCCAAAACCCTTCAAATTCATGAATTCTTTCTGTAGATGCATCCATCTAGGTGTCCCCTAGCTATATGATGAGTTTGTAGGAATTGATATTGGTTTGGTGTCCGTATCGGACACGTATCAGTGTTTTTACGTACGTATTTGATGAAATGCCCAAAATGAATTTTATTGCTGTTTTCTAAATCTTTTTGAATAGAAATGTAGATCTATATATTGCTTATGGGTTTGTGTCACACTGAGGGAAGATTCGCGTTGTGTTCATGTCCAAATTGGGCACGAACCCGCTCGCGCACTAGCCGTTCGCGTGTCCTGTTGCTCGGGCATTGTAGCGGACAAGATAGGAAACTTCGTGGCCCCAAAATTGGTGGACACGTAGGGCACATGACTGAGACAGGGCTAAACAAGTTTCGTGAGATTTTATCAAGTAGATCTTGAGAAATCTCACGCGTACTGATTTTTGCCTACACTGTGCACATGAGAAAATCTCGATTGATACACATTCGAATCACTCGACACGACACGTGTGGATACTGTGCAGGGTGACACATCACTAGTCCTAGACCCTCTCTAGGACTTTGCATGAGCTCGACTTGTCTCGAGCTCTATGTCGGGTCCAAATCGACTTGATACGCATGCACGAGGAGTTCTTTTGGCCGATTACAGATACTTATCCTTTTGTCTGTTTTGACACTGTATGTCCTGATTTTTGGACACGTAGGGACACTACTGGATACGAGGGATATGTCCCTATATCTTTAAACATGTATTCCTATTTGATTCAAGTTTACTTCTTTAATTTGTTTCGAATTGAATGTATCTATATTAACAAGTTCATTCTCAGTTTCTTTGACAATTTTGAGTTGGATTTAAAATTCAAATTTGATGATGGGTTTTACTATTTTGAAAATGTATTTGATGTTGTAAAGACACCAGGTTGCTATTGAAATTGTTGGGTCTCATACTTGTTTTGTGAATAGGTTTAGATTTGGTTTTCGAATTTGGATTCGAGTTGGCAATTGGTTTAGTTCTCCATTCAATTTTCTGATACAGTGAAGTATCAGCCGATTTCATATGGTAATGATTTGCATATCAGGTTGTGAGTTAGCATCTTAGGTATTTGGGTTCTATGATACTTCTTTTTGTCAGTTGACGATAGGTCGCTTAGGGGTTGATACTTTATGTATCATTTTGATTTTTCCAAATATGAGTGGTATTTATTATACATGCATTTGTTTAATGTTTTCTTCCTTTTTGAACTATGAACATGGAGTTGTTTGTATTCAACTTGAAGTTATTCTCAGATTTTCCCTTCTTCTTTTTTCCTGTTTCTTCTTTTGATATCATTTAACCATATAGGTATATATATCAATGTATATAGTTTCGTTGTTTGTATATATATATGTGTATTGTATATATATACATATGTGTAAGCTAATCTCAGTTTAGCCATAGCTGGCTCGACATCAGTACACACACACACATACTCATTTCCTTTCATTGCATGTCTATGTTTATGTGAATGAATGGAATGGAATAGAATGTATATGTTGTGATTGTAAATAGATATAGTCTAAGGGTTAATGAGTCAGCTTAGGATTGACCCAATGAGCCTAAATTGGCCGAGTTGACTATCAAGTCGACCAAGTTGACAAAAGTCAACTTTAAGTCAAACTTGATCCAAATCGACTCAAACAGACTTGGAATGACTAGATAATTTGTGTTTGACCTAAAATTTGGTAGATGGACTAGTTGACTTATAGTTGACCAGGTTTGACCAGAGTTGACCAGGTTTGACCAGAGTTGACCAAGGGTTGACTGTGACCTAGAAGGACCTAGAATCATGTAGAATGCATTATAGGCTATTCTTATTTCAGGTTAGACATGTTGTGACCTGCGTTGCTCTAAATAGGACTCAGATACTCCAGCTCAGACTCATATTCTCATTAGATAGCCATGATATCATGCGAGTACATTTTCTGACAGTTTTATACTTGTTAGGAATTATATTTTTGTCACAGTTTAATTTACTTGATGCTGACACGATATTATCACGGATTAGTACTATATGGATCTTTATATGAGATGTTAACCCCCTCGGGTGCATCGAATACATCGCGTCATGTGCTTTTCATGAACATCGTGTATTTTGTGGACTCTTTTTATTTATGTATACTCATGTGGTCTCATGTATCCTCATGATCTTATGAGCTTCATGTATAAACTATCATGTATAATAACATAACCTGTCTAGATCCTTGTGTATTAATTGGGGCATGGGGGAGTAGAAATAGTCATATGAACAATTCCAAAGTAGTGTAATCATGTACAAACTCTTTAGTGTAATCATGTGCAAATCAAGTCATTCACATGGCTATCTTGTACTCTAAATCACATAGTCACTTACAGTTCTCTATTGTCATGTATAGATAGTTTTCTTTATCAGTTTCTCTCTTTATTTTTATACTTATTTCTTACAGCGATTCATGTATCTTAACCTATCATATGCTTTATATTTCCTGTCAAGATATAAACTGCGTGAGATGTATTGTGCTCTTTCCCGTCCTGATTGGACTGTTAAAAATATTACAGGTGATGACGAGGAGTTTTGCCCCTACATATTATGGCACAAGCTTAGATGACACTGGTGACTTGGACCCTCAGGAGGATCCTACAATCGCTGAGGACTTGCCTATTGTCTAGATTAGTTCTCTAGACTAGTTTCCCTTTAGTTATCTTATTTCATGTACTTCCAGTTTCTGGATATTGGTAATGTTTGTATATTCAGATATTACTCTCATTTGTAGCTGGTTGGAGATTATTCCTTTATCTTATATTTACACTTATTCTCTTTATTCTACCTTAGATGCTGTAATTAAGTTGTACCTTTATATTATCCTCCTTTTGGAGTGTATATCATTGTACATGTCTGGTTATTGTGTTAGATATTATGACCTAGGACAGCGTTCTACCACCGACACTGTCGCGTAGGCTGGACGTACCCACTTCTCGTGTCCTTACAGTGGGTGCGGGTCGTGACAATCCCATCCCTCCATTTCATACTTTTTAAAAACAACTTCAGCCGTTAGATTTGGTTTATTAAGGATGGAGGAGGTCCAAAAAGATTCTGTACAATCAAAGTTGAGGAGAGAGAGAAAGAGAGGCAAAATTAGCCTCCTCTTCCTTCTCCCTTCTTTCTTTCTCTTTCTTTTTTCAAATTTTTTCAAAATTTCGAGAGGAAGCAGAGAGAGAGAGAGAGAGAGAGAGAGAGAGGTGCTGCTGGATGAGAGAGGGAGGCAGAAGCAACCTCATATTCCTTTTTCCTCTCTCCTCTTTACTGCTCTCTTCATTTTCTCACTCCTATATATATCTTTTATTTTTCCCAATTTTGGATCCATAAATGATATTTTCATAAATTTATAGATCTATTGATGGATACAAATATCTTACAATTTCTTCCTCTTATTTGTTTTTTTTACAAAATTACAAAACCAAATATAATGCCATTAACATATCAGATCTGGCTTCCCTGGTCTCAGATCTATCATTTTATTTTTTCCTAAAAGATCTAGAAATGAATGAATTGTTAAATATTATTAAATTTGTTGAATGTTGGTACAGATTAAGAAGGAAAGAGATGGTGAAGAACTGCTCCATTGGCGCCGGCTACGTGGGCAGGCCGACGATGGCGGTGATCGTGCTGAAGTTCCCCCACGTGGAGGTAGTGGTGGTCGACATCTCCATCGTGCACATCAGCACGTGGAACAGCGAGAAGCTTCAGATCTATGAGCCCGACTTCGACAACATTGTCAAGCAGTGCCGCAGCCGGAACCTCTCCTTCAGCATCCCTTAACACATAAAAATGCAACCAACAGATTGCTCACTGAATACACATTTTTTTTTTCATATTTCATTAGAGCATATTGAGTTCTCGTCGATATAAATGAAAAAGAGTGATGTTTAGCAAATTTTGCTTTGTCCAAAATTGCATTTGTCACCATAATACTATATACTTAGTTTGGAGTCTATATCTGAGATTATTTCATATAGAAACTTTGGGTACCTAAGATGACTTGATTACTGTCCACATCTACTTCTTTCAACTACAATAAGATACAAGAATTTTACTGATACAAGAATTACTGTCCACATCTAATACTGTCCTCATCTACTTGTGTTGACCGCAACCTTCAACTGTACAGCAATGGATCACCATGTTCACAAGTTACTAAAGATACTCATCATTGCTACTAGATTTTGTATGGAAGTATGAGTAGATCATAAGGCCTTGAATAGAAGTACGACTAATTTCAGACCAAGTGCCAAATGGCTATTGGTGGGAGCTATGCATGGTTCCAATCGTAAAGCTATTATTGGTATAAAACTTTGATAATCCAGCATAATAAGCATAAAATGGTGATTAGATCTTTGGAGTGGTTAGTTGTGACCTGAGCATGCACACATCAATTATTACAGATTAACATGACTGAAATACATAAAAATCTAAAGAGATTCAACTATGTAACCAGGAAGATGTTTGATTAAAACCCAAAAAGATTCAACGATCTGGTTTAGGAAATCAGCAATGCACACAGCAATCGATATCTCCAAGAAATGCCCAGTCTATACTAAGAAAATGGTACTCGGGTTGGGTATTTCCATGCTACTACAAATACAGGCAAGAAATGCCCAGTCCATACTAAGAACATGGGACTCGGGTTGGGTATTTCCATTCTACTACAAATACAGGGTTTTCAACAAACTCCTACAAATGAACATCCCCAGCACATTGAAGCAAGTATCATTTCCTGCAACTACAAATACAGGGCTTTCCACTTCCTCCTACAAACCAATATTCCCAGCACATGGAAGTAAGTAATAATCCTTGCAAGAACAAATACAACTTTTTCCATAACCTCCTGCAAACCCACATCCCGATTAATAGGTCCCTATGAGTTTAAATCATCAAGATTCCTTTAACTTAAAGTCAATTTTTTTACTATCAACCACAAACTCAATTTGGTACACCTCATCCATCCGAATCCAAATTAAGAATAACTTTTTTTCATCCCAGAGGCGGCTCGCTCCTTTCCATGAACTCCAAATAATTCTCAAAAGATATAAACCAATACGTCGACAACTAGCCTGATTGAGCTGATAAATATCCAGACAATATCAGTCATGCAACACCAACAAGTCAACGAAACATGAATAGGGGACCAAGGTAATCAAAATAAGATGGAGAAAACTTGATATAGAAAACAAATTTAAGTCATCACAAAATCCTATTTCAGTTCACAGAAGACACTCTGCCTACGACAAAAATACATAACAATATTCCTCTAAAATTCTAAAACTTGAAATTTGACTTTAACATGAACACAGTTCACGCATAAAATCCATACTACTGAAAAGCATGGTGGTTAAACAAATTCATTAATAGAACAAACCCAAGACTTTGCCACCAACGTCTTTCTCCGGCCTCCTCATGATCCATGATGCCCATCGATGTTGTCAGCATAATGTGGCCAAACTGCACATAAAGTTGCATCAAGAATTAGCTTGTACGATCTTTAAAAACGGTTTCAAAAATTAAAACCATCTCTTTTTTAACTAACCTGTCTTGACACCAACATCAAAACGAGGACTGATAACGCCACACTTGTTTAATCTTCTATTCAGTTCTACCACTATTTTAATTATCCAACATCGTTGTAGCATGGATGCAGACCTGATAGTTATACAAAAAAAAGCCTATGTGATAACTTTATAGTCAGACGAATGAAAATTGATTTCATTGATAGGGATATTGATACTATAATTGATATTTAAAAAAAACTCAAGTCAATTATTCATGGATATTGATACTAAAACTGATACTAAATGAGATCATTGATACTGAAAAAATTACCTAGTGAGTTCTTGGAAGTGCTTGTGAAGCATCCGGATCAGATTGACTACCGTATTATTTGCCTAAAAGTTCAACATACTCTAAATTATCTCATTAATGTGAGATAAGGATAAAAAATATTAAACTTATACAATACCTTAGCTTTGCTACACCCAGTCCTGTAATGAACATTTTTCCTACAAAACCCGCATGTTTTTCGTTTTTTAGTAGTCTCTTCTTGAGATAATTCTAATCCGGAAGGTAATCTGGAAGGAAGTCTTGGTCGCCCTTTATGTCTCAGAGATGTCGTAGGATCACGAATATTAATTTTAGAAATTAAACTTGATGAATTTTGGGATAGGGGTGGTGCAATAGGATCAACTCCTTCAGGAGAACTTAAGTTATCATTTTTTGCTAACTTGCTTGTTAGAAACCTATCAAATTCAACAGAAAAGTTAGGCATCTTGTATGCAACCTCCAAAGCCTTATTGCATTTGTAAAGAATATCCTAATTAAGATCTCTAACTTCAGAATTTATGACAATAGCATCCGTGCCAACATCTCCAAATCGATGTCGAGATTCAACGGTCCAGCGCTTCAGAATATAATGGTCTGGTATCTTTGAAACATGTTTCTTCCACAACATACACAAGGCATGTCTGCAAAGTAATCCAACAAATTCAAAATGTCTATAGACGCATGAAACTACAACCCCAACAGAATTGTATAACACAGTCCAGCATTTACTTCTCTCTTTTGTCGCCCGTCCAACAAGATATGTAGTTGCTGTCCCTTCTTTATGCACTTTATCAGCCCAATAAATCTGGGCATCCTTCATTTTTTGTTAAAAATAGAAAACAAGGCTCTTGCATAGCATCTACCAGCTTGCTTCTCAAGTGGCCATTCCAAAGTGAATATGGGCCTGTTGTCGATAGTTTTGAAATCTTCATCCTCTTCGAGTTTTTGACGACATGCCAATGCCTTGTATATTGAACGACAAACTCAGTTAACGGTGTACTTGAATGAACATATGTATCAAAAAAACATCTATGCTTTCCGCTCTTTGACTTGTCCGAGTGCCAGCAAGAAACTTACCATTCAAAGAGCAAGGTAACCAACTAGCTCGTCGCTCCGACAACTTTTGCAACCAACTTTTTTCTCGTAGGATGTAGGTAGCCATCCTCTCTTTCCAACAATCTTTGGCTTCACATATATGGCTACTGTTTCACAGTCTATTGAAATGCAATTCAAACTCGGATCCATGGATAGTTTTAAGATGGACCATATGCTCTACAATATTCTTGTCTAGATGCCAATCACAATATCGGTGTATAGTATTTAGAAGAACTGTAGCAATTGCATTCCCAATAGCCGCATCCTAATCAATAATGATTTCTTTCGGTGCTTTACCCCCCATACATCTAAGCTACTGCTCAAATAACTACACAAACGTCTGCTCTGTCTCATCAGCTAACAATGCACATCTGAACAAGCTAGATTGTCGATGATGATTTATACCAACGAAAGGAGCAAATGGTAAACAGAAATTATTAGTACGATATGTCACATCAAATATAATTACATCATTAAACTTCTGATAGGATTCTTGTAATCTTCTATCAGCCCAAAAAGCACTTCTTAATGTGTATTCATCATCTAATTCAATGCTTGAGTACAAGTCGAATCTTCAGCCTTTTTTTTCCATAAAGTGCTTAACAATTTTAGTACAATTTTTGCCCAAATTGTTTTTCCTCCCAACTCTTAGGTGATCATGGACTTGTTGTGGTGTAATCAAGTGTTGTGGGTCAGGCTCGAAGGAATTGACAACCATTGCAATGCTTGCGTTTGATATGCCTTCGCTATGAAGCTGAGTAATTAAGTTCTTCACTACTGGTTGACGATGGACCTTTTTATGAGACTGATGCTTTATTATTTTTGATGGAGTGGATAACTCATGATTGTTATATTGAGGAACAAATTTGCCAATTCTCTATCTTCTTGACTTTATGAGGTAAATCTTGATAAATGTTTTGCAATCAAAGCGTATCTCACGTTGATAATCTACCTCTTCATTGACAATTGGTTTCTTCAAGACTCTCCTTTCCCCTTTCTTGCTACATACAATTAATCTGGATATGATTAAATTGGGATCAGACCTAGACCTACTAGTTGATGACCATCTAGTTCCAAATCACATCTTTAATGCATACCCGTTATAAAAATTATACAAATCCTCATGTGTAGGAAACTCAATTCCTATCTTCGACGTAATAATGTCAAATCATCTTTATCTCCATCTCCTATACCATCTCCCAAATCAATACCATCTCCTACACAATTAAAAATAATAACGAACGAAAAAAAATTTGAATAATTTTTTCTTCAACTTATGTCACTTCCCGTTCCCGGAATACGTATTCTAAATACATGTACTGCTGGAATATATTTATTTAATATTTATCATATATTATTCTGTATTTAAATCCCTTTAATTTTATGTTAATTAATTACCTGCAATTTTATTTCTGTATTTTACTTTATGCTTTTATACTCTACTTTAGCTTTGCTTTGGGTTCGGCTTAGATTGATTTAATTATGTTGGTTCATAATGAACCGAAACAAACCCCCCACCTACCACCACTCCTTTATTTAAAGCCCATCCCCTTTCTCTCTCTTCATTACTTCTTTTTATTTCTCTTATTCTTCCTCATAACTCGCCCACCAACCTAGGAGGTCTAAGAAAGTGCCAACATGCTTCTTGATGGATTTCTATTTTTGTTGTTCCATTGTGTTCCTATTAAGATTCTTAGACACTTTAGTACTTAGCATTTTCTATTCCCATGGCTCATTTCGTGTAGATCTGAGTTTAATACATTTTTGGAATTTTTAGGTTTTGATCTAGTAACTTTGATATTTTTCAAGTTTTGATGGTTCCATGTTGTAGGAAATTTGATTCTACCCAATTTTGACTATTGGAAGTCCTGATTTCGACTTATTTTGAGTAATTTATGGTCTTTTTGGTTCATAGGTTTTCATGGCCATTAGAGGCTGACTGGAGAAGATGAGCAGTACATGCTGTTTCCTGGCGCATGTTGTTTCTGGCGTATGTTATTTTTTGGTGCATGCTATTTTTGGCCCATGCTATTTTCTGGCGCATACTGTTTCCTGGCGCATGCTGTTTTCTGGCGCATGCTGTTTCTGGCGCATGCTGTTTTCTGGCGTATGCTATTTTCTAGCGCATGCTGTTTCCTGGCGCATGCTGTTTCTGGCGCATGCTGCTTTCTGGCGCATGCTGTTTTCTGGCGCATGCTGTTTCCTGGCGCATGCTGTTTCTGGCATATAATGTTTCTGGCGCATGCTGATTCCTGGCGCATGTTGTTTTCTGGCGCATGCTGTTTCCGGACGCATGCTATTTTCTGGCGCATGCTGTTTCCTGGCGCATGTTATTTTTTGGCACATGTTGTTTCCTGGCGCATGCTGTTTCCTGGCGTATGCTGTTTTCTAGCGCATGCTATTTCTGGCACATGCTGTTTTCCGTGGCCATATGGCACTTCTTGGACGCATAAGATCCTGACCACATATGCATTCTCAGCCGCATGAACTTCTATAATTTCTCGGCCGCATGAACTCTAACTCATAATGCCTTTTGACTTATTCTTGTCCCGAATTAACATTAATTAATATTGATTATGACCTTGACTAATAATTGATCATGCGTTCCTAGTTGGAACTAAGAGACTGGCTAGTCGTCTTATTGAATTGAATGAATGAGACACGCTCATATTAATTATGAACTAATATAATCGATTGGCCGATCCCGAATATTGGCATACAGGCATATGCAGGCTTCAATTTATTTATTTATCTACAAAAGCAGCATATGTACTTTATGGTCAAGGCATGATTATTCCGTGGCTAGTTTTGATTGTTGCATTACGCTATGTAAGACCTACAACCTAACCGCACGGATATCGTTGTAGAGATGTGCATATCGTACCCCGTACGAAAGTACTCGTTCTGAATGACCATGATCCACGGCATGGGATTTCACTCAACATAGAGGCTATTAAGTTAAATAAAATGATGATTGCATGGAGAGAACAGATTCCCGAGTTCTTATATGGCAGCCCTCTTTGGGACTATTAAGTGCCCTACAGGCCGGCTGGTTCCCACAGATACTGCAAACCTGCCACACGGGCAGGGAGTGGTATCTGCTTATATTATTTATTGTACATTGTATATTAACGACGGGCGTTCCGCTGGGACTCGTCTAAATACATAATTGGCGCAATTGATTGATTGGGTAGACTAGCCTTGCTTGCACATAGTAAGAACTGAGGAATCCTTTATCGCATAATTCCAAAATAACTTGGAACCAACAATAGCAAGCCGTAATAGTTGCATGACCGTTTCAAATTGATTTGGTTGTGTACTGTACTTACTTTATTGACTAACTGAGATGATCAGAGTGTCGAGACATGACAGGCCAACTTCTGTCCTTGTTTGGTTGGGAGGTTGGTTCGAAGTGTCGTGACGTTATGTGAATCTCAGTAGCAAGCAGAGATCTATTATTATATTCTCTTAGTTACTAGTTTAAATTTCTCATATCGTGCTTCCTTGCGGTACTTGCTATTAGAGGTCTAACCTCTCTGGTTTTGCATGGCCAGATCTAGAGCCGGTTTCCGAGGACTCAGCTTACTTTCACCTCCAAGAAGGTCAATACTAGAGGGATGATCGCAGGAGGACTCGAGTGGGTTCCTTACTTTCCCGCTCGTTTTGTTACTTACTTTATATTTTGCCGTTTGGCACCGACATGTTAGTCGGATTGTCTTGTACTTACTTTTATATAATTGTAATTAAGTCAGACTGCAGCTGATAACAATTGTGTATACCTTGCTTCGTCATCTGGCTATATTTTGTAAAGCCAGATATCAAGAATATTTTGACTGAGCGTTTGGAACGCCTTACTGCTTTATCTTACATGTTCTCTATTTCTGTTTCGTGTTTGATTGATTGAGATAATAGATGTGAAGTGACCATAGTATTACTTTTATGTAGTATGCACTCCCTCGTCTTATTAGACAGCATTGATCGTATTATACGGTATTCATCTACCAGTAATATGTAGCTGGCTGAGTCATTCCTCCGCTCTCCAGTATTCTGGTTCTGGGGCGTGATAAGGTTTTACTGGTGGCCCATGCAGGTCTAATTTCAGACTTGTGGGGTGTTTTGATTTGTAGAATGTCTCAATCACACATGTTCCCCTTGATCTCATGATTCGTTGTTCTCAACTCTAGCTTGACATTCCAGTATCCTTTGACTTCATTGATCTTTCCTGTCCGGTCGTTTGATTGTTCTCTTGTCCCTTTTTAGGGGCACTTCGTCCGCATCTGTCAGAGCTGGACAACAGCAACAAGGACAATATGGACAACCTGACCAGGTTAGACATCAACAAGGGCCAGTACAACCCCAAGAGGCTATTCAAGAAGAAGTGATAGTGGAAGCAGCAGCTGGATCGCAGTATCCGGAGGTTCCACCACCACCAACAGTTCCACCTACCCCTGTGGAAGTAGACACACCAGCCCTTCTGGAGATCATAAGAGGGATGATGGCTACTCATCAACACCAGATGTTAGTCCAGCAGCGCATGCACACTCAGTTGCAAGAGTAGAACGTACTACTCCACCAAGGGTTGCAGACGGTATTGGAAAGTGGGGCAAGGACAGATTTAGGAGCATCAACCAGATTTTGCAAACTCAACCCCCGCCGTTTTGAGGGCACGGAGGATATTATCTCAGCAGATGCATGGCTTAAGGATATTGAGGCTATTCTGATGGCAGCTAAGGTACTAGCAGAAGAACGTGTAGATCAAGTGAAGTTATTACTTCAAGATCTCGCACATGATTGGTGGGAATCAGAAGAAGTAGGCATCAGACGTCTTGTTGCTTGGGTTAATTTTACTGCAAGGTTCAAGACGAAGTACTATGTAGTTGTGGTGCAGTTTAAGCTACAACAGAAGTTTATCAACCTCAAGCAGGCCGGTAAGACGGTAGATGCTTATGCAGCGGAGTTCTGCAGATTGAGTAGGTTCGCCCCAGAGATGGTAGCAACGGAGAGCCAGAGGGCTATGAGGTTCCAGCAAGGGTTTCATCTTGAGCTCTTACAATTGATAGAGGGGCACAATTATCAAAATTTTGATAAGGTATTGACGGCAACCAGAAGGCATGAAATCACCATTCAGAGGATCACGGCAAGGACTGGAGGTCAGAAGAGATCCCACAGTCAGATTAAAGAAGGAGGGGGAGCAGCGCCCCGAACAACAGCACCATCCCTTGGCATTCGCATTCACGATGTGGTAATACGAGGGCCAGCACCACCACCAAGGCAGCAGCAACAGCAACAGAGGAAGAACCAGCAACCCCCAGCGGGCTGTACTTATTGTGGGAAGGTAGGACACACTAGAGATGTGTGTCGGATATTGAACGGGCAGTGTTTGATATGTGGAAATCTAGATCATCGGGTTACCACGTGTCCCATGAATTCGAGGTCAGGATGACCAGTGCAATAATTTCCTGCTCTGCCAGCACCAGGGGCAGGTTAGTATTGAGGACCAGCGGTGGCAGTGAGACTGTTGGCACAGCGCCCGTTCATGACACAGGCTCAGATGTTTCGGCAGCAGGGACCACCGATGCAGCAACACCAGCATAGACTACCCCAGTATCATCAAGACAGGGGCCAGCAGCAGCACCAGGCTAGGCCGCAACATGGGAACCAACAAGGAGGTCGAGGACAGGCATTCACTCTGTCCTTGGAGGAGGCATTAGCATCGAGAGATGTTGTGGCAGGTAACATTCTCGTCGCCTCATATCCCGCAGTAGCATTGTTTGATTCGGGAGCATCATACTCATTTATATCTGCACAATTTATGACACGACTAGGAATGGAATTCGAGGCATTGCCAGGAAGGTTAAATATACTCACTGGTAATGGGCTCGTAGGAGTTAGTAGAGTTATTCTAGCATGTAGCATTGTAGTTTGCGGGCATTCCTTACCCGCCCGGTTGATAGAATTTCCTGTTGGAAATTTTGACGTTATCTTAGGCATGGACTGGCTGAAAGATAGTCATGCGACAATAGATTGTCGTAGAGGGAGTGTATCTTTTGATATTTCAGGCATGAAGCGGTTCACCTTAGTCAGATCAGTGGCAACTCAACAAGAACATGGAGTAGTGACGGCAATGGAAGAAGTTCAAGTTCCGAAGGTAGTTGAAGAGTTTCTGGACGTATTTCCCGAAGAACTTCCAGGTCTACCACCGGTTAGGGATATTGAGTTCAGCATAGAATTGGTACCCGGAACTAAACCGATATCAGATCGAGTTTACAGAATGGCAGATTCAGAACAGGCCAAGGTATATCAGCACATAGAGGAACTGAAGGAGAAGAAGTTCATCCAAGCTAGCATATCACCATGGGCAGTACCAGTGGTACTTGTGGGGAAGAAGGATGGGTCATCGAGATTATGCATCGATTACAGGAAGCTTAACACGGCAACAGTAAAGAACAAGTACCCACTACCCAGGATCGACGACTTGTTTGATCAGTTGAACAGAGCTAGAGTTTTCTCCAAGATAGATCTTCGTTCAGGGTATCATCAAGTGAGGGTTCGAAAGGTGGATATTCCCAAGACAGCATTCAGGTCGAAGTATGGGCATTATGAATTCTTAGTAATGCCGTTTGGTTTGACCAATGCTCCAGCAATATTTATGGATTTGATGAACCGTATCTTTATGCCATACTTAGATCAGTTTGTCGTTGTGTTTCTTGACGACATTCTCGTATATTCTGCCAGTGAAGAGGAGCATGAAGACCACCTCAGGAAAGTGTTACAGGTTCTGAGAGAGAACTAGTTGTATGCCAAGCTCAGCAAGTGTGAGTTTTGGTCGGACCATATTTCTTTTTTGCGGCACATCGTATCAGGATCTGGAGTAGCAGTGGATCCCTAGAAGGTAGAAGCAGTAGAGAGTTGGCCAGTACCCAAGACCGTAGCAGATGTACGGAGTTTCTTGGGATTGGCAGGAGATTCGTAGCAGACTTTGCAAGACTTTCAGCACCCATGACCCGCTTGACACGAAAGGATGTACTATTCGTCTGGTCAGCAGAATGCCAGGCATTATTTGAGAATCTGAAGCAGATTGATATCAGCGCCTATTCTTACATTGCCAGTTGGACCCGGAGGTTTCGCTGTATATTGAGATGCGTCATGTAAAGGACTTGGATGTGTCTTTATGCAATATGGAAAGGTGATAGCATATGCATCTAGGCAACTTCGAGACCACGAGAGAATTACCCAACTCATGACTTGGAGTTGGCGGCAGTAGTATTTGCTTTGAAGCTATGGAGGCATTACTTATATGGTGATCGAGTGGACATGTACACAGACCACAAAAGTCTGAAGTACATCTTTACTCAGAAGGAGCTGAACATGAGGCAGAGAAGATAGTTAAAGCTGATCAAGGATTATGACGTAGAGCTTCAGTATCATCCAGGCAAGGCTAATGTGGTAGCGGACGCTCTCAGCAAGAGAGGCGGTGCATTTATGTTGACAACATAGAGGCATATCTTAGAAGACCTTCAGGAGATGGGCATCAAAGTTATACTTCCTAGTGATATAGGAGTTCTAAAAAGTCTTCAAGTTTAATCCGACTTGGTAGATAGGAACAAGACAGCTCAGGCACAGGACCCAAGGATTCAGAAGCTTAGGGCAGAATGTGAGTCAGGACTCAGAAAGGAGATGAGAATTCATGAAGATGGTACACTTAGGTTTGGGTCACGTCTATGTGTGCCTAGTAGAGATATCAGACAGGAGGTTATGGCAGAAGCTCATATTTCCCAGTATTCTGTACATCCTGGAGGGACTAAGATGTACCAAGATATCAAACAACACTTCTGGTGGAACGAAATGAAGAGGGAGATAGCTAGATTTGTTTCCCGTTGCTTGGTATGTCAGCAAGTGAAGGCAGAGCAGCAGAGGCCAGCTGGGTTATTGCAACCGCTTTCTATTCCGGAATAGAAATGGGAACATATTACAATGGACTTTGTGACCGGTTTACCGAGGTCATCAAGTGGTAAAGATGCCATTTGGGTGATAGTAGATCGGCTTACGAAGGTGGCGCACTTTCTTCCTTTCAGAGTAGGCAATCTACAGAAAAGTTGGCAGAGTTGTATATGCAACAGATAGTCAGGAAGCATGGAGTCCCTGTCAGTATTGTGTCAGACAGAGATAACCGTTTTATATCACATTTTTGGAAGAGCTTACATCATAGCCTGGGTACCAAGTTAAGATTTAGCACGACTTACCATCCCCAGACGGACGGGGAATCAGAAAGAACAATTCAGACTTTGGAAGACATGTTGCGAGCTTGCACTCTAGATTTTAGAGGATCTTGGGAGAGCCACCTGCACTTAGTCGAATTCTCATACAACAACAGTTATCAAGCCAGTATCCATATGGCACCATTTGAAGCACTATATGGTAAGAAGTGTAGGTCACCGCTGGCATGGGATGATATCGGGGAGAGGAAGATGTTAGGCCCGGAAATGATTGTCCAGACAGTTGAAGTGGTCAAAGGAATTAGAGAGAGACTTCGAGTTGCGCAGGATCGGCATCGTCATTGGACGGACCAGCATCGTAGGTCGCTAGAGTTTTCAGTTGGGGACCACGTGTTCTTGCTGTCACGCCCCAGTTCTAAATAATCGGATTGGGAACACGTGGCATGCCAGCTGTACAATCCAGCATAGCTAAACCCAATTTAATGGACTATGATCTGATCGTAGTACGCTGAAGTAAAACTAATAAAGTAACATCACAGGCAGGTAAACTAGTCTCATCCATGGAATAAAGTAAGAGATAACTGAATAGAAATTCATCAGTGCCACAGAGTCCAAATGTCAACTATGACTAGTGGAGAACAGTCCACTAAATAAGTAAATGAGTACAACTGGAATAAAATAGAGTAGCAAATAGAAATAAACGGAATACTGGAAATGAAACCCACGTCTGAAGATGTAGCTAGCCTCCATAGGATCAAGGCTGCGGCTCCACCTCAAAGTCATCGTCAACAAGTCCCTCTACTCCGTAATCAGCCGGGAATAAGTGCTCGTCAAGCTCTGGAAAAGATACCAGGTCCTCAGAGGGACATAACAAATACACAGGAAATCGACATGCATGATAATACTGAGCAGTAATGTAAAAGTAACTATAAAGTATGCAACCAAGTATTTCCCTAACCAAACAAGTACAGGAAATACAAGGTAAGCAATAAAGGTGTTCTAACCATCTATGTGTAAATGCTCTCGAGACATCTCTAGTGGCACATGAGAGGGGGAGAAGAAGAAGAAACTGCCACCAAGCGTTCTACAATTTGAGAAACGAGGGGCTACGAGCATCCAGCGTACATTGGAAACAGAAATTCTCATACACCACTAGTAGACTCTCCCCACCCAATGTACTCGTACCGTATACGCGGTACGAACAATATGCAAGACGTCATAGTAAATATAATGTAACTAAACCAAACTGCTAACAGACTCAAGTTCATATGTTAAGGGCCAGTCAATACATAACCTCTGTACTCAGCTCACTCATATGTGATACGTGTCTGAGACGGTGTCAAGTTATACTAACACTATACCGGGTAGTCATCAATGGAGACGAGTGCACACAAATAGCAATAAACTGGGAATTTGAAACTACTGCATAGTAATGTCAAGCAAGGTGTACTTGCCTGTGTCCAGCAACTGAGTATCCGGGTCCGATGTAGATTCTGAGTTCCGAGAAGCAAATAATCCTAAACAAGCATGATTTCTAATTAGTCACTAATTAACAATTTACTAAATTGATTAATTGCTAATTACCCAACAATCATAGTATTTTATTAAAACTAACTAACTAGTACCAATAATTATGAATAATAATTATACAATAATAAGTATGTAAAATATACTTATTATCATACATTTATATTCTGTAATTAATAATACAACATGATATTTAATAATTAATTAATTAATTATAATTAATTAACTAATCAATTTAATACACACATGCATACACAATTCCTAATAATACTAACAAAAATAGTAAAAATCCTTAAAAATCATTTTTAGTCTATTTTAATAATAAACTAAATAATATCAGAATAATAAATATATATTATATATATATTTTTACAGAAATAAATTTATTACTATTAAAACTATTTATTAAATAACTAGTTAAATAACAATAGTAAATACATAATAATTCTAAATAAATTCTAAAAATCACTATAAACCCTAAATTTATCCAATAAACCTAAATTCACTATTCTACACAATAATTACACATAATTAATAATTATTTAAATTAATAAATAATTATTAACCCTGTAATAATTAATTCTAAAATAATTCTAGAAATTACTTTTAGATCTTAAAAATTTGTAAATAAATATAAAACGCCTAAAATAATTTCCAAAATAACTTAATTACCTATTTGCAACAGAAACCCTAACATTTACCAATTTACAAATAATTATATAATTAATATCAATTAATTATATAATATACTTAATAATCAAAATTACCTTACTAAAATCTAAATAAATATAAATAAATATAATTAAATACTGGAAATATTTTTATACAGTAAAGTATATTTTTATAAACATTTTCTATATATATATATTATTTAATTAATAACCAATTAAATAATATAAATTAAAAACAGTATTTAATATTTGATTTAAATATTTAAAAATTCACAGAATAAATCAAAATACAATTTTTTAAAAACCAATACAATATTGGAAAAATTTCCATAATATACTTTACATTTAAATCTATATTTTCCATATAAATTATATTATTTAGTTATTTATTAATTAAATAATATGAATAAAAAAAAGAATATGAAAAATTAATTAAATAATTAAAATTTCATAGTCTTTAATATAACATAATTATAAATTAAATACTATAATTTCTGGAAAAATTATTATAAAATAATACATTAATTTTACAAACTTTTTCCTCTACAAAGTTTTATTTAGTTAATAATAAAATTATTAATTAACGATTAAAACAGTAAATACAAACAATTAATTAACAACACATAAAATTCGTAAATAAATAATAATAAATACTAATAAATAATATTAATTCACACAAAATTTAATGTAGATCCTATACTTAATTACTAATGATCCCCTTTAATTAGATCTAATTAATTAACCATATTTACACAATAATAATCATAAAAAAAACTGAATTAATTGGATTAAAAACTCTAAAACTAGGGTTACAGTAAAAATAGGAGGATTTCCCACGTGGAAGAACCACGGGGTGGCTCGGGGGGTTACCTGCCCGCCGCAGGAGGTCGGTGTCGGCCTCCAGGCGCGGTGGCGCCGCCGGGGATCACCGTGATCGGCCGGGTTCTGCTGCTCACAGCAGCAGCCGAAATCCCGGTCGGGATTTGCCTCGCCGGCCGCTCGTGGTGGCCTGGCCGCCGGGGATCTGGCCAGGTGGAGATGGCCGAGGAGGAGACAAGGTCGGGGGGGGCGACGGCTTGAAGGAAATGCTCTAGGGTTAGGGTTATGAGGAGTTTGGTTAGAAAGGCTATATATATAAAAAAATCTAGGGTTCCATGTAAACGGGTATAGACCCGTACCCAATTGGGTTTGGGTTGACCCGACCCTCCTGACAGGTGGGCCAGGGCTGGGGTAGGGTTAGGGTTAGTTGCTAGAGTTAAGGTTTTGGCTTTAAGGATAAGTAAACTCTAGGTTTCCTATATATATATATATATATATATATATATATATATATATATATATATATATATATATATATATATATATATATATATATATATATATATATATATATATATATAAATATATATATATATATTTTTTTATATATAAAGATATATATAAAATATATATATATATATATATATATATATATATATATATAAGCATATTTATTTAATAATAAATAAAAATAAATTATCTATTAATAAACAAAAATAACTAATTAATTAGAAATATGGAATTTTTCATATTCTAGGGTTTCTAGATTAGGGTTAACACTAAACACTACACACATATATTTAATTACACACACACACACACACACACACACACACACACACACACACACACACACACATATATATATATATATATATATATATATATATATATATAAATACCAATTAATTAGTATAATACTGATTAATAATTAATAAATAAAATTTTTGAAATTTGAGGGGTTTTACATTCTACCCAACTTATTAGAATTTCGTCCTCGAAATTAAAAACAAGCTAGGATTAAAAGAATTATAGGGCTTGGTCAACACACAATTATTGGCACACAAAAATCACATTTCTAACTTTTAGAAAATTCCTAGTTATTAACACAAAATAAAACAGACATGATCTAAAAAAATGACAATTGCATAATTAAATCATACCAGACGCCTCACGAAGGTATGGAAAACACTCCAGAATAGAATCTTCCTGCTCCCAAGTCGATTCGCCTGGAGAATGGTGCTTCCACGCAACTCGGACAAGTCGAATGGTCTTCCCCTTCAACACTTTCTCTCTGCGGTCTAGGATCTCCACAGGCTGCTCCTCGTAGGACAAAGTCGGTCCCACGGTGATCTCTGAATGATCAAGTACGTGGTTAGGGTCTGCTACATACTTCCTCAACTGGGAGACATGAAATACGTCATGAACGCCTTCCAATGACTGCGGCAGTGCCAATCTGTATGCAACCTCGCCAACTTTCTCCAACACATCGAAGGGTCCGATGTACCTTGGGCTGAGCTTTCCTCTGACTCCAAATCTGATTGTACCTCTTGTCGGGGAGATTCTCAAGAACACATGATCTCCTTCCTTGAACTCAAGAGGTCGCCTATAAATGTCTGCCCACTGTTTCTGTCAGTCCTGAGCTGCTCGTATATGCCCCTGAATCTTCTTGACTGTATCCACTGTACGAGTCACTAACTCTGGTCCCAATATCTGTCTCTCGCCTACATCACCCCAACATGTTGGCGATCGACACTTCCTTCCGTACAATACCTCGAAAGGGGCCATCTGGATACTTGCCTGGTAGCTGTTGTTGTAAGAGAACTCTACCAAATGCAAGTGAACCTCCCAGGATCCTCCAAAATCCAACATGCAAGCTCTCAACATGTCCTCCAGCGTCTGGATGGTACGCTCTGACTGTCCGTCCGTCTTGGGGTGATAAGCAGTGCTGAACTTCAGTCTTGTACCCAGACTTTCCTGCATGCTCTTTCAGAAGTGCGATGTGAATCTCGAATCTCGATCGGAGACTATACTGACTGGTACTCCTTGTAATCGTACTATCTCCTTCATATATAAATCTGCCAATACCTCTGTAGATTGCCCCACTCGGAATGGTATAAAATGAGCAGACTTCGATAATCTGTCCACAATCACCAAAACTGCATCTCGTCCAGCTGGGCTTCTTAGAAATCCCGTAACGAAATCCATAGTGATGTGCTCCCACTTCCATTCAGGTATCGGAAGCGGTTACAATAATCCTGCGGACCTCTGATGTTCAGCCTTGACTTGCTGACACACCAAGCACTTTGCTACGAACCGTGCTATCTCACGCTTCATTCCATGCCACCAATAGTGCTGTCTCAGGTCCCTGTACATCTTCGTACCTCCTGGATGAATAGAATAGGTCGAGCTATGAGCCTCTGTCATCAGCTCCTGCCTGATCTCTCCATTAGGAACATAGAGGCGATCTCTGTACCTCAAGGTCCCATCTTCGTGAATTCTCAATCCAGTCTGCAGTCCTTGCTCTGTCCTCTGTCGAAGCCTCTGATATCTGGCATCTGTTGGTAAGGTCGCCTTGATCCGCTCTACTAATGAAGATTGAACCTGAAGGTTCATCATCTTTTCAACTCCTCCAGGCCTAACAACTTCGATGCCCATCCTTTCCAAGTCATATAGCAACTCCTTTTTTGATGTTAAGAAGTATGCCATAGGCCTTCAGCTCAATGCATCTGCTACTGAATTCGTCTTCCCTGGATGGTACTGTAACTCAATATCAAAATCTGCCATCAACTCGAGCCAACGTCTTTGTCTCAAATTTAAATCCTTCTAAGTATAGACATACTTGAGACTCTTATGATCTGTATATACCTCCACTGTTTCTCCATACAGATAATGCCTCCAAAGCTTCAAGGCAAATATCATCGCCGCAAGCTCTAAGTCGTGCGTGGGATAATTCTTCTCGTGGGTCCTCAACTGCCGTGAACCATATGCAACTACCTTCCCATGTTGCATCAAGACGCATCCTAATCCCTTCCCGGAAGCATCGCTATAGATGACAAAACCTCCTGATCTCGATGGAATGGTCAAGACTGGTGCAGTAGTAAGGCGCTTCTTCAAATCATCAAAAGCAGCTTGGCACTCTTCCGTCCACTCGAACTTCTGATCCTTGCGAGTCAACTTCGTCATAGGCTCCGCAATTCTTACAAAATTCTCTACGAACCTCCGGTAATATCCGGCAAGTCCAAGAAAACTTCGTACCTCTGAAACATCGGTTGGGGTTGGCCACGACTCCACTGCTGATATCTTTGTCGGATCCACTTCTATGCCTTTCCCTGAGATAACATGTCCAAGAAATGAAACATGATCTAGAAGAAAATCACACTTACTCAGCTTTGCATACAGCTTCTGATGCCTCAAGATCTCTAGCACCTTCCTCAAGTGATCCTCATGCTCTTCATGGTTCTTTGAATACACCAAAATGTCGTCGATGAATACTACGACAAACTTATCAAGATATTCATGGAATACTCTATTCATTAAATTCATGAACACAGCCGGTGCATTTGTCAAACCAAAGGACATTACTAAGAACTCGTAATGACCATACCGAGTCCTGAATGCCGTCTTCTGGATGTCTTCTTTCCGAACTTTCACTTGATGGTATCCCGACCTCAGATCAATCTTCGAGAACACCTGGGCTCCTGTCAACTGGTCAAATAGATCATCAATTCTGGGCAGGGGATACTTGTTCTTGATCGTCACAGCATTAAGAGCCCTATAATCAATGCACATACGAATTATTCCATCTTTCTTTGGCACAAACAAGACCGGGGATCCCCAAGGTGATGCACTTGGTCTGATAAATCCCTTGTCTTGTAACTCCTGCAGCTGCACCTTTATTTCATCCAGCTCATTCTTAGCCAGTCGATAAACATTTGAAGAGATTGGTGCCGCTCCTGGTATGAGCTCAATGGTGAACTCAACCTCTCTATCGGGTGGTAGACCCGGCAGATCATCGGGAAAGACAACAGAAAACTCATCAATGATCGGTGGCGGGGCAACCTCCATTGCCATGCAAGCTCCATGATACTGAGATACTCCCTTCTCAATGCTTCCTCTATAAAATTCAAACTCCGGCTGGCCTGGCGGTCTAAATATAGCACAACCCCTGTGGCAGTCCAATATCGCATGATATTGACTAAGCCAATCTATACCCAAAACTACGTCGAAATTTGGCATAGAAAATACCAAAAGTCGAGCTCTCATCTCTCGTCCACAAATGACGACCGAACAGGTTCTACATGTACTAGTCACAGGTACTATACCCCCACCAGTAATAATTTTCCAACTCTTAGGCATTGTAGAAGTAGCTATCTTATGCACGGCTACAAATCTAGATGATATAAATGATAGGGTGGCACCAGAATCAAATAATACTGTAGCAGGCAATGAACCTACTAGAATAGTACCTGTGATAGCCTCACCTTCGGTTCCATCTTCTCCCTGAGTGAGAGCAAAAATCTGTCCTTGCTTCTTGTTTCCTGCCTGCTGCTTGGCTTTCTAAAACTGTGCTGACTGTGAAGTAAATATAGGTCCTCTCTGCTGACCTCCTGGTGCTGGTGGCTTCTGTCCTCCGGCTGGCACAATGGCTCCCCGAACTGGGCAATCTCGAGCTTGATGCTAGCTCGATCCACAAGCTAAGCAAGTACCCAGCATCCTTCTGCACTCTCTCTGTAAGTGTCCCTTCCTGCCACAGAAATAGCAAGTCGGAAGCTCCTTAGACTGGTAGGGTCCAGTCTTCTGCTGATGCTGGTGATGTCCCATAGGTCTCCTGATAGGACCTCCTTGCTGCGTCTTCGTCTGCACTGGCTGGTTCTTCTGCTGGTTCAGCTTCCCCTTGCTAATTGTCTCCTGAATCCTGGCCTCCGTCAGCAACTCAACATAAGAGATTCGGGACTGGGAGCTAGTATAATGCTGTAGCTCCTGCCTCAGCCCGTTGTAAAATCTCTTGGCCTTCTCCAGAGCATTGGATATCAGTACCTCCCCATATTTGGTGAGTCGACTGAACTCTGAGTCATACTCGTCAACAGTCTTGTTCCCTTGCTCCAGGTACAGGAACTGGTTGTATAAGGCATTCTTCACAGTAGTAGGGAAATACTTCTTATCAAAAAACTCCAGAAATTATTCCCACGACTGACGAGTACCCAACTGACGCTCCATAGAATCCCACAAGTGATGGGCATTCCCCTCTAGCTGAGTTCTTACGCTAGTCATCCATAAATCCTCAGGCAACTGAGATGCCTGCAATAGCTTCTTGGTGCTGGTGATCCAAGTAGTAGTATCCTCCGGATTCTTATTTCCCAAATAAGGTTTGGGGTTCATCTGCACGTAGTCCTTCACTGAACCTACCCGTGCTAGTCTCACGGGAGCTAGTGTCGGAGATGGTGCAGGTGCTGGTGCTGTCATCCTCTCCATAGCTGTCAAGAATCCATGTCTCATCTCAGCAGCTTCCTATCTTTGTTCAGCAGCTACCTGCCTCTGCTCAGCTGCTTCTTGCCTCTGCTCTGCTGCTTGCTGTCTCTGTTCTTGCATCATCATGTGCATAAACTGAAACATCTGTGCCTGACTGTCTTGAGGCACAGCCGGGGGTACTCTATATGATGTCTGAGGGTACTGCGGGGGAGGAGGAGGTACCCCAGTCGGTTGTGCACCAACTGGCTGAGACGTCTGCCCTGGTAGCAAAGGGTGGGTTGGAACTACCCTTGCGGACTGATCATCCATACCAGATGACTGGTTGTCTCTACCGGCAGCAGTACGTCCACTCCTTAGATTCATGATTCTGCAGAGATAAGATAGAAGGAATTGAGAATAGGACGGAAACAAACGAGATGCAAAAGAATTTGTTCAAGGATAATCAAGAATGATATAGTCAAGTATGGATGAGACCTAATATTCTAAACCTAATTTGCAGGCTTGTTCAGTACAGTAACGTAACCAAAAAAATTTTTGACCTGCATGGGCCACCACTAAAAATATGTCACGCCCCAGTTCCAAATAATCAGATTGGGAACACGTGGCATGCCAGCTGTACAATCCAGCATAGCTAAACCCAATTTAATGGACTATGATCTGATCATAGTACGCTGAAGTAAAACTAATAAGTAACATCACAGGCAGGTAAACTAGTCTCATCCATGGAATAAAGTAAGAGATAACTGAATAGAAATTCATCAGTGCCACAGAGTCCAAATGTCAACTATGACTAGTGGAGAACAGTACACTAAATAAGTAAATGAGTACAACTGGAATGAAATGGAGTAGTAAATAGAAATAAACGAAATACTGGAAATGAAACCCACGTCTGACGATGTAGCTAGCCTCCAGAGGATCAAGGCTGCGGCTCCACCTCAAAGTCGTCGTCAACAAGTCCCTCTACTCCGTAATCAGCCGAGAATAAGTGCTCGTCAAGCTCTGGAAAAGATACCAGGTCCTCAGAGGGACATAACAAATACACAGGAAATCGACATGCATGATAATACTGAGCAGTAATGTAAAAGTAACTATAAAGTATGCAACCAAGTATTTCCCTAACCAAACAAGGACAGGAAATACAAGGTAAGCAATAAAGGTGTTCTAACCATCTATGTGTAAATGCTCTCGAGACATCTCTAGTGGCACATGAGAGGGGGAGAAGAAGAAGAAACTGCCACCAAGCGTTCTACAGTTTGAGAAACGAGGGGCTACGAGCATCCAGCGTACATTGGAAACAGAAATTCTCATACACCACTAGTAGACTCTCCCCACCCAATGTACTCGTACCGTATACGCGATACGAACAATATGCAAGATGTCATAGTAAATATAATGTAACTAAACCAAACTGCTAACAGACTCAAGTTCATATGTTAAGGGCCAGTCAACACATAACCTCTGTACTCAGCTCACTCATATGTGATACGTGTCTGAGACGGTGTCAAGTTATACTAACACTATACCGGGTAGTCATCAATGGAGACGAGTGCACACAAATAGCAATAAACTGGGAATTTGAAACTACTGCATAGTAATGTCAAGCAAGGTGTACTTGCCTGTGTCCAGCAACTGAGTATCCGGGTCCGATGTAGAGTCCGAGTTCAGAGAAGCAAATAATCCTAAACAAGCATGATTTCTAATTAGTCACTAATTAACAATTTACTAAATTGATTAATTGCTAATTACTCAACAATCATAGTATTTTATTAAAACTAACTAACTAGTACCAATAATTATGAATAATAATTATACAATAATAAGTATGTAAAATATACTTATTATCATACATTTATATTCTGTAATTAATAATACAACATGATATTTAATAATTAATTAATTAATTATAATTAATTAACTAATCAATTTAATACACACATGCATACACAATTCCTAATAATACTAACAAAAATAGTAAAAAATCCTTAAAAATCATTTTTAGTCTATTTTAATAATAAACTAAATAATATCAGAATAATAAATATATATTATATATATATTTTTACAGAAATGAATTTATTACTATTAAACTATTTATTAAATAACTAGTTAAATAACAATAGTAAATACATAATAATTCTAAATAAATTCTAAAAATCACTATAAACCCTAATTTATCCAATAAACCTAAATTCACTATTCTACACAATAATAACACATAAATAATAAATATTTAAATTAATAAATAATTATTAACCCTGTAATAATTAATTCTAAAATAATTCTAGAAATTACTTTTAGATCTTAAAAATTTGTAAATAAATATAAAACACCTAAAATAATTTCCAAAATAACTTAATTACCTATTTGCAACAGAAACCCTAACATTTACCAATTACAAATAATTATATAATTAATATCAATTAATTATATAATATACTTAGTAATCAAATTACCTTACTAAAATCTAAATAAATATAAATAAATATAATTAAATACTGGAAATATTTTTATACAGTAAAGTATATTTTTATAAACATTTTCTATATATATATATTATTTAATTAATAACCAATTAAATAATATAAATTAAAAATAGTATTTAATATTTGATTTAAATAATTAAAAATTCACAGAATAAATCAAAATAAAATATTTTAAAAACCAATACAATATTGGAAAATTTTCCATAATATACTTTACATTTAAATCTATATTTCCCATATAAATTATATTATTTAATTATTTATTAATTAAATAATATGAATTAAAAATAGAATATGAAAAATTAATTAAATAATTAAAATTTCATAGTCTTTAATATAAAATAATTATAAATTAAATACTATAATTTTTGGAAAAATTATTATAAAATACTACATTAATTTTACAAACTTATTCCTCTACAAAATTTTATTTAATTAATAATAAAATTATTAAATAACGATTAAAACAGTAAATACAAATAATTAATTAACAGCACATAAAATTCGTAAATAAATAATAATAAATACTAATAAATAATATTAATTCGCACAAAATTTAATGTAGATCCTATAATTAATTACTAATAATCCCCTTTAATTAGATCTAATTAATTAACAATATTTACACAATAATAATCATAAAAAAACTGAATTAATTGGATTAAAAACCCTAAAACTAGGGTTACAGTAAAAATAGGAGGATTTCCCACGTGGAAGAACCACGGGGTGGCTCGGGGGTTACCTGCCCATCGCAGGGGGTCGGGGTCGGCCTCCAGACGCGGTTGGCGCCGCCGTGGATCGCGGGATCGGCCGGGTTCTGCTGCTCACAGCAGCAGCCGAAATCCTGGTCGGGATTTGCCTCGCCGGCCGCTCGTGGTGGCCTGGCCGCCGGGGCTCTGGCCAGGTGGAGATGGCCGAGGAGGAGACAAGGTCGGAGGGGGCGACGACTTGAAGGAAATGCTCTAGGGTAGGGTATGAGGAGTTCGGTTAGAAAGGCTATATATATTATAAAAATCTAGGGTTCCATGTAAACGGGTATAGACCCGTACCCAATGGGTTTGGGTTGACCCGACCCTCCTGACAGGTGGGCCAGGGCTGGGGTAGGGTTAGGGTTAGTTGCTAGAGTTAAGGTTTTGGCTTTAAGGATAGTAAACTCTAGGTTTCCTATATATATACATACATATATATATATATATATATATATATATATATATATATATATATATATAATATATATTATAGAATATTTATTAATAATAAATAAAAATAAATTATCTATTAATAATCAACATAACTAATTATTAGAAACTATGGATTTTCCATATTCTAGGGTTCTAGATTAGGGTAACACTAAACACTACACACACATTTTAATTACACACACACACACACAATATATATATATATATATATCTATATATATATATATATATATATATATATATATATATATATATATATATATATATATAACTATATATGTAAATACCAATTAATTAGTATAATACTGATTAATAATAATAAAATTTTTTGAAATTTGAGGGGATTTACACTTGCGGATCTCCCACCTTACCCTGGGTCATTAGATTTGGCGTTCGTGGGAAGTTGAGTCCGCGGTACTTGGGCCCATTTGTTATCCATGATCGGATAGACGATGTGCTTATCGTTTATCCCTTCCACCTTCGTTACGAGAGGTGCATGACGTGTTCCATGTATCTCAGTTACGTAGGTATGTATCGGACCCAAGCCATACCTTTATCATTCTGAGCTGGTTGTTGGTACCAACCTGTCTTACGAGGAACAGCCTGTGTCTATTTTGGACCGAAGAGAGAAGATACTCAAAAACCGAACAATTAGCCTTATCGGGTTGCTTGGGGTCATCACTCTTTAGGAGATCAAACATGGGAACGTGAGGATGATATCCATCACGGTATCCGTGCTGCTTGACTCACAAGGTATATCTCTTTATGTTACCTTGATTGTCTTAACTCCTCATGCTTGTCACCTTATGATTAGGAATGCTTGTGTTGTCGATAGTTAAAACATAGATATGTACTGTTATTGACGTTGTAGAATGATTGCTTACTCAATGCTTATACTTAGATTGTTTAGCTTTGATGTTCTCATCCTGCGTGGATTTGAAATTTCGAGGCGAAATTTTTCTAAGGAGGGTAGAGATGCTTCCCGTTCCCGGAATACGTATTCTAAATACATGTACTGCTGGAATGGATTTATTTAATATTTATCATGTATTATTCTGTATTTAAATTCCTTTAATTTTATGTTAATAAATTTTCTTTTTTTATTTCTGCATTTTACTTCTGCTTTTATACTCTACTTTAGCTTTGCTTTAGGTTCGGCTTGGATTGGTTTAATAGTTGGTTCATCATGAAACCGAAACAAACCCCCCACTACCACCACTCCTTCATTTAAAGCCCATCCCTTTCTCTCTCTTCATTACTTCTTCTTATTTCTCTTCTTCTTCCTCTAACTCCCCCACCAACCTAGGAGGTCTAGGCAAGTGCCAACTGCTTCTTGATGGATTTCTATTTTGTTGTTCCATTGTGTTCCTCTAATTCTTAGACCACTTTATACTTAGCCTTTTCTATTCCAATGGCTCATTTCTGTAGATCTAAGTTT